>CM058041.1:33209092-33809092 GCA_030169165.1 Centaurea solstitialis | reverse complement strand
TTTTTGTGAGTCACCTCATCTATGTGAGTTTTTGTGACGTAGGTTGGTTAATGGTGTAAGGAGAAAGAAGATAGGAAAAAAAAAATTCTTGGATTAGTGTTGTTTATATGTTAGCTTTGTGGGGGGGGGGGGGGTTTATCCATCCCTAAACTTTAAAATTTGCTTGTCCTCAAGCAAAGAGAAGTATGGCTTATCAGAGGACTGCATATCAACCCTAGAGGTGAGAGGTAGAACAGTCGAACCTCAGAAGTATGTTCAAAAACTGTTAGGATGAAAGGTTAGTGTATAGTGGATGGTGAGAGAAGTTAGTGGTAAGCTTAGTTCCTGGAAGAATTTACAAAAGTGCGAGTGTATGCAACTAATCAAAATTTAACCGCACCGTGTCATATAAGCAATTGTATGTGCATATAAGGAAAAAAAATGTAAGTAAAAATAATTTTTTTGAATACCTTAGTGGTATGTAGGAAAACAAAAGTGGTATGAGACACTTATGTTAGATCAATTGTTAACCTAGTGGATTATTAAGTGCGTACAATACACAAAACTTGTAATGGTTTTGGAGTGAATTAAAAAGGTGAAACGTACCACTTTTTTCCAAAAGCTAGTAGACGAAAAGTTAAATCAAAAAGTTTTCAAGAGAAAAACTTGATACATGTTGTAGCTATTGTTGGTGGACAACCAATTCAAAGGGGTGGGGTGTGGTAGGAGATATCGGGATGTGCATTTTTGCGGCTCGGGGACAACCAAACAGCAGCCGCATGGCTGTGTTCATTCCAAACAGCCATAAAGCTGTATATGGCTTAATAATTAAGCCGAATACATATGCATGCATTCATACGGTTGCAGCCGTGATATGAGTATGGAAACATCCCAAACCATCGTTTAATGTTTTATGCGAGGGGGGTTAAATCTGTGGTGTATATTTATGAAATATGCTCACAACAACATCCATACGGCTTGTGTTTGTATTAACAACCTAACAGCCATACGGCTGTATTTATCAAGCCAAAATGACCCTCGTCATATGAGGTGATACTATCAATAGCCCGAGGACTGTTTGATTTGCACAAACCAATATGTGACGGTCATCTTATTGAATAAGCCAAGTGATATGGGGGCTGTTATGCGGGTATCCGTGAGGTGTGTGTTTAAGCCGTGGGCTAAACAACAGCCCTACGGCCATGGTTCGAGTCCAACAGCAAATAGTCATGGGGCTGTTTACTTAGCCAAATCCAATCAGACACTAAAGGCTTAATGAATAAGTTGACAGGGTCGTAGCATGGTGCGAACTAAAAAGAATATAATAAGGGAAATCGTGGGATGCACATGGTGTGGATTATGAATGATGAACCATGAAATAAACACATGTATTACGTAAGTAAAAATGCAGGGATGTACGTATAAGCAAAAAGGCACGGCTGTCCGTAGCATAATAAGTTGGACAGCCGTATGCTCAGAAGGTAAATGTAAGATGACATCCTTAAACTTAAGTTGTAAAGAGGTATGAAAAGGTAAAATAATGTAATCAAGCGATGTAGTTAAACAGTATTATATGGAATTATAAAAGTTAGTGAGCGAAAGGAGAGAAAGATATCAAACCACGGCCGACTAGCGGTGAGTAGGGGGTGGAGCATAGGCTCCAGTGGTGGCAAGGTCGGGTATGAAGGGAGGCCGTACAGGAGATCCCTGTTTAGGACCCGGACCGTATCGCGCCATATCCTGTCACGGTGAACATCGTATGAACGGAATTCGAACAAAACACGTGAGATCCAACTCAGAGTCCTCTGATGGTTGTGGTGCATGCGGAAAAGCTCCTGGGTATCCTGCATCTTAGAATGAGGGTTAGATAAGCAGTGCTTATGTTGAGCAAAAGTCTTAGGGGTGGTTATACAAGAAGTGGTCATTGGTTCACACTTTGGTGAGACAGTGCCAGTCTTGTATGAACAAGATCGGCGTAATTTACCCAAGACTTTCCTACCTATTACCATTTTGTCATTTGGAAAGATGTCTGTCGAGAAAATCCAAACGTTGGCTTTGGCCATCAATCCGTGGATAATGGTAGGGTAAAGGAGTCGGCAATTGACTCTTGTACAGCTTGTTTTAATATTAGTGGATATGAGTGCACCTATATCAAATGGATATCCTTTAAGGATACAATATAGGATTAGGACCCTATTAATACTTAGTTTTGAGTTGTGGCTCGTAGGAAATAAAGTGTGCTTAACAAATTGAGCCCATACATTGGCTTCAGCAATGAGGTTTTTTATTCGGATATGCCGAACATGACCCTCAAAGTACCAATCTGATCCAGGAGTGGTAAGGGTGGCCAATATATCATCTAGGTCGTCATTGCTCAAATGTTTGCTCAAAGCATCTAGCTTAGAGTTCATGTGAGGACGTGTGCCTAAAAGTGCATGGATGGAGGCTGGGGAATAGTTTACAATTATTCCCCTGACAGGGATTTGATGGGAATCCCTTATAGAAACCTCTGTAAAAAATTCACGTACCCAACTCAAATTGTATGGGTCGGGTACGGCACATAAAACACCCCATTCGTGGGTAGTGATCACCTTTCTAATTTTAGGAACTTGAGAAATTGTTTCCTCAAGGAATCCTTTTGGTGAGTGTGCCATTTTACTTTGATAAACATTAAAGCGTAAAGTAGCAATTTCATTACTTAAAAGAGTTAAGAGTTGTACCTCCCCTCGAGAGTTTCGAGATGTATGAGTGCCTCGACTGGATGGGGGCACCGAAGGTGGTGCCCAAGAGACAGGGTTAGGGGCTGGTGGGGTAGTGGCTCGCACGTTAGTGGCTCGACGACTGTATACGTTCCTAACCGGGGGTAGGGGGTTCAGCCTAGGTGTGGTTTTTATAGGGACAGCCGTGGCACTAGCAACCGTGACACGCGATGGTGGTGTTATGGAGACCATGGGGGGTGGTACATAGTATGGATTGGGTCTATCAAAAACTACGGGTGGTGGCACATATGGGACAGGAATACCGTGCGTGTTAAGCATCATCAAATTAGGTTGAGTTGGTGGGTAAGAGTGCATAACAGAAAACGGGTGACCAGGGGTACCCTGTAGCTGATCTAATGCTAACGGTGGTGGCACGAGTTGGGACTTTGCAAGGCTTACGGCTAAGGTCCGGTTTGAATTTTCAATAAGTGCTTCAAGGGTGAGTGGGAGGTCGTGGGACGTACCCGCAGGTTCACCGGGGGTGTGGTTCAAGTCAAAAGTTGGTCGGGACGGTGGTGTTGGTTCATCAACCTCCATAGCCGTGAGTTTACCTTTACCCTTGGAAGCCGTGGGAGTGGCGTTTACCATCGCCACAGCGTCGGCGAGAGCATGAATCGCATCAGCCCCGATATTGGGGAGAAGCTCGACCTCCGATGTGGTCCGTGAAGCTTGATCGGAGATCGAGTGATCGGCGGCCGAAGGGATGATGAGAGTTTGGTTCACCGATCTTGTACGCCGGCGATTGCTCCGCTTCTTTCGGGCGGTGGTTTTAGAGTTCGTCATTTTGTTGCCCGAAAACACCGATCGGTTATCCTCTTTTATAGATGGTTGGTGATGAGTTGGGGGTTTCATCCTCGAAGAGGGAAAAGAAGAAAGAGGGGCAATTAGGGTTTGGTGGCGGCATGGGAAGTTGCAGGTGCCAGGGGGTGTCGGCGGTTGTGTCGCCGGAGGGTGCAGAGGGAAGAAGATGGCGGTGATGGTATGAGAATGGTCTTATCGTCGGTGGTTCGACGTTGTTGGTGGGTGCGGGATTGATCTTCGACAGGCGACGGGACCCGTTATCGTACGTCGATGGTGGTGATGGCGTGTCAGGGGGGTACGAGGTCGGCGTAGAGATCAGAAGGTGGTACGAGGATCGTCGGCCGGCTGCCTGTAAGCGCCGGCGGCGTTCTGGATGGTGGCCGGTGAGGTGAACGAGAGAGAGATGGAGAGGATTGACTGATTTGAGAGGGATGGATGACCTCTTGTCTTCTGCATGAGGTATATGCCGGCGCCTCAAGAATTCTCTCATGTCAGTGCAATTAATGCACTGATTAAAATATCTTGTATAAAATTTTAATATTAAAAGAGCAAGTTTTAATAAGGGAACGGAAATTTCAGTATTGTTGTTAGTAGATTATATTAGTGGGCCGACAATTTTGGGCTTTAGGCCTTGTAAAGAAACTGACCTGCTGGCCCGAAGTTAGTGTGAAAGAGTTGATGGAGTTAAAAATTTCTGGTATCTAAAAAAATTACGTACAACAACTGGAATTTGCGGGAAAGAAAAAGAAAATGACAATTATATAACGTGGTAAAAATTTCCAAATGATTTCTTAATGAACCCTTGTTGTTTCTGATGATATATAGAAAGGTTTTACCCGCTGACCGTTTACCTTGAAAGTTGTGCCTTTCTCAGGGTCAATTAATTCGATAGCTCCGTAGGTGTGGATTTTTGCTATTGTGAATGGCCCAGTCCATCGGGAACTTAATTTTCCCGGAAACAATTTTAATCTGGAATTAAATAGGAGCACTTGCTGGCCTTCTGTAAGTTCCTTAGGAATAATTCTCTTATCGTGCCACTTTTTCGTTTTTTCCTTATAGAGTTTGGCATTTTCATATGACTTATTTCTAAGTTCCTCCAGTTCACACATTTGTAGAAATCTTTTAGTGCCAGCCTCGTCATGACTCATATTTAATTCTTTGATGGCCCAATAAGCCTTGTGCTCTAATTCTAAAGGTAAATGACAGGCTTTTCCGTAGACCAATTTATATGGGGACATCCCTATAGGAGTCTTATAGGCAGTCCTATAAGCCCATAGGGCATCATCCAGCTTGGATGCCCAATCCTTTCTGTGTGGTTTAACTACTTTAGCCAGGATTCCTTTTATCTCTCTATTAGAGAGTTCAGCTAGTCCATTGGTTTGAGGGTGGTAAGCGGTAGCTACCCTGTGCCTAATATCATATTTTTCCAAGACTTCTTCCAATATTTTATTTATAAAATGTGTACCCTCATCACTGATTCAGCGCACGCGGGGTACCAAATCTTGAAAAAATTTGTTTTTGCAAAAATTTAATTACTGTTTTTGCGTCATTGGAATGACAAGCCATGGCTTCCACCCATTTAGACACATAATCAACAGCCACCAAAATATAATAGCAGTTATTTGAGATGGGAAATGGTCCCATGAAGTCAATGCCCCAAACATCAAACAGTTCAATTTCTAAAATCCCATTTAAAGGCATTTCATTTCTGTGGGAAATGTTCCCACTTCTCTGACATTCATTACAGCTTTTTGCAAAATTGTAAGAGTCCTGGTGTAAAGTAGGCCAGAAAAATCCAGACTGCAAAATTTTTGCAGCCGTCCTACTTCCACTGAAATGACCTCCACATGGTCCAGAATGACAATGATGGATTATCTGAGTGGTCTCCTCTTTAGGGACACATCTCCTGATCATCTGATCTGCACAAATTCTAAACAGAAAAGGATCATCCCAAAGATACTTTTTTGAATCAAAAATTAATTTTCTTCGTGCATGTTTATTTAGCTCCATAGGAATAATCCCACAAGCTAAATAATTGACAGTATCCGCAAACCATGGTACTGACAGTTGTTTTACAACAAAAATCTTTTCATCTGGAAATGTCTCACAGATGTCAGTACCAGGTTCTGGATTGTCCTGTTTTTCTAATCTAGACAGATGATCTGCAACTTGATTATTTATGCCTTTTCTGTCAATAATCTCCAAATCAAATTCTTGTAACAACAAGATCCACCTTATTAACCTTGGTTTTGCATCTTTTTTAGAAATAAGATACTTAATGGCAGCATGGTCAGTATGAATTATAACCTTGGTTCCCATCAAGTATGATCTGAATTTTTCAAAAGCGAAAACCACAGCCAATAATTCTTTCTCCGTGGTGGTATAATTAATTTGAGCATTATTGAGAGTTTTACTGGCATAATAAATGGAATGAAAAATCTTTTCTTTCCTCTGTCCTAATACTGCACCAACTGCCCAATCACTAGCATCACACATAACCTCAAAAGGTTTTGACCAGTCAGGTGTGACTACTACAGGGGCTGTGACCAATGCCTTTTTTAAAATATTAAAAGCAATCCTACATTCCTCATTAAAATCAAATGCATGGTCCTGTTGCAGTAATAAACAAAGAGGTTTTGAAATTTTAGAAAAATCTTTTATAAATCTTCTGTAAAAACCTGCATGGCCAAGGAAGCTTCTGATTCCTTTCACTGTAGTTGGCTCTGGTAATTTTTCAATTACTTCCAACTTTGCTTTATCTACCTCTATGCCTCTTTTGGATATGAGATGCCCTAACACAATGCCCTCTTTGACCATAAAGTGACATTTTTCCCAGTTTAAAACCAAATCAGTTTCTTCACATCTTTTAAGAATCTTTTCCAGGTTTTGTAAACAATCATCATATGATGTCCCATATACAGAAAAATCATCCATAAAGACTTCCATGGAGTTTTCTAACATGTCAGAAAAAATAGACATCATACATCTTTGGAAAGTGGCAGGTGCATTGCATAATCCAAAAGGCATTCTCCTAAAGGCAAACGTACCATAAGGACAGGTAAAGGTGGTCTTTTCCTGGTCATCAGGTGCTATGGCAATTTGATTGTAACCAGAATAACCATCTAAAAAGCAGTAAAATTCCTTACCAGCTAACCTATCTAACATTTGGTCAATGAAAGGCAAAGGAAAGTGGTCTTTCTGAGTGGCTTTGTTGAGTCTTCTGTAATCCATACAGATTCTCCAACCCGTGACTGTCCTGGTGGGTATGAGTTCATTTTTATCATTTGTGATTACAGTTACCCCACCCTTCTTAGGTACACATTGTACAGGACTGACACATGTACTACTGGCAATAGGATAAATGATACCAGCATCTAACCATTTTAGAATTTCCTTTTTAACAACATCTTTCATCACTGGATTGAGTCTCCTTTGAGGCTCAACAGAGTTGAAATTTTTATCTTCTAAAATGATCTTATGTTGACAAATTGTAGGGCTTATGCCCTTCAAATCAGAAATGGTCCATCCTATGGCCTTGGTATGAAGCTTAAGCAACTGAACTAACTTTTCTTCCTGGTCTGCCTCCAAGGAAGATGAAATAATGACAGGCAATTTTCCTGAGTCTCTCAAAAAGGCATACTTTTAGTTAGACGGAAGTTGTTTCAGTTCTAAGTCTGGTGCAACTTCTAAGGAGGGGACAAGAGTTTTCCTATCCTCATTCTCTAAAACTTCAAATGCAGCAGTTACTAAGGGTACTTCCTCACTATCATTTTCTGCCTCATCATCAGTGTCTGCATCCCACAAGATTTCTCCTAAAGTCTTTTCCTCACACCAGGTTTCTATCTCACTCAAGGTGGAACACTCTTCTCTCTCATCAGGGTATTTGAGAGAATCCAACACATTAAAAGTCACCCTTTGGTCATGGACTCTCATGGTCAATTCACCTTTTTGGACATCTATCAGTGTTCTTCCTGTTGCTAGAAAAGGCCTTCCTAAAATGATAGGGACTTCTTGATCTACTTCACAATCTAAGATGATAAAGTCTGCAGGAAAAATAAATTTATCTACTTGTACCAAAACATCCTCAATCTTGCCTTTAGGCCAAACTATTGACTTATCAGCTAACTGAATAGATATAGTGGTGGGTCTTGCTTCACCTATTCCTAGGGTAGTAAAGACAGACAAAGGCATAAGGTTAATGCCTGCACCTAAATCACATAGGGCTCTCCTAATGATCTTACCTCCTATGGAACAGGGAATTGTAAAACTTCCTGCGTCTTTCATCTTAGGTGGAATTTTCTTGGTTAACAGAGCACTACAACCCTCAGTCAGAGCTACAGTCTCATACTCAGTCAGCCTTTTCTTTTTGTTCAAAATATCTTTTAAAAACTTTGTGTAATTTGGCATTCTTTCAATTGCTTCCAACAAAGGTATGTTGATGTGCAATTGTTTGAAAACATCAAGAAATTGTTTAAATTGAGCTTCCTCTCTCTGATTCCTTAACCTTTGAGGGTATGGAATATAGAGAGGGACTTGAGTAGGAGTGGTAGTCTTTTGAGGTGTAGGTGATGGTGATGGTGTAGGTGTGACAGAGACAGGTTTTATCACAGTGGTGGATAAAGTGTTGTCTGTCTCTTTGGGAAGTGTGTGACTAATGGTCTTGGGATTGTCACCAGATTGTGACACATCCTTACTGGTGTATTCCTGAGGTTTCCACACTGTTCTTTGGGACCCTGCAGATGTTATAGGAGACAAAAGTGGAAAGTCAGGGACAGGTGAGGTGAAAGCTGACTCAGCTGGAGTAGGGGAGTCAGTGTGTGTTGGAGTGGAAGAAGATGACGCAAAATTCTTTTCAGGATTTTGACTCTTCTTTTCAGACTTATTTAAGTCTTTTCCATTTCTTAAAGTTACAGCTTTAACATGCTCTTTTCCTGGTCTCTGAGGAATCTCAGTGTCACTAGGTAAAGAGCCAGCCGACCTATTCCTAATTTCTAGAGCCATCTGACCCACTTGGGTCTCAAGGTTTTTGATTGATGCTTGGGTTTGAGAAATAAACCCTTTCATCATGGCTTCTAGTGAAGGTTCAACCTGTTGGTTTTGCCTTGGTGGATATCTAGGAGAGGTGGTCTGTTGGTGATTTTGTGAATGGTTATGTGAAGTGTGTTGAAATCTAGGTGGTTCCTCATCTTGAAAATGGACACGCTTTTGATTTTGAAAATGTGCCTGTCCTTGGTTTTGAAAATGTGACTGCCCTTGATTTTGAAAGTTGGACTGTCTTTGTTGTTGAGGATACTGGTTAGTTTGACCTTGTATCCTAGGTAATTGTGGGTTAAGAGAAGGGCTGTTCCATTTTAAATGCGGGTGATCTCTCCATCCTGGATTGTAGGTTGGTGAAAAAGGTCCAGTTTTGTCATTATTTCCAATGTAATTGACTTTTTCTGGATTTCCCGGACAATTATCAAAAAGATGGTTTTCACCACAATAAGCACATTGGACAGGTAACTCGGATGCCTCAGAAGCATCAATACCAGACACCACTTGCTTCTTGGTAGTGAGATTTTTAAGCATCACTGCCATATCACGTACCTGGGTAGCAAGTGTTGAATAAGTATCATTGTTCTTGACACCAGTTAATTGTAAAGGTTTTGCACGAGAGTCTGCCCAGTGGCCATTGTTATTTGAAATCTTTTCAAGGATATTGTATCCTTCATTGTAAGAACGAGCAGTAAAAGCTCCTCCTGTAGTAGCATCAAGCATTTGTCTGGCTGGGTAATTCAAGCCATTATAAAATGTTTCTAGCTGAATGCAGTAGGGAATGCCATGGTGAGGGCATTTTCTCAACAATTCTTTAAATCTTTCCCAGGCTGTGGGAACTGTCTCATCATCTTCTTGTTGGAAAGTGCAGATCTCATTTCTAGACTGAGCATTTCTTAGTGGTGGAAAATATTTTTTCAAAAATACTTCAGCCATCTGGTCCCATGTAAAAATAGAGTTTGGTTTTAAAGAATAGTACCAGGCTCTGGCATGATGACTTAATGAAAAAGGAAAAAGTTTTAATTTTAAAGCGTCATCAGAAATTCCTCGAAGTCTAAATAATCCTGCAATTTCCAAGAAAGATCTGAGATGAGCATGTGGGTCTTCCTTTGACAATCCTGCAAATTGACCATTATTCTGTAACATCTGAAACATCACAGTTTTCAGCTCAAAATGCGGGACATTGCATGTTGGATCATGTATTCCTGTTTGCAATTGATGTACAATAGGAATAGCATAATCCATCATACTGTTATCTTTGGAATTGGCCAGACGAAAGATGTGTTGTTCTGCATCTTCAATGTGCTGATTATTATTAAGAGGTGGTGGAGGATTTCGTAAAATTCCATTAACTGGATTTTCTTGCTGAACTTGTGGTCCAGGTTCCTGAATGATAGGTACAGGACCAGTGTGTGGTTCTGCCACATGTGGTTGGATGTCTTGCAGCCGATTTCTACCATTACCTCCAGGAGGTGGTGGTAGAGGTGGAGGTAGACCATCATTGTTGTACCTCCCATCAGGTGGGTTTCCAGGAAATGGCAGTTCTTCTAAAAGAGCGTTTTCTTCTTCCATTGCAGACGAAGTAGAAGCTTGCAAATTTCTTTGCTCCCTTTTACGACGTCTAAAAGTTTTTTCGATATCGGGGTCTAGATTGAAAAATTCCCCACGTGATTTTCTTTGCATAAACTAAAAAATATTTTTTTTTTCAACAAGGTGGTAGAAAAATTAACTTTCTAAAATTAAAACTGAAAAATTGCTTTGTTGCTTCCCCGGCAACGGCGCCAAAAACTTGTTCGCCTGATTTCAGGACCCCCTGTTCTTTTATGATTTTAATTATTATTTGAACGGTAGCGGTGCCAAAAACAGGTGTGCAAAAAAGAAATAAAACAAGTAACCTTTGGTCCAAGTATAAACCTCCAATTACTGTCGTTTTTCTAAACAAGTAATAAAAATGGTACAAGTACCAGATATCGATCCCACAGGGAAGCGGTGAAAACAATCTCTCGAGATTCAGTCTTTGTGAAAGTTAACTTCAAATGGGGTTTGGATGAAAAAGTATTTGGTTGGTTGATTGTGAGCTACTTTAAGAGAACAATTATAAAAAGGAGCCAGGGGTGTAAAGTCTTTTAGTTGGAATAAAAATAGGTAAATTTGATAGGAAGTAATTTAATAATCTCAATTATGCAGAAATGATATCCAAGTAACTTCTGAAAAGTTATCACATTTTCATATAGCCCAATTACTTATCGATGAGTTTAGATGCAATCTTTAATGAAATGTTAAAATATATTAAAAATCAACACTTACGTAACCTCTGAAAGATTAACACATTTTCATGCATCTGACTCATCGTTAAATAATTAGTTATAATCTTTAATGGGATACTAGATCTGATACCAACTTCAGGAATAGTGCCAATTGTAGTCCCTTAAGAGACTAACACATTTTCATGTCTTTGGATTATTACCAGTTAATTATTAAATATACTCTTTAATGAAATGCTAAAGACGTGAGATAATAGCAACGAGTGTTGTCACCCACTCATATACCCCCAAAATAACACTTTAGTAGCTTCTGAAAAGATACCGCATTTTCGTACATCTGGTTAACCGGTAAAAATCCAAGGACAATCTTTAATGAGGCATTTAAACTTGAAGTGGCAAAAATTGAGTTTATATAAAATACTTTTTTCTTTACCAAAGATCCATTCCAGCTTAAACTTTACACCCCAAGCTATGAAATTAGCCTATCATGCTTGGGTGTGTTTTACGACTATTTTTAGACAAATAATTGATTGGACAAGAAAACGTTAGTGCAACGAAGATAATTATAAATTGCAGTAATAAAGACAGTTGGTAAGGTACGGTTACTGGAATTGACCAGTGAACATTAAAACAGTTGCTATAATATGGTTACTGGAATTGACCAGTTGAGATTAAAGCAAATAATAAGATAAACTTAAAAATAACCAATTACTAATATGAACATGTGGATTGAGTTTTATCTTAACTTACAACAAACTTATGATGAAACAAAATGTGATTTATGCAATTTATATAATTATAATGAGATTATATACTTAACTATATCTTGGTATAGATATAAATATAAGTATAAGGACGGAATTTAAACTAAAGATGATGAGGTAACATGAAAATTACGTAGATTAGTATTCCAAAGATCACCAAAACACTTGGTGATGCTTTCGGGCTAACAACAAGTTCCAAGGGGACCCGAAAGCCAATCCACCAAGTGCTCCAAAAGCTATGTTCGGCCTCACCTTGAGGAAACCCGAACCAAAAGTATTAATTAGAAGTGTATGTGACGATGGAAACGAAAGATCTTGGGTTCGGTTCTTGTAAAAACCGAAAACCAAGGTGATGACCTATAGAGTGTTTTTATGCTAATACTAAGACTAGTTATGTTTTTTTGGATGATGATTAAATCAACCACATACATACATATATATAGAAGTGTTCATGGGCCATGGGCCAAAATAAAACTAAGTCTCCCAAAGATTCCACAAGGGCCTCGGCCCAACAAGCAATTCCGAGCGGTCCATGATCTAGCGGAAGTAGCCATCCAATCTTCGAGACTTGATGCTTTCGGCCCACCGAGATATCAACCAAAATCGGCCCATGACACCGTTCCCCTGAAAATATATGAAAATTATATAAGTTAAAGCGATAAAAACCCGAGGTGCACATATATATGTAGATATTAAGTGAAAGAGTGCATGTGGTGATATTTAGCGTCGTTTTAACAAAATATATGTAAAAAGGTAAGAAAATTTGCACAAAATTTATTAGTTGCGAGGGTAAAATATTTACCCTATCAGGTACCAAAAATCATAGTTTGCTCTATCACAAAGGTTGTGTTTGGTAAAAAAGGGTGGGTCCTTTCAAAATATTTGCAAAGTATCAATCATCCTTCTTATTCTTCATCTGAGAATTCTCCTGAGTGAGAAACCCACCAACCACCGCCACACGCACCTCAAGGTGAAGGATCGTGCGAGAAGTGGATCTGAAAATGATCAAATCGAGAAAACTATTGAATTTTTTTTAATTATTATTTGGAATGAGTATTTCGTTAAGATAATTTTGTTTAACCCGCACATATGCCTTTGATCGTAAGTTTCCAACATCAATCTATATATCATCATTTAGCATATGCCCTGATTTTTACGTTGCCAAAATGCATCACTAAACTTGTTGTCGAAATCCAACATCAAGCTATCTTCATATTGGGAAATTAGCTTATAAGCTAAGTTTACAAAAGATGCGTACCCACTGGACTATTTTGTTGTTCCATATCAATTTCTTCTAACGTTACCATCATGAAAAACAAAATATATATATCGACTACTAGGTTTTCTAGAAATTTTTATAAACAATTTACCCCGGAATATCAACTCACATCTCCTTTACAAGCTTTTTCCAAGTGGCAAGAATTTGAAAGTCTTAGACAATTCCAATGGGAATGGTTTGTCGGGTTTCGACCCGGCTCCCCTTTTGTTTGTGTATCCTGGATAATCACCGACGTTGAAATCTCGATACTCGAACAACATCAGACCACATTGGTAGGCGATTTTGGTGAGCTCCCATTCGTTGAACGGGTATTGGGTCTTGTGCGTCACGTGAACCTTCCCTGTACGAGGCTGCAACATCTTGGTTGCATTGCCGATGAACCCATGTACGAGCCTCTGGTGTGACCTACAAGTAGCAAAAAATGTAGAAAACGGAGACATTAGAGGATGCATTTGGTGTACGGATTGGAGATCTGATAGATAGAACATGGGTGTGGACAGGGCATAAAAATTTATTAAAATAAATAAAAAAACCCACTTTACATGATCATATCTGGATGCGCTTCAAAGTCTTCGCAGTATCTGGCGTTGGGGAAGTTGAATATGATCCGATCATACATTCGCCTACGAAGACTGAAATTAGCTGCCATTGTCGTTGCATCAACGACATGAAACACTTGACCTCCCAATTGTTTTAAGAGCTCAAGATTTCCTGGTGCCTTTTTGTGTTTTTCTATTGCATCATCTAGCAGAATGAAATAAGTGAAATGTCAAACTACATACCATTTAGTAATGGAAGCTTGGTTTTGAAATAGATGCATGGATAGATTACAATATGAGTCTATTGTAGTAGGCACCATATTTTCACCGGATTGAAAAGAGGTGGCCAAGCTAAGGGAGAAGGAGAAGTCGCCATCTCCAACCATGTAACACCTCGGTTACGAAACCTCAAGTTACCAATTTCATAGTCTCCAATTAAAATACTTTGATTAACCTCAAAACACGGGATATTATTTTTCTATAAAAGTTCAAAACATCCGTTCTATTTTAGTGATATTTACCAACCAAAACACGATTCCAAACCAAACATAATGGAATTTTACTTACAAACCGAGTTAAGTAGTAAAATAAACGGGACATACATATAACCCGCAACCAAACTAACTACAAACTAATATATCTATAGGTAACAGAAATAAACTACTACATATCTATACCAAAAGTCGTTCGTAGTCTTCAAAGTCCACCGATAATCTTCCAAATCAAATCGCGGTTCCTTCCCCTTATCAGCCTTATTTCCTGACAGGGGTTAACACTTAAAAGGTAAGCGAACACTTAGTGAGTTACATAGTTAAGTATTACATATCAATGATGCATATATATATGTATATGTATATACATACATGGTAGACTCTTATTAGTAAAAGAGTTTAAAACATATACCGAATGCAAACAGAGACGTACAAGAAACCGAGTGAACAAATACGTACTGGGTACTAAGTTCATAGAATTTCATATTTAAATCATTATAACATATCGTACCAATAACACACGATACAACGAGAAAACATAATCAATAACCAAATGTATTCAACAACAATACGTATAAATAATGAAGTCATTGAATCGATGAACATAATGAGAACAGTGCATCACCCCGTCCTTCCCCTCCCAGGCTCATGCCAAAGTTTGAGTAAGAATATCACATCTTAGGAAGCCTTGCACTACCCGCCTTCCTTTACCGGGTATGTGTCAAGGTTCCCTACTCATTGCTCTTCCTCCTATCCGAGCAATGAGTATCCACAACTACAGAAAGCCTCACCCGTCCGACCCCGGGATCTTGACTTTGCCATCAACTTATGGCATACCACACGAAGTAGTACCCATACTATGGCGTATAATCCAAGAAAGAAAACCACAAATCCGGATCCGGAAACCAAACCGATATTTCGAGATTATGATACGGAACAAACTCAAGGAATGAAATCAAAGTCAAAGAAATACGATGATCAATTCAAGACTAGAAACATTCACATACAAATATATATATATATATATATATACAAAACAATATTTAACAATTAACCATTTAACTCACCGACTTAACTGTACAATACTGAAAAAGCTCCAAGATGAGCTCACAAAGCAAGTCCAACGTACCACATACAAAATGCCTCCATAGCCTCAAATATGTCTTAGTTACCCCCTGGAGTGTAGGTACAAAGTCTCGTAAGCAACCAAGGAAGGAAACTCAAGTTATACACAAATCCTATTTAAGCACTTTACATTATTCCCATAAGAGCTGCTGCTTGCAGGTCTGTTTTGCCCTTTTTAAACTCATATTCTGGTCTTGGTCATCAAATAAGAAACAAACTAGACTCAATTATCTACAATTTTTACAAAACAGTAGCACTAAGATACCACCAAACTATACTAGTTGATTAACAAACGATACTAATCACAATCGGTTTATACCACCACCAAACTCTATAGAATTGAATGAAATTCATTTAGGCTCCTAAATATCGAGCATAGACTTCGCGACGTTTTCTACATTATCGATAAAAGAATCTCTTACTGCTCTTTTTCCACGTACCTCTTTTATCGCCTCAAGGAGTTTTTTAGCACAGGAGACTACTGGTAGGCATAAACCTAGACAGAGCTACAATACACGCGTGTATTCAATAGTGAGTTACGAACAGGCCACAGTGGGCAGTGCAACTACACACCAGTCACAAGTGTTTGTTACTTTATCAAGAATTATTGCAGTGGGATCTAACACGTGTAATTCACAGTGGCTTGCAAACAGGCCACAGTGGGCAGTACAAGTATACACTGGTCACTGTGATTGTCACTTCCAAGTAATAGTTGGTAAGATACCAGATATCGTATTCCACAAGGACTGGAACAATCAAGACAATACGGTTCTCATGTGCTCCTTTTTACTCGTTTCGAAAAGAGAAGAAGAAATAAGTTGGTTTTGGTTTTTGAAATGCTTTAAATGACAAAGATTAATTAAAAAGGATTTTCTAAGGTTTAAAAGATAGGGATGTAGGAATATTTTTCCCCGGACTTTATAAAAAATACTTGGCCTAGTTGGTGATCATAGTGCTGTGGGACGATGGACACTCTCTGTTCACGATAGACCCGATCCTATCTCACACTCACACTTCCTAGTAGAATTTCACGTTTTAAAAACTAAATCATTAAGTGAGTGGCCACCCTCTGGCAAACCTTCTCGGATTTCATAGGCTTGTGCTTAAGCAATTGCTCTAAGTGGCCTCGGTGGACACACTAGGTAGCTTGCCCGCTCCTGTTGGTAGGGGGTGTCCACTATACTGACCCAACTCTCATTAATGTAGTAAGAACTCTCTCGAATCCCCTGGTATCATTCAAGCTCATGTCACGACGTCCTACCCATCTCTGAGTTAAGACTAGACGTTAGACACATTCAAGTGATCAGCTCGTTTGCATCATTGGGTCATTTTCGAACTTTAAATGAACAAAATAATTTAAGTTTAAAAAGACGAAAACTATTCAAGCATTGTTTATAGGGGATCGTTCTTCGAAATGTATTAAACTATCCCCAAAAATCTATTGTGTGTATCCAACTACCAAAACTGCTTTTTAATGTATCAAACTTTTTTTAATGTATCAAACTTTATTTTTTCTTCTATTGTGTGTATCAGTTTACCAAAATTACAAGTCATTTTGTAACACAATAGCAAAAAAAATAAACTTTGATACACACAATAGCATTTTTTGTAGTTGGATACACACAATAGATTTTTGGGGATAGTTTAATACATTTCGGAGAACTATCCGTTTGTTTATAAACTCCGGGTACTTTTTCTTCCTACATCCCTAATTACTTACTAGTGTATAATTAATAAAGTAAGAAAAACTAAGGTAAGAAAGTTGAGAAACGACATACTTAAAAGATTACTAGATTTAATTTAAAAGCTGCAGTGCCGACATGAGTGGGCACTACAGTTCTAGTAGCTGAAAATACAAACTTTGAAAATAAAAGTTAAAACTACTTGCTTAAATTAAAATTACTTCTAGGCTGGAAAATAAAGATTAAACTAAGCTAGATAACTACTTGAAACAAAAACTACTTCTGCTTTGCCAAAACTAAGTTAAAAACTAATAGATGAAAGAAGAACTAAGTAGAAGTTGTTGGTGCCTAGCTTGATGATGATCCAAAGATGGGATGATTGAGCCTTGGATGCCAATATCACTCTTATATAATGGAAAAATGGTTGGTCCTTCCTTCACATGATGCCCAAAGATGCCTTAATATTATCCTTTGGGTAATAACTAGGAATATATTTCTTTACCCATTGGATAATAAAAGGGAATCAATAGTACAAGGCTGTCATTTCTCTGTTTTGTTGCCTTTTCTCCATTGATATAATTTCATTCTTTCCTCATGTGATGTTCCAGCAAGCAAGAGCTGGTCCTTGCACTAAGATGCCCCACAAGTTGTTCTTTTTCTTGAAATTCCGAATTTGCCCTCGTCAGCGCCTTCAGTGGGCACTCCTAGAGCTGCTGCACAAGTTTTTCTACAAAAATACTTCAAAACACGTAATAAACTCCTAAAATACTAAAATACGCTTGTTAAGGCTTAGAATAAAAACTAAAAGATGAGATAAATACGCAAAAGTGGCTATTTTTGTACTAATATTTTGTTAAAAAGAGAACTAAATAACTATGAAAATTCATAGTTATCAACTACCGCCGTGTAATCTGCTTTGTCAGCCTCTGTCAAGGCGGCCATAGCTTTTTCTCCTTCTTCAAACAAGAGATCGAGTCCAGAATCATCATCGTCAACAAATACAGACGGACAAGCTCCAGTACGGTCGCCTCCTCCAACAAACGATGGAGCTGTGTCTACAGTCGAATCATGATTCTTAGCCGACACTTTACTACTATCGAATAGAGGTGGAAAATTAGTATCAGAATCATGAATTGTAGAACTGCGGATAGCAACTTCGATCGCTTCTTCAGCCTCACAAGATTTAGGCGATTTAGGAGATTTAGTATCAGAATCATGAATTGTAGAACCGCGGATAGCAGCTTCGATCGCTTCTTCAACCTCACGAGATTTAGGCGATTTAGGAGATTTAGGTGAATCATCAAATTTAGGCATAGAAACTTCAGCATCCTCAGATTTAGGTTTAGGCAAATCGTGAGATTTAGGCGAACGATCTTCAACATCATTAGGCAAACCAGCTCGATCATGAGATTGCGGCAAAAGAGATGAAGGAGTAGGAGGTGGTGGTGGTGCCTACGAAGACTGAAATTAGCTGCCATTGTCATTGCATCAACGACATGAAACACTTGAGCTCCCAATTGTTTTAAGAGCTCGAGATTTCCTTGTGCCTTCTTGTGTTTTACTATTGCATCATCTAGCAAAACGAAATAAGTGAAATGTCAAACTACATACCATTTACTAATGGAAGCTGGGTTTTGAAATAAATGCATGGATAGATTACGATATGAGCGTATTGTAGTAGGCACCATATTTTCACTGGATTGGAAAGAGATGGCCAAGCTAAGGGAGAAGGAGAAATCGCCATCTCCAACCAAGAGTATATGTTGATTGGAGGAGTACGACTTCACGCGATGTATCCTAACAATCTTGTTTCTGAATCCAACCTTGGTCTTCTTGAAAGAGAGCATCCTACTACCAATTGTTTATCAAATTCAGTTAACGTGTGTTTAATATATTTGATTTTTAGATGAGTAAAAATTCGAGTTCTTTACCTTTTTTTACGGGAGGTTGAAGCCCAAAGTTTACAGCCATGGAAATGGAGTTTGCAACCATTGTTGTTGAATGATGGTGGAAGAAGACAGAAATAAAATGAAGGTGAAGCAATCAGAGAAGGAGTGAAATGAGAATATGAATTTGATATTGCTATTGCTATTTGTATTGGTAACAACCTTTAATTAGGATGTTTGAGTAAATTGCAATTTGTGTCTCATGGTTTGCTAAAATATTCAATTTTAGTTCGTATTTATACTTGAGAAATTAAGGTGGTGTTTGGTTCGCAGATTCTGGAGAAATTTCATGGAATTGGAATGTTGAATTCCATTGACCGATTCCATTCCTTCGTTTGGTTCAATTATTTTCGTCTAAAGAAATCTATGAATTTCATCAAATTCCACCAATGAAGGAATTCAACATTCCTTAGCAACTATCAAGTATTTTGATGGAATGGAATTCAGTTTGTTCATAATGTCAGATATACCCTTCATCCAATATAACCAATAACAATAAGTTATTTTATTATTTATTTCATAATTAATTTATTATTTTTATTTAATAATTTAATAATTATGTTATTTAACTATTAATATTAAATAATTAATTTACTAATTTATTAAATAATATTCATTTATTTAATAATTATATTATTATTTTATATTAGTTAATTAAATTAATTTAATTTATTAATTTAATTTATTATTTTATTTTGTTGTTCCATTTCAGTTTCTTCTAACGTTACCATCATAAAAAACAAAATAAATATCGACTACTAGGTTTTCTAGAAATATTTATAAACCATTTGCCTCGGAATATCAACTCACATGTCCTTTACAAGCTTATTCCAAGTGGCAAGAATTCGAAAGTCTTAGACAATTCCAATGGGAAGGGTTTGTCGGGTTTTGACCTACCTCCCCTTTTGTTTGTGTATCCTGGATAATCACCGAAGTTGAAATCTCGGCACTCAAACATCACCAAACCACATTGGTAGGCGATTTTGGTGACCTCCCATTCGTTGAACAGGTATTGGGTCCGGTGCGTCACGTGAACCTTCCCTGTACATGGCTACAACATCTTGGTTGCATTGCCGAGGAACCCATGAACGAGCCTCTGGTGTTACCTACAAGTAGCAAAAAATATAGAAAACGGAGACATTAGAGGATGCATTTGGTGTGCGGATTGGAGATCTGGTAGATAGAACATGGGTGTGGACAGGGTATAAAAATTTATTAAAATAAATAAAAAAACCCGCTTTACATGATCATATCTGGATGCACTTCAAACTCTCTGCAGTACTCGGCGTGGGGTAGTTGAATATGATTCGATCATACATTTGCCTACAAAGACTGAAATTAGCTGCCATTGTCGTTGCATCAACTCCATGAAACACTTGAGATCCCAATTGTTTTAAGAGCTCAAGATTTCCTTGTGCCTTCTTGTGTTTTACTATTGCATCATCTAGCAAAACGAAATAAATGAAATGTCAAACCACATACCATTTAGTAATGGAAGCTGGGTTTTGAAATAGATGCATGGATAGATTACGATATGAGTCTATTGTAGTAGGCACCATATTTTCACCGGATTGGAAAGAGGTGGCCAAACTAAGGGAGAAGGAAAAATGGGGATAGTTCTTCGAAATGTATTGAACTATCCCCAAAAATCTATTGTGTGTATCCAACTACCAAAAATGCTATTGTGTGTATCAAAGTTTATTTTTTTTGCTATTGTGTATATCAAACTTTTTTTTTAATGTATCAAACTTTTTTTTTCTTCTATTGTGTGTATCAGTTTACCAAAATTACAAGTCATTTGTAACACAATAGCAAAAAAAATAAAATTTGATACACACAATAGCATTTTTTGTAGTTGGATACACACAATAGATTTTTGGGGATAGTTCAATACATTTTGGAGAACTATCCCCAAGGAAAAATCCCCTTTTCCAACCAAGAGTATATGTTGATTGGAGGAGTACGACTTCACGCGATGTATCATAACAATCCTATTTCTGAATACAACCTTGGTCTTTTTGAAAGAGAGCATCCTACTACCAATTGTTAATCAAATTCAGTTAAAGTGTCTTTAATAAATTTGATTTTTAGATGAGTAGAAAATCGAGTTCTTTACTTTTTTTACGGGAGGTTGAAGCTCAAAGGCTACGGCCATGGGAATGGAGTTTGCAGCCATTGTTGTTGAAGAAAGGTGGAAGAAGACAGAAATAGAATAAAGGTGAAGCAATCAGAGAAGGAGTGAAATGAGAATATGAATTTGATATTGCTATTTGTATTGGTAACAACCTTTAATTAGGATGTTTAAGTAAATTGCAATTTTTGTCCCATGGTTTGTTTAAAAAAATCAATTTTAGTCCGTATTTAAACTTGAGAAATTAAAAGTTTTAAGAGAACGTACATAGGGACCAAAAATCATAGTTTGCTCTATCACAAAGGTTGTCGTTGGTAAAAAGGGTGGGCCCTTTCAAAATATTTGCAAAGTATCAATCATCCTTCTTCTTCTTCATCTGAGAGTGCTCCTGAGTGAGAAACCCACCAGCTACCGCCTCACACGCTCAAACTATATGTCCTCCTCATCCAAATCCAAATGGTGTTGCATCCCTCCTTCCTCACGCCCCTTCTTTTACACAGACTATATGTCTTCCTCATCCATACGGTGTTGCATCCCTCCGCCACTGTGTATAACTAACCAACCAATGGGTTCCACTACCTTGTTACTGAATATAGAACAAATAGCCACAATACGTGCATTAGGAAAGCGGCCCTGAATTTAATTTGAAGTTTCAATATTGGAATTCAAGGTGAAGGATCATGCGAGAAGTGGATCTGAAAATGATCAAATCAAGAAACATTGAATTTTTTTTATTTTTTTTCTCATTATTTGGAATGAGTATTTCGTTACGATAATTTTGTTTAACGCGCACATATCCCTTTTATCGTAAGTTTCCAACATCAATCTATATATCATCATTTAGCATATGCCCTGATCTTTACATAGCCAAAATGCATTACTAAACTTGTTGTCGAAATCCAACATCAATCTATCTTCATATTGGGAAACTAGTTTATAAGCTAAGTTTACAAAAGATACGTACCTACTGGACTATTTTGTTGTTCCATATCAGTTTCTTCTAACGTTACCATCATAAAAAACAAAATAAATATTGACTACTAGGTTTTCTAGAAATTTTTGTAAACCATTTTCCCCGGAATATCAACTCACATCTCCTTTACAAGCTTTTCTCAAGTGGCAAGAATTTGAAAGTCTTAGACGATTCCAACGGGAAGGGTTTTCGGGTTTCGACCCGGCTCCCCTTTTGTTTGTGTATCCTGGATAATCACCAATGTTGAAATCTCGGCACATGAACAACACCAGACCACATTGGTAGGCGATTTTGGTGAGCTCCCATTCGTTGAACGGGTATTGGGTCCGGTGCGTCACGTGAACCTCCCCTGTACAAGGCTGCAACATCTTGGTTGTGTTGTCTAGGAACCCACTAACGAGTCTCTGTTGTGACCTACAAGTGCAAAAAATGCAGACATTAGAGGGTGCATTTGGTGTGCGGATTGGATATCTGATAGATAGAACATGGGTGTGGACAGGGTATAAAAATTTAGGGTTTAGTTCCCCAAAATGTATCCAACTTGTCACCTTTTGCTATTGTATGTATCCAACTTTAAAAATTACCATTTAATACACTAAAGTTTCAAAAACTACCATTTAGTACATTGTAACCTGCTATCAAAGGTCAATAGCCGGTCACCATCTTCTCCGGTGACTTTTCCGGCGACCACCATCATCTCCGGCGACTTTCCGGTGACCACCATTTTCTCTGACGACTTTTTTGGCCACCAACATTTTCTCCGGTGACTTTTCCGGCAACCACCATCTTTTTCGACAACTTTTCCGGTGCCTTTTCAAACCACCATGTACATCCCGTTTCCGGTGACTTTTCCAACCACCATGCACAGCCTTTTCCGACAACTTTTCCGTCGACGACTTCCCGCCTTCCTTCGACATCGGCTTCGGCGACCTCTGCCCCGATGGTGTCTGTCTCTCCGGCGTCAAAACCCGAGGGGAGTGTTATATGATTGTGGGAGTTTAGGAAGAAGAGATCGTGGCGTCGAAAAATGGAGGGATCTCGAGTTGATCCGAAGGTCGCCGGAGAAGATGGTTCTTGCCGGAAAAAATCTCGCCGGAAAAAATGGTGGAGTAACCAGTGACTGTGGGTGGTTGCCAAAGGTTCGTCGGAAAAAATGGTGGAGTAACCGGAAAGTGTCATCAGAAAATGGGTTTTTGCCAAAGGTCGCCGGAGAAGATGGGTTCTTGCCGGAAAAAGTCTGGCAGGAGAAAGTCTCGCCGGAGAAGTTGATCGGATGGCCGGAATGACCTGTTACCTATTCAACAAGTTTCCATATGGTCGCCACTATGTCTAAACCCTAAGTAACCAACAAATGGAACCCATTGTCTTGTTACCAAATATAGAACAAACAGCCACATATTGTGCATTTTCCCTATCGATACAAACAAATAGGTTGTGTGTTTCATTCTTGTGCATTCCCGATAAAAATCCCTTCCTATTTCCATTTTAACCCAATTACCCTCTCCCTTATCTGCAGTTTCCCTCTCCAAATTCCACTCCATCCATCTTTTTTTTCCAAGGCTACCCACACCCAACCCTCCCAACCCTCACTTTTTAATGTCACATCAGCTGACACCTCAGCTTTTTCCCAACCCTCTCTTAACCCTCTTATAACCCTCTACAAACATTTCCAACTCTTGCCCAACCCTCCAACCCTCTCACTTTTTAATTTAGTTTATTTATTTTATATAAATAAATAATATAATTAAATAAAACATGTAATTAATTAATAATAAAATTGATAAATAATTAAAATTAAACATTACATAATTAAATAAAATAAACTAAAACATTACATAAACTAAAAATTACAATCCATATTTGGCTCTGATCTTGGTTTTTCCGCTTCAAAGCATCTTGGAATCATTTACCCCGAAGATGGCCATGCGGGGAGGTGTAAAACTTAATGTCTTCTTCCATCTGGGTCGTTGGTGAAAGTTGCCCCTCATCCGAAAGGAAAATCTCTTCCTCATGTTTCGGGCAATCATCTTGTACGGCTCCGAAATTGGATGGGTATTGTGGTTGATAATGAGTACCCCGATCGGGTGGAGGAAATTGTGTATTCACAAACGGATTAGGAAATGGTTGATAATCGGGCTAAGGAGCTTTTGAAGAGCTTCCGGGTTGAGGAGCTTGTGAAGAGCTCCCGGGATGAGTAACTGTGAGACTAAAACCTTTGGGCGAAATTTGGACCTCATAATCGGGTGGATATTATGGATCGAACCCGGTATGCGAAACGTCGACTTTGAAACGGGGGTTGGAAGGGGTCTCGGGTACTGCACGGCGTTCAGCTTTCGCGGGCCGGGATGAAGATTCGGGGTTTCGATCGTTTGGATTCATAAGGTTTGAAGAGTGGGAGGTTTGAAGAATTGGAGGTTTAAAGAGTTGAAGAGAGAGTTAGAGTTGGTGTGAAAAATAAGTTGGGTATAAAGGGGTATTTATATAGGAGTAAAAAATGAAAAAAAAAGGTAAAAAAAAATTAATTTTAACGTCTGAAGGGAGCCATTTGGCAACGGCTACCTCAACCCGCCTCACACCTAGCCCGCCGGGCTTTGGAACGCCGCACCCAACCCGCCGGAACCCGCCGGGCACTACCCGTTCTAACCCGCATCACCGGTGCGACCAGCCTAAGGCTATCAGTAGCCCAACCCTCTCAAGTCTCAACCCTCCCAACCTAACTGCCACATCAGCATTTCTTCAACCCTCTACAAGCCCTCTTCAACCCTCTTCAAACCCTCTTCAACCCTCTACAACCAGTACCCCAACCCTCCCAACACTCTCACTTTTTAATTTATTTAATTAATTTAATTAATACAAATAAATAATTAAATTAAATTAAACAATTACATTAAATATATATTAAATTCTAAAATACTAAAATTAAAATTTCATAACATTTAAAATAAAAAAAATACAAAACAACAATATTAAATTACAAATCTAAATCGAGATGCCAAATATGTTCGACCAAATCTAAAATTGCAACCATTGTTGTTGAAGGAATGTGGAAGAAGGTAGAAACAGAGTGTGAAGGTGAAGCAAACGGACGAGGGAAATGGGATTTTTAATTAGTACTAGTAGGATGATGTTTGAGTAAATTGTGATTTTTGTCCCATGGTTTTTAAAAAAACTCAATTTTAGTCCCTACCTATATTTGAGAAGTTAAAAGTTTTAAGAAAATGTACAAAGGGACCAAAAATCATAGTTTGCTCAATCACAAAGGTAGTGTTTGGAAAAAATGGTGAAACCTTTTAAAATATTTCCAGAGTATCAACTCCATCCTTCTTCTTCTTCTTCAATGGAGATTGAAAAACCCACCAACTACCACCTCCTCACGCGCCTACATCCAAATCCAAATGGTTGCTGCACCTCCATCCACGCGCGCCTCCTTTTACACTGTCTTCCTCATCCATATGGTCGCCACTGTGTCTAAACCCTAAGTAACCAACAAATGGAACCCACTGCCTTGTTACCAAATATAGAACAAACAGCCACATATTGTGCATTTTCCCTATAGATACAAACAAATAGGTTGTGTGTTTCATTCTTGTGCATTCCCGATAAAAATCCCTTCCTATTTCCATTTTTACCCAATTACCCTCTCCCTTATCTGCAGTTTCCCTCTCCAAATTCCACTCCATCCATCTTTCTTTTCTAAGGCTACCCACACCCAACCCTCCCAACCCTCTAACTTTTTATTGCCACATCAGCTGACACGTCAGCTTTTTCCCAACCCTCTCTTAACCCTCCTATAACCCTCTACAAACATTTCCAACTCTAACCCAACCCTCTCACTTTTTAATTTATTTTATATAAATAAATAATATAATTAATAAAACATGTAATTAATTAATAATAAAATTGATAATTAATTAAAATTAAACATTACATAATTAAATAAAATAAACTAAAACATTACATAAACTAAAAATTACAAGCCATATTTGGCTCTGATCATGGTTTTCCGCTTCAAAGCATCTTGGGGCGGTGTAAAACTTAATGTCTTCTTCCATCTGGGTTGTTGGTGAAAGTTGCCCCTCATCGGAAGGGAAAATCTCTACCTCATGTTTCGGGGCATCATCTTGTACGGCTCCGAAATTAGGTGGGTATTGTGGTTGATAATGAGTACCCCAATCGGGTGAAGGAAATTGTGTATTCACAAACGGATTAGGAAATGGTTGATAATCGGGCTGAGGAGCTTTTGAAGAGCTTCCGGGTTGAGGAGCTTGTGAAGAGCTCCCGGGATGAGTAACTGTGAGACTAAAACCTTTGGGCGAAATTTGGACCTCATAATCGGGTGGATATTGTGGATCGAACCCGGTATGCGAAACGCCTACTTTGAAACGGGGGTTGGAAGGGGTCTCCGGTACTGCACGGCGTTTAGCTTTCGCAGGTCGGGATGAAGATTCGGGGTTTCATTCGTTTGGATTCATGAGGTTTGAGGAGTGGGAGGTTTAAAGAATTGGAGCTTTAAAGAGTTGAAGAAAGAGTTAGAGTTGGTGTGAAAAAATAAGTTGGGTATAAAGGGGTATTTATATAGGAGTAAAAAAATGAAAAAAAAGTAAAAAAAAAATTAATTTTACTGTTTGAAGAGAGCCATTTGGCAACGACTACCTCAACCCGCCTCACACCTAGCCCGCCGGGCTTTGCAACGCCGCACCCAACCCGCCGGAACCCGTCGGGCACTACCCGTTCTAACCCGCATCACCGGTGCGACCAGCCTAAGGCTATTAGTAGCCTAACCCTCTCAACCCTCCCAACCTAACTGCCACATCAGCTGACACATCAGCTTTTCTTCAACCCTCTACAAGCCCTCTTCAACCCTCTGCAAGCCCTCTTCAACCCTCTACAACCAGTACCCCAACCCTCCCAACCCTCTCACTTTTTAATTTATTTAATTAATTTAATTAATACAAATAAATAATTAAATTAAATTAAACAATTAAATTAAATATATATTAAATTCTAAAATACTAAAATTAAAATTTCATAACATTTAAAATAAAAACTTACAAAACAATAATGTTAAATTACAAATCTAAATCGAGACGCCAAATATGTTGGACCAAATCTAAAATTGCAACCATTGTTGTTGAAGGAATGTGGAAGAAGGTAGAAACAGAGTGTGAAGGTGAAGCAAGCAGATGAGGGAAATGGGATTTTTAATTAGTACTAGTAGGATGATGTTTGAGTAAATTGTGATTTTTGTCCCATGGTTTTTTAAAAAACTCAATTTTAGTCCCTACTTATATTTGAGAAGTTAAAAGTTTTAAGAAAATGTACAAAGGGACCAAAAATCATAGTTTGCTCAATCACAAAGGTAGTGTTTGGTAAAAATGGTGGGACCTTTAAAAATATTTCCAAAGTATCAACTCCATCCTTCTTCTTCTTCAACGGAGACTGAGAAACCCACCAGCCACCACCTCTTCACGCGCCTCATCTAAATCCAAATGGTTGTTGCACCTCCTTCCACATGCGCCTCCTTTTACACTGTCTTCCTCATCCATATGGTCGCCAAAGTGTCTAAACCCTAGGTAACCAACAAATGGAACCCATTGCCTTGTTTACCAAATATAGAACAAACAGCCACATATTGTGCATTTTCCCTATATATACAAACAAATAGGCTTTGTGTTTCATTCTTGTGCATTCCCGATAAAAATCCCTTCATATTTCCATTTTTACCCAATTACCCTCTCCCTTATATGCAGTTTCCCTCTCCAAATTCCACTCCGTCCATCTTTCTTTTCTAAGGCTATCAGTAGCCCAACTCTCTCAACCCTCCCAACCTAACTGCCACATCAGCTTTTCGTCAACCCTCTGCAAGCCCACTGCAACCCTCTACAACCTGTAACCCAACCCTCCCAACCCTCTCACTTTTTAATTTATTTAATTAATTTAATTAATACAAATAAATAATTAAATTAAATTGAACAATTAAATTAAATATATATTAAATTCCAAAATACCAAAATAAAAATTTCATAACATTTAAAATAAAAAATTACAAAACAATAATATTAAATTACAAATCTAAATCTAGACGCCAAATATGTTCGACCAAATCCGCCCGAAGATTATGGTGAGTCTGTCTGTTTCTAACTGCGAGAACGTTCACCATACGTTCCTCCTCACTGAGTTGTGGGTTAGGTGGATCCGGGATATAATGCGGAACAACACAAATAGCCTTGTTTTTGTTTTCGAGTATCATATTGTGTAATATGGTACATACGTACATAATGTTTCTCAATCTATCTATCTCTCATCCGCGTGCCGGTTGTACAATTATGCTCCAACGTTTTTGGAGCACGCCAAAAGCTCGTTCGACATCTTTATGTGCCACTTTTTGCACTTTCTTAAACTGAATTCGTTTAACGTCTTCAGGATACGAAAACAATTTGACGAAAGTAGCCCATTCCGGATATATCCCATCCCCTAGATAATATCCGTGCTTGTACGTCGCTCCATTTACTTGAAAATGGGAGTCGGGTGCTTTTTCGTCACATACATCGTCGAAGAGAGGCGACTGACCGAGTACGTTGAGGTCGTTCATGGAACCGGGACACCCAAAGATTGCGTGCTAGATCCATGTGTCTTGGGAGGTCGCCACTTCTAAGATGATTATCGGATACGTTTTATCGCCTCGATGGTATTGATCTTGCCATGCAACTAGACAATTCCCCCAATCCCAATACATGCAGTCAAGGCTACCGAGCATGCGGGGAAATCCGTGATGCTCTTCGTGCGTGGCGTACAACTGCTGAACATCTTCGTAACTCGGCTTGCGTAAATATAGTTTTCCATACACTTCTATAATTGCCGAGCAGAAGTTGTTTAGACAATCGCGTGATGTTTTCTCTCCCATGCGAACGTACTCGTCAGATGCGTCGCCGGATATACAGTACGCCAATTGCCTAATTTGCCGCTGTACACTTTTGTATTGGAGTAAAACCCGGGTTCCCCACCGCGTCATATTGTTGTTGGAAATATTCATACCATGAGCTTAAATCGCCAACTATTCATAGAAATAAATCCTTCCTCATCCGGAAACATCGTTTGAACATGTCATATGTGTACGTCGGGTAATCGCAATAGTAGTCCGCCATTAGCCGTGTGTTTGCTTCTACCCGACTCCTGTCTATGTTAGGGGCCCTCGAACGGGGAATTGATGATGATGCGGTTGCTTGTTGAACGAACATAGCAAACATTTGCGCATCTCGTTCCCAATCCTCGTCGGTATCCATTGATGATGACCCGGTCGAGTAATCGGGTTGTGCCATAGTGTGTATGGAGAAGAAGAAAAGATGAAAGTTGGTGTATAGAGAAGAAGGGATGTGTGAAGAAGAAAATGAATGTTGCTGTATATGGAGATTAAAGTTGGTGTATATGAGGAAGAAGGAGATAATTTATATAAAAGTAGAAAAAAATAGAAAAAAAATGGGGAAGGAGCTGTTGCTCAACGGCTTCCACAGCCAGTGGACCGTTGAGCCCGAGGAGCTCCTACTGCGGCGTACCGCTGCCCGCCAATACCGCTGAGCCCGGTGGGCTTCTGCCCTCACAACCCGATGAAGCCCGCCCTCCCGCTACACACAGCCTAAGAGTATTCCATTTGCTTTTGCCCCACAATGGATTGAAAAAAAAAAGAACAAGAAAAAGGATGAAATATGATGCCACACTCCCTTTGAAAACAATTATAAAAAAAGAATGAAAAGTTGCAGATGAGAAATGGAGAGGGTGGAGATAATGGTCTCACACTCCCTTTTGAAGGAAAGAGAAAGATATATGTTGTGGATGGTAATCCATAAATTAAAATATGTTATAAATTTTAAAAATATTTAAATATTTTAAGTATATGTTATAGATTTAAGGAGATGTAAAATATTTTCTAATTAAAAAGAATAAATGCTAGGTTTTAATAATGGTTTTTATCATAATATTTCGTGAATTTCTTTTATTTATAAAATTATTTATATTCATTTTTAGACATTATGTATACTTTCCATAAAATATACATAAATTAATTTTAAATTTATGCATATAAATTATAATAAAGTGGATATTATGTTTTTATGAAGTTTTTGAATAACAATAGACAATTGTTTAAAATTGTAATAACCCCGATTTATTTTTAATGACCATTAGGATGGTGAGTTTTAATTAATTAAAGGCTTGGGCTTTAATTCTATAAATTAAAGATGAGTTTGAGCTTGTGAAGGATTTGGGCCAAAAAGCCTAAGCATATAACCTTGAGTTCTAGGGCTTTTGGGAAAGGAGGCATCATTTGGGGAAAAACATTTCAAGAAGTGAGTGTGTGTAGCTATGGAAGATTGATAAAAGAGAAGGAGAAATCTTAGAAAAGCTCCAATGGGAAGAATCTTGTTAACGTATGATCATCTTCTTCATAAGATCTCATGTTCTTCACCATCATCTTCCTCCTTGACTCATCCTATTTGAGTATTGGGATTTGGGGCTTTTGATTTAGCTTATTAAATACTAAATTGGTAATCCAGGATCGATTTTTAGGACAGAAAACGAGGTTTTGGGGCTTGAATTTGAGGATTTGAGGTCTGCACCTCGTGCAGCTCGGGAACCGCGGAGGTGGTCTCCCGCGGGTAAACGGCGGGAAGGGAGCTGCGGTTAACCCGCCGTTCCCACTGACCTGTTTTTGAACTTTTGCGTTTTGGCTTGTTTAAGCTAGGATTCGATGTAGGACTCCTTAATAAGGTTCCTAAAGTGTATTTAGTAGTATTTTGATTATAGGTTCTATGTGATTTTGTATATTAGGTGATCGTCCGATTCGTAAGGCTTAACCGTGAGAGCAATCGAGATAATGCGGATAAGGTGAGTTTTTTTTTCTAAACCAAGAGTTTATCAATAGAGGTGTACTTACACACCTGAAAGGTTTACTAAAATAAAGTTTACATGTTTTATGAACTATGAACGTGTTTTGGTTATTGATGAAATTGTGAGATTTTGAAATATGAACTTGCTTATGCTAAAGTGTGATAAATGGATCCATTTGTAAGAATCTTGAATTTGTTTCAGATTCGTAATACTTGGGAAGTGTGTTCCCATAGTGTGGTCGTGAAATTAAAACGACGTTCTCATGTTACAATTATATCTGAAAGTGTGATCGTTTTAAATCATTAATATGTGAAGTTTCTAAACTTATTTGTCATGTCGAACTAAAAGAGGGAATCCTCACTAGACCTAGTGTCTAACCCTCATTTTATTATTTCATAACTTTTCAGACAGGTTGGAACGCAGTTTAGTAGATAAAGGGAAGAGATATGCTCGAGTGGACTTGAGGAATTGAGCTTCGAGGCTAGGATCACTCTTATAGCTTACACGATTTATTTTTATACTCAATTTAGAATTCTCAGTTGTGTAAAGCAAGTATTCCTATTGAGTGCTAAAGACCAGTTTCGTGTTCCGCATTTACTTTGGTTGAAAGATTGGAGACTTTGGGTCAAGTACCCTTTATATATATGTTATGTTAAGTTTATGAGATTTGGGTCTTTACAAGTGTAACAACTCGTCCCACATCGGTTGGTGAGGGGAACAAAGCACTCCTTATAAGGGTATGGATAACCTCACTTGGCATAAGGCCTTTTGGGTGCGTGGACTCGGCCCAAGAAAAAAACCGTGCGGGTGACCTGGACTGGGCTCAAAGCGGACAATATCGTGTCACGGGTATATGGGGGCATTACAGATGGTATCAGAGCCAGACCCGGACCGATGTGCACAACGGGGACATTGTGTCCTTGAGGGGGGGAGAGTATAACAACTCGTCCCACATCGGTTGGTGAGGGAACAAAGCACTCCTTATAAGGGTGTAGATAACCTCACTTGGCATGAGGCCTTTTGGGTGTGTGGACTCGGCCCAAGAACAAAACCGTGCGGGTGACCTGGACTAGGACCAAAGCGGACAATATCGTGTCACGGGTATCTGGGGGCGTTACAAAAATGAAGGGTATAATAGTCATTTTTTTATTGGTCAGCACTTAATATAATATGATACGTTGTAAAAAACATTTTTAATTTACCACTTATTTCAGTCAGCCATATTATTTCAATCAGACCTCTTATTTGAGTCAGCGCTTACCCAAAAAATTTGGTAAACAGCCCCTAAGAAGGTTTGGGGCTGAATCAAACATTTAGGGCTCGGATATTACCTATACGCCCCTCTCAATAAACAGCCTCAATCATAAGAGAATCAAAATAAGGTTTTCCAACGTCTCTTTGTGCTATCGTTAGTCTCCCGGTGGCTATCATTGTCCATCGTTAGTTGGGAGCGATAAAATGAATACGAGATAGAAAACTGATGTGCCAGAGTCATGACTACGAACGCTGCTCTTAGGTCTAAAAAAAGCCCTAGATCGTCTATTCATTGCCTTTGTGATGTTAGGTCCGTGAATCAAAAAAAATAAACCTTCATCAAACAGTAATTTTAATCGGATAAAAATATAGATTAAAACTTCATCAAACGGTAATTCAAACATTCAATGCAACAACATATCTCTTAGCAACAACAACTCATGGGATGAGTTTGAACGGTTGATAACTATTTTCTCATACTTTTCATCTTAACTCTACTTCTCATACGATCATTTGCATATACATATACATATATGAGTTTGTAAATTACGTTTGATCTACAAACCACATAAATTTAACAAACTACATAAATCATTATATTATGAAATAATAGAGGTATTCATGGACAATTATCATAAGATTCATTAATTAACTACACACACCTTATATAAATGGGCTAGTCTAATCATTTTCGAGTTAATCTTTTTGATGCTGACCTTGCCCATATAATTTTCGTGATGTGTCGTGTCAACCTATTTACTTATACGGGTTAAAATTTGTTGCTCAAACCTCATTATCTCGTGTCAGCTCATGCCACGTCTATATTATTAGACTATATATCAAATGGCAAAGTTACCAAAATTAATTCACAATTTTTAAAATAATGAATAAATATTCAAGGTAATCTATATATATATTAAAAGAAGGTTTTTGCTGATGTCATCAAAATGAAATTGAGTGATTTCATTGGTCAATTAAACAAATCCTATGAAATGATGATGTCATAATCTATTTCCATTTTTTTTTTCCATAATTTACATACCTAAAATTTCTCATTAATTTATTAGTTTCCTTTTTATAATTTACATTTTGTATCCTTATAATTATTTGATTAAATTACTTATTACCCCTTAGTTTTTCAATTTTCAATTTTCAATTACTTATTACCCCTTTTTATAATGTATATGAATTAAAACCATTTATGTTTTTTGTTTTTCTTTTTTTATAAATTACACCCTTATAATCGTCTTGACGATACCTTCAAAATAAGTATAACATTGAATATTTTTTTAATTTATTTATATTAGTAAATATTAAGAATAGATATAAATTAAGTTGTTTACATTTTATTACAATTCTATCGTTGATATTCTTGAAATTTAAAGATTCCTATTTTTAATCTAAATTTTTTATAGATTATTTATAAATAATAAAAGTTTATTTTATTTAAAACGCTATTGTTGATGTTCTTGAAATTTAAAAATTCCATCATTTTAATCTTACTAATTCTATAGATCATTTATAAATAATATTTTTTTTAAAACCCTACAAATCAAAAACACTATATAATTTATTTCATAATTCCTCCCGTTATAGAATCATTCACGAAATCCAAATCTTTCAACAAAAGAATTTCAGATATTTTAACAACTATTAGATGACTAAAATATTTAATAATAAAGTAAGAGTAATTTTTTTTTTTCATTTAAATCGTTGATTAATTAGAATTATTTTAATAAATAATAATTCTCTACTTACTCAATTTCAAAGAAAGCTTTGAATAAAAAAATGAAAGAAAAGTAATTTAAATGTTATATATATAATTTCCTAAATGATTATGATTAAACTAAATCATTAATGTTTCTTTTATCAATTAACTAAGTCATATTTATATTGTTAATTGGATATTACGTTTGGTTTGTGGTGAATTATTTGTGAACTTTATAATGCAAATGTTAATTCTTATTAGAAACTAAAACAATATGTTTAAATCGTCCGTGTATTACACGGGCCATTAACTAGTTGGTAAAATATAAATAAAAATTTGGATTGCATGTGGTTTGCATCATGTATCTGAAATGAATAAAATATGTCAGAAGAATTTGACATTAAAGGCAATGGAATGAAATATTGTCTGATTAACAAATTGTATGGTTGACGTAATTAAAATGAAATTTTTTAAAGGAATTGAAATACATATGTTTGGTTTATATGATGTACATTTGAAATTGGAATGAAATGTTGATATATGACCAAAGTATCATTTTTGATAATTCTAATTTTACTATTTGTAAACTATTTATGGATCCAAAAACTTTAATGGCAGGGGTCGAAGTTTAATCACATCATATAAAAATAAGTCGTTCAAAAAGGCCTGCCATGACAGCTTCCAACGGTTGTGACATAACTTGGCGCAAGGCTATTTAAGCTCATGGCACGCCATAATTCAATAGGCGGCTTTAATAAGATTTTCTCTAATAAATCACGTCATGAAAAACATCACGGCCTCGTCTTGACTCCAAACATTACTAGCTAATACCATGTAACTGTTATGTCCCCTTTTTCCAAAAAAAAAAAAAATACCATGTAACTTTTTTACAAACACAACATGAAAAGAGTATGTTTGCCTTGGGTATGATGGGGTTTTAAAAGAAACTAAGGTAAATTAAGGCAGAAAGAATGCATGATAACAAGAATTCGAGGTAAAATATACTTTTTATTATATTTTGAGTGGGGTCCTTAGACCCCATAACTCATGCATTTCTCCACCCTCCACATATGCTACAAAACAATGAAAGAGTACATGAATCAGAAAATATAAAAATGAAGCAACAAAGAAATCTAGAAGAATAGAAACACATACATGTCCGACAACAAAGATTTACACATCCGAGAAATCATAGAGAAATTGAAACAAAAACGATAGATAAATCCAGAAATATAAACGCATACACATCCAACAACTCAGATTTACACAATAAAGAAATCGAAACATAAACGATAGAAAAGTGGAAAAACATAAACGTATACATATTGAACAACTCGTGTTTACACTATAGAGAACCGAAAGATATTTGTAATCAATGGAGAAATCGAATAAATTAAAACCGTAAAACGAATAAGACAATGAAGAAATCGATATTATTCACAATAACGTCTATATATAATTACAATGTAAGGGTTATCAAACATACCAAACTAGCTACCAATCAATACAAATCAGAAATCTCATAATATTCTACAATATCTTCATAAATATATGGTTATTCTAAGAGTTTGTAGTCATGTTTGTTTTATATTGAATTTGTTATAAAGAGTATTTGAATGTGTTATTAAGTCCTCTTTGGATAAAGTCGTGTGTGAGGATTAAAGTGTCTATATAAACACATTAGTATTTTTGTTGGAGAGAGTTTTCTCATAGAAGGAAGAAACACGTTTTTTAATTGGGAGCGACATATTTGGAAAAACTTGGCTTTCTGCATAAAGCTCCCGTCTAAAAGCTTAGTGAATAAGCACTTTCTATACCATTAAACCACTACCAAACAATCATGTATATAACTGACAAAATAAGCTATAAGTCTCATTAATCTCATTAAGCTTCTAACAGAGAGACCGTAAGTTTCTATATTGTGGTTGTATTCAAAGTTTGTGTTTGTAGGTTGGATGGGGATATGCAAGTTATGTCTAAATCTTGTGTAAGATATTTCAAATCTGAAGTCCATTTCATTTGGGACTCTTTATCATCGTAATTTTGGATAAACTATGTTCTTTCTCTTTGCCAAGAAAATGTCTGAACTTTGTATTGGGATGAAAACTTGCAATTTGGGTATCCTTCTAGTGTTGGATTAAGGGTAAATTAAGGGAGTACAGCAACAGGATCAACTTTTTCTTGTTGATAGTCAACTTCTTAAGTTACTACTATTTTTTTCATCGTTGCTGATTTGAGGACTTGAGGCTATGAAGGGTGTAAAATTTAGTTTCTTTTCATCGTCTTTGATTATGGATCGTCCTTTGGGCCAAAACTTACATTCTATGATTGAAGTTTATGTTATCTGCAGTGCGATCCAGAAGAAAGGATCATGTGATTCAAGATGTAGAGGAGATCTCATGAACAGTGCCTTCGAGTACACTCTCAAAGCTGGTGGGCTTATGAGCGAAAAAGACTACCCTTACACGGGCACCAACTGTGGAAGCTGCAAATCTGATAAAAAAAAAAAACAAGATTGTAGCGTCTGTGAGCAACTACAGTTTGGGGAAATGGTCAAAGTCTAACCGATGTGAGATTCTAACAACATTGTTAGCTTTTAAACTATAGTTCAACTCATTTCATTTATGCATCTTTAACTACCATTAGTTTCTAATGATGCTTTTCATATGCAGTGGCTATAAATGCAGTTTACATGCAGACATATGTCGGAGGAGTGTCGTGCCCATTAATATGCTCAAAGAGGTTAGACCATGGCGTACTATTGGTCGGGTATGGTGCGGCTAGGTACGCTCCGGCTAGGATGAAGGAGAAGCCATATTAGATCCTCAAAAAAACTCTTGGGGAAAGAATTGGGGAGAGAAGAGATATTACAGGATCTGCAAGGGTCATAATGTCTGTGGTGTCGATTCTATGGTCTCCACAGTCGCTGCCGTTGACCAACACTAGTAGCACAATCGTTAAACAGCCTACTACGAGTATATAGGAAGTGCTTGAAAACAACATGAGATCAACACCAACGGAAATGGGAATTAGCGTGTGCAAACTACTGATATGTGTTTGAGAAAACTGTATGTTGCTTAAACTTCTAATGTTTTAATACTACGATGAGTGTTTATAAGTAGCATATGATTCCGGACCTCGGGTTTAGTTGAGAAATGTCAAGACCAACTGCAGTCAATAACACCAATCAAAATGGTGATAATATTATAATTGCGGCTTTTACCATTTGGTTGATGCTATGATAGCATCGCTATCCCACCAAATTCGGTTATTCATTATTTGTTAACAAAAGAATGTGTTAAATTGCACGGTTAGAGGAAAACACATTCTTTAATCAACTACCCGATAAGCATTTTGGATCTCTTAACCGCATGTATTTGGTGGCATTTTTTTGCTTTCTATAGATATACAACTAACTTTGTATAATCCAGTCTACGTATCGAATGCACCAAACAGAAAATGCATAGACCGAAGATCGATCTTATGCAAAGTTTTGGCAAGGCTTTGAATATGAATACTAGAAACAAAAAGAACACCATGCCTCTTTATTATCAAGTGTAGCAACTAACCAACCAAACATATAAATAAATAAATACCTGCAGTCTCTTAAAACACTTTGTTTCTTGCTCCACAACATCATCACTGGAAAAAGAATGGTGGAAATAAATACAGAGTTGCCACATCTCCCTTTCTTTGGTTCATTTCGACGAGGGCAGAAAGGGAAGATTACATTATGCAAATATGCACACAACATCTGATGGACGGATGAATGGATCATTCATCATCGTCACCAAGTAACGCAAAGGAGAAGGGATGGAACAAGTATCCATCACCCTCATAGAACTTGTTCTGGAACTCCACCCAGTGAAGTCTTAATGCGTGTAGGAAGGCACTCAGTGTTTCCATCACCAGCAACACACCCACCGTTGCGAAAACAAACACGATGATGCCCACAATAAGGATTATCACGTTATTGTACCTGAACATCGTAAACCAACATAAAACTCTAAGTAACACTTGGAATTTATGACAATTGGGGTAGACCAACCTAATTACAGAAATCCGAATAACAAACCAATTAAACCGAACATTATCCGGTTTGGTTATCAGGTAGGTTGGAAAATGTTGAATAATCAACCATAACCAAATAAACCGAAAACCCATTGAACCAACCGAATAACACTTCTACATGGGGAGGTAGTCAATGATATAGATTACAAAGCTTATATCTTCCTTTAGCGTCATCCCATGCAGGTTAAAATAGCAAGTTCTATTACTCTCTCCGTCCCCATATAAACGTCCACAGTATAAAGCCTGGATAGTTTTAAAAATGTGTAATTACTACACTTTTTCAATTAACAAAATGACAATTTTACCTTTTAATAATAAAGGAGTGATAAATCTCTTCATTTTCATAAATAAGGGTAGAATCGAAAAGTAGACACTTCCTTTTTGAGAGTGGGCCCTTATTTTGAGGCAAACTGAAATAGAAAAGCGGACACTTATTTTGGGACGGAGGGAGTACTTCATACCTCAACAATTTTCCCTTTTCCTCAAACAAGAGTTCCATATTAATTCATCATGAAATGCTCCATCTAACAAATAATTTGTTTTCATTCCTAATATTTAGCTGAATAGCAGCTACCAGAACCTAAGTCGGATATGTTGCAAGTCCTCGTCAAGAATACTCTTGAATGGACAATAATCAATATTAGTTGAAAAGAAGAGAGCTACAATGACTTCACTTACCCCCAAGCAAGAAGAAGAACCTTCTCATAGAACACGGTTGACAACTCCGAATGTGCCAAGCTGCAAAAGAAGAAATTGGTGCATTATCAGTATTGAGATTATTACATAACGGAAGTGAAGATAACTATCGTTCCGTAAACCAAGTTGCTCATTTAGGGAAGCAGTTACAGATGATTTCTGTGGCATGAACGTAATCGACATTGAAAGCCACCGAGAGTTTCCAAATCGTCACCAAAAATGGAACTACTGTTAATTTCAGCATGACGAAACTAAAACATAAATATACACGATTCTCAAACCCCACTCTCAAGGCTCCTAAACCTTAGTGTTCAATAGTAATTTGGAAAGTTTTCATAACTGATTTGACATGGTACAAACTTGGAAGAATTTGCAACACTTGATTAAGTGAACAGTTATTTGCATCAATGAGAGAAAATCACACCTTCAGGAAAAAAAAAATAAAAAAAAATCATATGTTATGTGTCTTTAAGGGTGAGTTTGGTATGTAGAATGGACAGGACTGGACAAGCAAGAGTGAGGTATGCAGGTGAAAGAACTTTAGAAGGTTTTAAGGTTTTAATTTGACATGGGTAGTTTAGTTGGTGGGACAAGAAAAATACATTTTTGTCCCACTCAATTATGTCCTCTCCCAATCTGTCACACAAAACGTGGGACAGCATAAAAAATCCGTCCGGTCCCACAAACCTAACGCGCCATAAATAATGATTTTGTACCAAAGGTCTTGGTTCAAGATAGTAAGATACACTTGTAGCATACCTGAGAGCCCATAAACGAAGGTACGAAGCTGTATTTGATACTGCCCCAAGTACAAATTCTATTGTGTGGATGAGTTGATGAACAAATATTTCACTGAACTCAAATTCTTCTTCATGAGCATGGGAATCATGATTTGCCTCCACTTGCAAAGAGTCATCCTCACCTTCGATGGGTATGTACGACTGGCCTTCGTGTGTCTAAGGTCACGAAAACAAGGTGCCATAGAGAGCAAGAGGAAGAAAAAAAAAAGAACCTCAATATAACATGCCTAGAAACACCCAATGAGAAGGGGGAAAATAAGAAAAAAAACAAACAGCATACCCTCTTGTGTTGTGCCTTTAAAATGAAAGGCTTAGGTAGCAGCATCCACGGGACGGCAATCAAGGATAGTAGTAGCAGAACAAGCTGTTAATGGAACAATTTGTATTAGTTGAGCAATACCGATTTTTCATACGTGCAATAAAATATACTCTCAAACCTCAACAAAGGTGAGGAGTGTGCATGCATATTTGCCGTATATGAATATTTTTTGCTTCAAAAAAAAAAACAACTAAAACAAACCTGAACTGTCTTCTGGTTTGCGAAAAGTTGGTTTTCACCAAGTTCATCAGTAGGACTAAGGAACATGTATATCATTACATGGTATAAATCAGCTTTTGACCCGGTGCACCACTTCACAATGATGAGGAGGGAAAGGTATCCAAATAATCCATTCAAAAAGATCATCTGAGGGATAAACTGGAACCTGAAGACAAAAGAGGGTTTACCATGAGCAAATACAATACATCATATATATATATATATATATATATAGACTTGATGTCATTTTGTCAATTAGCAGGTCCCACACAAGATAATTTAATTGATATCATTTTGTCCCGTGTGGCCTGTGTCTTTAAATGTATAGAATGTGTGTATATACAATATATATATACATCTCAAGCACATACAATACTCTTATAATCATATAATCACATCACTTATGTACAATCTTTATCGAATTAAGTAACATAAACTATCAATTGTGACAAGGGGTTGAGGGAAGAATAATTTAACGAAGAATGTTGATCGTTTCAACTGTTATAAAAAAACATGACTTGGTAACAACATTAGACCTCTCTTTCTATGTGAAGCGAAGAAAGTTTATTATATTGTGATCTGCATATCATAAAATGCTAGTACAGAAACTAACCAAATATTTACGGGATTCCGAAAGTACAAAGCGTTGAAAAAGCTCAATATTATTCCAAGGTTCATTTGTGCTACCCCAAGAAGAATTGACATTTTCATCTTCAATGAGTTGAGGAACGGCAACTCACTGCGACTCCCATGCCATGCAGGATCCACACCGAATGGGTATGTATCCCTCCCCTTTATCAAGCCAATAGTGGTAGCTTCACTGCAAAAAAAAACAGAAAATATAAGGAGGTAATGCGAACTAGATAAAACAGACTAGGGATGAAGTTCCAACAAATACCTGCAAGCATCATCACGGCATACATACGCAGAAGGGCTAAATAACTCAAATGGAACAGAGAAGAACTCGTTATAGATCAAACCCGTGTAGATTGAGAAAAGTGACATCAACAATATCACATAACGGCCCCCAAAGGTCATCTCCATAATGTCTCCAAGCTTCTGCATTCACCAAAATGCACAAGTACGTCGGTTTTCAAGAATATTTAAGAACGGAAGAATGAAGATCACTAGCAAGGGAGTGACGTAATTGGCTGGATGGAAGATAAGAGATTCATTTTAAATCCTTGGCTCATTTTTTTTTTTTTTTTTGGTTTTACAAAACTTATGTACAGGTGAGTAAAATGGTTCTGATACAGTAAAAAATCAGCTCAAGATACAAGTGCAAGTTACCTGAGTGGAATATTTCTTCTCCTTGAATATCAAAAAAAGTGTTGCCAGCAACAGGCATATACCATGCCCCCAGTCACCGAACATTACAGCAAACAGAAATGGGAATGTGACGATAGTGTATACTCCAGGATTTGCTTCTTGGTACTTGGCAACCCTGCAAACAGCTGATTAAATACTTCCCCGGTATGAAAAATAATAAAGAAAACAAGTACAATATTCACATAGGTTAGACTTCAGAGAGATATAATTAGTAATGTCAATTATATAGCGGAAATGGATTCCGCACCAGAAGCAAGGGGGAGAAATCTTTTCTCAAAATACTCTGTCTAAAAAGATTCACTTTATTGAGCTGAATAAAAATATTACTTTCTTATAAGCTGCTTACAGAAACAAATTTAGAAATTCTGCAAAATTGCAATACCGATTTGAATTAGTTTCATCCACGCCCAACTAAGAGCTTCTAAGCCAATAATGTAATTCACCAACTCTAAGTTTAACATGGCCTATCCCTGACCATAATAAATGGGGTCTGTGACAGGCGGCCAGCATAAGAACAGCTATACTGTGAAAGCTATTTTCTAAGAGGGCTCGTATAAAATAAAAGTATAGGCCGATTAATCAAGAAAGAAGATTTGCAAATATTAGAATATGCACGAGAAAATAGCTTCAGTTAGGAGAGAGGAAGGATGCTTATGATTGGTTTCAAGTCTAACTTGTGGCAAAAGAAGTCTTGTTACATAAGGGGCCAGCAACCAAAAGCAACACTCATGTCTAATAAGGGCCAATGTTTGTGTAATTCTCACCCATATGCATCCACGATTGTTTGGAAGGAATCAGTAAACTTGTTTGTCTGGAAAAAGGTCGGAGGCAACTCTTTTGTGGGCAAAACCTGAAATATAGCACCAACTTGTGAATTGGAATCTATTGTTGCCCTCTCCAGTGCATCTTGAATCTGCATGCAAACATAGGGGTAGATATTAGATAATATACTTTAAATAGGAATCTTTACATGCACTGAAATTGTTCAACAAAACATAAGCAGTTTGAAATAAGAAATCCAACAGAGAGAAGAATATTTATCCACATCACCCGCTCCTATAAACCATAAAACAGAAGGGTTTTTTACTACTATTTTTATTTAATATAGGAAGGAACAGAAGAAAAAACCTGTTCGGTTGCATATATGGGACTCCACCCTTCAGCCACAAGACACTTTCTAGTCACATCGATGCTGAGCATATTTAGAGTATGATAGATCGATTTCTCTCTTCGCACCTTACATAAGTAATAGAAATTAGGTTAAGTAAAGGAATAAAAAAATATAGGTCAAGAAGCGGTCTTGGCAATAAAGATAACAAATGCAATCAACAAGCTGTTCCATTTGCCTTTTTTAAAAGAAAATAAGTAGCATTCACAGAGAATTTTATTAAAAGAGAGTGTTACAACACATACCAAAACGTTCCACCCTTCATATTGTTCTCCAATCCTTTGTAACAAATTGCCACGGTGCACAAGTCCAAGATCTATCGTCGTCTTCAGCTCAGATATCCTTCCAGATACCTAGAAAAGTAGAAAGTGAAACTTCCATTGATCAGTACCATAACCAAGGTCCAAACACATTGAGAAAATGGCCGGAAATTATAATAAGTAAACACGCTTGTGTTTCATCTAAAGCGGCTGTAAAGAAATATCTCTAGCACAATGGAAGACTTGATTCTTGACCTATCAAAGTACATGTTTATCTGCAATTTCTTTCTACAGAAATATTAAGCAGCGCTTGTTATAGAATAATTAATTGTTTTATGCAAGACCGGCTGTAAATTCTACAGTTGTCTGACAAGTGAAGGTTGTAACCATTTCCAGTACCACCTTCTAAGGCATCTACTTACTCAGCTTCGGTGATGTTTTAGATTTTGATAACTAAAAGGGCCATTGCATACCTCAGTTATTAACTGTTCTTGTTTGCTAGGATCGTCAGCAAAAGGGTAACGGTTTGCTCCAAAAGCTTCACATATTTTGAGAACTTTGCTTTTTGCTCTTTCTCCAGAAAAGAAAACCAGAAATACATTCTTCGAAACCTGTACATTAGTAGCCACACGTTAATGCCTGTACATATGGACTTCATCAATAATCTTTATGCAAGGAAATCAAAGCACGCTAGCATGATGGTTATTTGAGTGTACCTACCCACAATGAATCAAAAGTGATCACAAAGTCAAATAAGATGTCAAAATTTGGTTGGCATTACAAACCGGGTGCATGAGGATCTTTAAGAAAGAAAAAGCTAAATCACAATCAAGAGTAGCCGCAATTCTTTTGCTTTTTCAGTGAACAAGATTAAAGTAACTAAATATAAAGAATATTGATACAATTCATGAGGTATGGACTTGGTTCGAAGTTGCAAGAAGTTAATATTTCCGTAACCACGGAAAAAAACAAGCCACTTCAATTGAGCTAAGGGTTAGCATTGACATAAACATAAATGAACCGAATAGGATCAAATCCAGTGTAAAAATATTCATCAGAATGGAAACAAATATGAATAAATGCATTATCAACCTTCTCGCCAGAGCTAGGATCAGTGACAGCTTCTTCCACGGCAGCCTGCCTCAAAAAGACATTACCCCTTGTAGCACGGAATAGAATTCTTTCAAAAGCCATAGTCTTTTCTTTAGCCACAAGGCCAGCAAGAAACCCCAATTTAACTTGCTTTCCTTGCTCAGTTTTTGACTCCTAAAAATATTCATCAAAAAAATCATTTAAGTGCAAAAGCTTACACCTGATAACGAAAATATAATAATAATAATAATAATATCATGATTCATACTTGATCCGTCAGAAGAGGAGTTTCCAAAGATTCTTCAGGAGCCTGATCTAATTCACTTTCACTATGCTGAGCTACCGCACTGCTATGTGCCGCTTTGAAAAACTCTCCAGCCTGGGAAACAATTTGAAAATTTATGTATGTAATGCCCTTTATCTACCCATAAGTCACTAAAATCCATTAGCTCTTGAAATGATAACAAGTTTAATATGAATAGTTTTCACATGCCCAAAATCTATGTAATTCGACTAACCCTCTTCCCTATTCACTAACAATCAAAAGATTGAAGATGTTTATTCAACTTACTTAAGTCCCCCATGTTTCATCACCTTCTTTACTTAAAAACTTCCTTTATATCATATCAATTTACCATTTCAGATTCTCACACAATATATGACCAAGTGCCACCTCTATAACCGAACAATAGTGTTAGCATCAGTCCAACAAATAGTATTATTATATACCTTCTGCAGAACAAGCTTATATTCTAAGAGCTCATTATAACCACGCTGCAACTTTTCACCATTTGCATTTATTTCAGTCAGCTCAGCTTCAAGATCTCCAAGAGTTACCTACAAATAGCCATCATAAAATAAGAGTTAACTTTGTAAAAGATTACGAGAATGGGCCTCATTCAGGATCTTTTCCTGCATTAACATCAAGATTTAAATATACCTCCAGATCATCCAGATTAATATCACCTTGGGCGCCAGTTTTCGCTGAGGGTGTGAGACCCGCCTTAGACATTTGTTCTTTGAAGAAACGCAACTTCCGTGCCATTTCTCCGCTTCTTTTAATCTTCACAATATAAGCAACTTAGAGCATGGTCTAACTAACTAAAAAACTAGTAGTAAACTAAAGCACAGATTTTTGTACTCTAAATAAATACATTATATGTACCATGCTCACACACAGAATTTGAAGCAGACAATGATATTTTTTGCCTCAAGGGGATCTCTATAACACAAGGGCGTCAATGTATTTGACAAACAGTATCAGGTGTCTCCATGATTGGCTAAATATAACATCTTATATTTATTTCAAAAGCAATCAAGCAAATCCCAAATAAAGTAGGCACAAAAACCCAAACTATTTGATATGGCTGTGGGGTCTTTTGAGTATCATAAATGTAATTCAGACAGTGCAACTGCAGCCAAAGGTCAAAGGTAACAAACTCCGAACAAGCTGCAGACCTGCAGTTTATAAACTAACACAGAACTCCGTACCTTTATCCTGCTACATAAAAAAATAATAGTGGAGCGCGTTGTATAACTGTCACACGTTTTCCTCATTCATAGTGAAATGCTTAACTTAAGTCTGAGGTACTTAAATACTCAAACAATACTTCTGATGTGACATCACACAAGCCTTCTTCCATAATTTGCACATCTACATACACCATATAACACCAATACTTATGTTCCCAAACTTTAATACATGTTAACTTTAAAAAACCATTCATGGAATCCTAGTTTCAAATTAATATGAACTCTTTTGGGTACCAGTCCAGTTTATGTCAGCTGCTTAAAATGTGCTTCCCCTGGCTTTCACAATTATTATCACGGTATTATCTGATCTCCAAGGACTTGATAACAATTTTTTATCATAGAATTGCAACCATTAACTTCCAAATTAAAGATAAACCATATCTCAGATCTAAAAAGACAGTGTAATGAGAAAAGGTTTACTAAAGTACAGAAAATATTCACCTGGCCTGCATATGTTCGCTGGAAGGGGCTTTTCTCCGCATTCAGCTGCAAAGACCAATGAAAATAACATTAAGGACCCCTAGAAGAAACCCAATTATATAATAATTTAGAGAATATCTGTGTAAAAGTGCCAAAAGGGGCACCATTTTCCGTCCATCCAATTAGGAATCGTAAGAGCACTGTAGAAAGGTTTAGTTATCTACTGTTAAAAATCATAATCTTCTGGCATCTTATTTAGCCTATGGGATTAAGCATTATCTCTTAAAATAACTTCCTATCATGTTAACATCAATCCCTTTTCCACGTAAATAACTTGTGTTTAGCAGCAAGTTTCAATGGCTTACTCATATTCTTTCTAATAACCATAGAGAAGATGTGAAGAAGCCAACTGTCATTCAAGAATAAGTATAAGTTTCAGAACTTAAAAATTTCAGGACATTGATCTTGTCCTATGAGTGACTCAGTTCAGAATACATAAGCAAAATCATATAAATTTGTGAAAACAGAAAAACATGCCAAGAAAATATAGTTCTGCTTGGTCAGCAGACAGTAACTTTCAGCATCAACAATCAAAATTAACAATAAATCAAACTAAAACCACTGTAAAGCCCTAAGCTAAGTAAATCAACAACTTTAAAACATCAGTTCTATAGCTCCTCGATCTTATCCTATGAGCAATTCAGTTCAAAATACATACTTGATAACATTCAAATTCGTTAAAACGGAAAACTAGTTTCGCTCAATCGATCAACAGTAACACCTTCAGCTCTATCGAACTACCAAATTTCCTTAAAAAACTAAATTCAAACCACTTAGGATCTCTAAAAGTCACTAAATCAACAAAAGTTCTAACTCCAATTCTAAATTACTTCAATACAGAGTCCTATAGCACCAAAAAATCACTACAATTTCAATCATGATAACAAGTTAACAAGTAAGCAAAGCAAGAAGCAGTGTAGAGAGATAGATATAGATAGATACATCTTTGAATTGAATGAGACCGATATCACCAAGGTAAGATGCAGTAGAGTGAGCAGACTCGATAGGGATGATGATTTGTACTAAGTGCATCGGTTCTGAACGGAAGAGATCCATCGGCGGACAACATCCTCTTCCTCCTCCGCCACCGTGGTCCGCCATCTATCGCCGTCGGATTCGCCTCTTTTTGGTCGATCAGCGTCTGTTGTCAGATAGTCTTATCACCCCACAATATATCCACAGGCAGGCAGCAGCCACGTTTTTTTCTGATTCATTTTTTCCTTTTTGTCGACATTTTTGGGAATAAAGACAATTTGAGTTTTCAATTTACGGTCTATTGGTGTCAAAAATACGTGTTAACAAGTCTCAAATTACTATTCTTTTAAGAATTGTAAGTAATTGTAAATATAAATAAATGTTCTCAGATGTTTCAAGTTGCGATTATTGTTTTTTAGAAAAATATTTTTTAAACTTTTAAATCTAAAAATGAAAATAAACCAGGTATAGCAACAAAATATGTTCAATTTTTAATATAATTTTTAATTTAAAAAAAATGAGATTTATGGTAGGAGCTAATCAATCCTCAATATAAATTAACTGCATAGACGTAAAGTGACTTTCATGCAGGTTGACGTGCATTTTACCTCGGGTAAGATATTGTTTCACGAATGCATCCAATGTCCAAAGCGACTATGATGTGACCTTAGTCGCATTAAATCTCCGTTCTAATCTGTTCTAGTGTGTAAAGTGAGTTTCATGCAATTTTAGCCATGTAGAACCCACATTCTCTGTTGTTTACGTACACAATAACACTCTCAATTATGTTGTTATGACCTAATTGTAACCCCAAGGCCCATCTTTGACATTTAATTTTTGGACTTGAACCTTTCCTAATGGATATCTATTAGATCTACTTAGGCTATGTTTGGCAAACTAGCTGATAAGTTAACTTATAACTGATAAGGTAGCTTATGCCTGATAAGGTAGCTGGTGACTGATAAGGTAGCTGATGATAAGTTACGTTTGGCAAAAACTAACTGATAAGGTAGCTTATGACTGTAAAATGACAAAAAAATGCATGTTTAAAAATTGATAATATAAAAAGTAGAAGGGTATATTTGGAATAAAAAAATAAAAAGTTCCATAAGTCACTTAAACGCTAGTAGGAGTAGCTTTTCAAAAAGCTAGCTTATAAGTCAGCTTTTAAGTTAACTTATGGTCCATCCAAACATGTACCTGACTTATAAGCTGACTTATAAGTTAACTTATAAGCTACCTTATTTTTACCAAACAATGCCTTAATAGGTGGTGATAAGGTCCTGAATTGCCTAATTTTTGTAGTAAATTGAGACAAAATGTTTTAACCATATCTTGCACACCGGTTTACATCCTTCATGCTTTGCTTTTTTGGAAATTTGAGGTGTATCCAAGCTAAACTTAATGTTAAAATTGAAAGAACGGTATATTAGGGATAGTTGGATACATTGAATAGCAAAGCTTGTCTAGCTCAACGGTAGATGTAATATTCATATTAAATAATCATAGTTTATACATGGAATAGAAAAGAAAACAAGAACCCATCATATTTTACTTATAGATGATAAACAAAGGGTGTCAAACACAATAGCAAAGCTTGTCTAGCTCAACGGTAGATGTAATATTCTGGAAGGTCAGTGGATAGTATCCCTGACTACCCGGGTTTGAAACTCCGCAGCAACAAGTGACGTTACCTAGGTTATGGGCTGGTTTAAGACGTGCGCGGATTAGTTGGATGCCCGAATGGATCCCGGATATCGCAGGAACGTGTGTGTATGTTTATCTGCCGTTCAAAAAAAAATGTGTCAAACACAATGTAATTTTATTTAATTTGAATCATTCATCATGTATAATCAATGACTCGAACCAATCAAGATACAAACAACAAAGAATACTAGAGCCTTCGTTTAGTCAGTAATCATTTTTTTTCTATTGACTAGATTATCGTATCTTACAAAGTCTAGGACACTTTTATAATAATGATTCATCAATTTTGTTTTGTCTAAAATTTTGAACCTTATAAAGAAGTAATATTTACAACAACTATATTATTAAACTAAAAATATAATTTTTTGAATAAGTTAGTTTAAAATGTCATCAGCAGTTGAAAATCTTGTTGATATCTTTCAACCCATTTAACATGTTTGTTCATTTGATTTGTTTTGCTTTTAAATATCTTTTTCTAGTTTAACCCATTAAAAATATATAACCAAAACAAAGGATTTTTAAATAATGTGTTGAAATTCAGAAAGTAGAAGCATGTTAGTGATCAATGACCAAAACTTGTTTTGTTACCTGTTTAGTATGAATCCGACCAACAATGCAACATGGTTATCAAGGTTATAATAGTAATGTGGCATAGTTTAAAATAATTATATTATTATTTTTGTATTTACTATTGAAACATATATAATATTTTGTTTGAAAGATAATAAATTTATATAAATAAAGATTAACCATCCTTAACGACCAAAACAAGACAACATTCTGCAAGAGGCAAAACGGACCACAATCAACCAACCCGAGAAAAAAAAGTAACCTCCCACAAGAAACAACAAGAGAAACATGAAGGCCATTTTCGAGAAAGAAACAAAAACCCAATCTCTTGGCCCCCCTTGAGCAACTCTTTCTTGAATCGAGATAGCTTGCTAACAATGAAACGAGAGCGAATGTGAAACAATAGAAAGGAGACCCCAAGGTTTGAATAGCAATCAGAGACAAAAAAAAGAACTGCAGGATACTGAATACTGACGTGTTAAAAGGTTGTGCAGTATCATTCGGGCCAAGAGAACCCAAAGTCTTTTTGTCGATTTGAAGCCAGAAAAAATGATAGTGACTAAATCTCGAAACCCAATTCCTAAACTGGAGTGGTTGAAACTGAAATGTCGTTCGTATTTCTCGATCGCCAATGTAGAGGGGTTGTCTTAAGAAACGTCATCCTGATTGACGTTCCGATTTTCCCATCTTGTAAATTAGAGGGAAAAATGAGGACAGTTAAAATATGTAACGCCCTCAAAGAACCGAACATATTCAATTGGATGTTGAATTTCTCCATCCGATCTGATCCAACTAGAGTTGTTATGTAGTCCATATTGTGATTTACAGATGCAGAAGGATCAGTATCAGTACTTTTACACCTAGTTCGATAATCCAAAAAGTCTTACAATAATCAATCTCAAAAATATGATTGATCTAGGTCTTACAGTCTGAACAGTATTTGATTGGCCCTAATTTTATCTTTTAGTAGTCATTATAAAATATAAAAAACTTAAGTGGCTTATGCATAAGCATCATCCCTATAATGATAACTTTGTTCATGTTGCTTCACATAAGTAGCTCAAAATATCATAAATTAACTGTTTAAACGTTTGACGGGTTTTATCTTTATCCAAACACCGATCCTACATACAAAGAAACTATCGTAATTAATTTGGGCCTAAAGGGTTGGACTTATCGTATATATAGTAATCGGTTCATACTCCGTTAATATATATCTATATCCTGACCCAACACGTTAAAGATTCAAATCCATTGATCAAAAAAAAGTTACCATACAAATTGTAATTTATATCATAGTTAATTGTTAAAAGTGTAGTTATTAATCACTAACTAATTTCTCAAAATCAATTCACAAATAATTATCATGTCAATTGATTTATTCGATGTAAAATTTATAAAACTTAAATATTCGTTAGATAATAAAGCAATTACTAGACGGGTATCTAAATTCGAAAGAAGAAACAATAGTATTTGTGATTTTTACGTGATCATATAAAAACAAAAATATGTATAGAATCAAGTTCATTTAAAAACCAAAACATTAGTAAAAACCGTAGAAACCATGGACGGACCTCAAGGGGTGGCGACGGTGGCACGGGCCACCGTCTAATGTGTACGTCGAAGGGTAAAATTTTAGAATTTTATGAAGGTGCAACCGTATTATTTTAGAGGGTGCCACCGTATTCTTTTCGAAACTTCAAGGTGTGCACCTAAAAACCAAAAACTTTTATCCTAATCAACCAAAAAACCAAAAAAATTCACTCGAAATCAACCAAAAAACCGAAAATTTCTCTTGAAATCAACCAAAAAATCTAAAAATTCTCTCAAAATCAACTAAAAAACCGAAAAATTCTCTCACAATCAATCAAACAACCCAAAAAATCTTTCGATTCAACAAAAAAAAATCAAAAAAAGCCTATCGAAATCAACCAAAAAGTCGAAAAAAAATCCTCTCGAAATCAACCAAAAACTTCGATTATATGGTGCCACCGTTTAAAAATTGTTTTAGGTCCGTCCCTGGTAGAAACTCATGGTTTTATAGCTTTAATCAACGAAAACTCTTCATAAAGTTGTTTAATATGATGCAAATGTTTCATATAATTCATTTTTTGATATTCTTTTTTGTAAAAATGATAAGGTTTCATAGGATTAAAAAAAAATACTTGAAACAGTTTCATAAGAATAAAAAAGTGTATGAAACATTTTCATTTTACATAAAAAAAACACCGAAATATGACACAATTTCATCAAAAAATTAATTATATGAAACATTTGCATCATATTAAACAACTTCATGAAGAGTTTTCGTTGATTTAAGCAAAAAAACTATGAGTTTTTATAGCTTTTATTAATGTTTTGGTTTTCAAATGAACTTCCTTCAATATGTAGATATCTTTATAAACTAGAAATTTCCCGTGCGCGATGCCGCACAAAGCATTTAAAATTCTATAACGAAGATGGATAATTGATCATCATCCGACCCATGTGAAAAATAACATTTAAGATTTTTTAACATATTTTTGTTCACATATGATTATTTATCTTAATACGATAAAGATTTAAAATGACATGTGAAAAAAATAGAGGATTAATAGTAAACTAAATGACCAATCATAAGGGTATTAACTGTAACTTCCAAATTTATAAACAATTTAACATTTAATGTAAAAATATATGAACAAATTAATTCATATGTATTTTTAATATTTAATAATATGATTAAAATCTAAAAATATTCGATATTGGACTCATTTTGAAGATATTTTCGAGACGATTATAATGGTATAATTTGTTAAAAATATAAATAAAAATTTTAATACATTTTACGCAATTTACATTATTTATGTTAATATAATAAGGGTGTAAAATGAAAAAGTAAGGGGGTAAAAGTAATTTAATTAAGTAACTATAAGGATATAAAGTGTAAGTTATCAATTGAAAAATGAATTGAAATTGAATACTTGGGTGGGAGGAGTTTCTAATTGATGCATTACATAGTTGTACTAAGGGTATTAAGAGTTGTAATATTGATGAAAAATAGTTTTGCATTAAGAATCTTATATATATAGGCTTTGTTTGGCAAGCATAAGCTAGCTTATAAGCTAGCTGATAAGCTAGCTTATAAGCTAGTCCATCCAAACATGTACCAGGAAGCTAGCTTATCAGCTAGCTTATAAGCTAGCTTTTTGAAACGCTACTTTGAGTAGCTTATGAGAAGCTTATTGTAACTTTTTCCAATTATACCCTTATTAATATTAATTATTAAATTCAAATATACCCTTTTTGGTCATTTTACACACTCATAAGCTAGTTTTTGCCAAACATAATTTGTTCCAACAGCTAGCTTATCAGCTACTAGCAAGCTTATCACTCAACAGCTAGCTTATCAGCTATCCGCTAGCTTATCAGCTACCCGCTAGCTTATAAGCTACGCTTGCCAAACATAGCCATAGTATAGATAATTATTTGTCACATGTTCAAAATAAATGGAGGATAATTTGGATATTTTTTTCTGCTTACCATCGTTTTGAGTCCACGAAAAGGCATATCTAATACCATGGAGATCATGTGAGCATCACATGCGAGCCCTTTTCAGGATCGTGAATTTTAATCTAGAAAATAACGTATAACCTTATTGCATAAAGTCTAAATATCATAACAATATTACTTTTAATGTAGAAAAACTATTTGGAAAACAATCAAGATTATGTTTGGCAAACTAACTGATAAAGTATCTTATTACTGATAAAGTAGCTGGTAATTGATAAGATAGCTGATGACTGATAAGTTAGCTGATGAAAAAGTTGCGTTTGGCAGAAACTAGCTGATAAAGTAGCTTATGACTGTAAAATGACAAAAAAAAACATATTTAAAAATTAGTTGTATAAAACTTAGCAAGGGTATATTTGGAATTAAAAAACAAAAAGTCTCATAAGTCACCAAAAAGTTAGTGGGAGTAGCTTTTCAAAAAGCTAGCTTATAAGTTAGTTTATAAGTTAATTTATAAGCTAGTTTATGATCCATCCAAACATGTACTTGGCTCATAAGCTAACTTATAAGTTAATTTATTTTTACCAAACAATGCCCAAGTCTGAAATATTAATTATATATGTTTTAAAACTACAATAATAACTCATGTTTGTTTTGACATAGTTGGTCTTGACGACTTTTGTCATATCCTAAAAAATTAGGTCATTAAAAGATTTGTATGTGTTTATGACTTTACGTAGGGCATTGATAAATTGTCATTATGTCGTCCCAATTGCATTTTGTGGATTTAATACATGTTATGGCCATCTTCAATTAAACATCTTATTCATTTGCTTCTCATGTTACGTGAATAGTTGGGACATTGAGGAATATCCAAAAAGCAACACTATAGTTAGCTCAGCACCAATCAAATCCTATTTTTCACATCAATCTTCAAAGAATCTCACCCAGACCGAACACCAATTATTACATTATTTTGGTGTTAGTGTTGTGAATATCATAACACCTAATTTGGTGTTATACCAATGATTCATTATACAAATTTACCCTTGAACTATTTACAACAAAATAGTCTCTCATGTATGTTATTTATACTCTTTTATTCTATTTGATTGTAATTGATATTTTGGTTATAATATTATTGGCGTTTACATTTATTTGGTTATGTAATTTCATCAAATGTCTTACAAAAATTAAGTAGAAAACTAGGCACTTGTGAAGTTGTGGTATTATCAATGGTATTTTCATTATGATGTTGGTGAAGATTTGGTGCTACCCGTGGAGGCGAGCCACTAAGGGGGGTATGCATAGATTAATGCTCAATTAACTTTTTGTAGTGGGATAAAAATTTAAAGTACGAAATGTACACATTATTAATCCAAGGGTTGCTATTTTTTTTGGAAGGCATAGCAATATCGAACCAACAAATGACTATCATGAACACACATGCATGTACGCACCTCCCTCCTCAGCTGTATCGGGCATCCATGAGCAGCCCACTAATCCGTCGTTGTCCCGGCCCAGCTTACGCTAGACCTAGAGCCCAACCACAGTCTTTGACTTGTCTGGAGGGCAGCCCAGTCTATGACTGGACTAGCCCAAGAACTAAGTACTCCTCATGCCCTCAAATTGACTCCCTTTGGATTGGTAGACTAAGATGCCATCCACAGCTCCCCAGGATGGTACCGCCCTTAGGAAGACCAACTGAGCAAGACATGATTCGAACCCGAGGGTTGCTTTTACTCCTATATATTATGAGGAATATACCGGAAAAAAACTAGAGGTCTGAAATATACACATTCTTAATTTCAAATAGAGTAAAAGGTCGAACTCATGACCTTCCCTAACAAAAAATAGTAACGATCTAATTGCTCTACCATGGTATTTATGAAACTCTAGTTTTTACTCTTATGTATTATGAGGTATATGTTGGAAAATATTTCAAGACTGAATGGTGGATTAAAATGGGCTAACAATAATAAACAAGAATTAGCTTTCTGTTGTAATATAGGGTACACAATTTCAAGCTCTTATTTTAAACTACTATGTGCTTAACGGTTATTATTGCAAGACGTAATTGTATTTAACATACTTTTCAAGCTCTTATATTCTTGAGCTACTAATATTTTCCAAAGTCCACAAATAATTATCATTTTAGTAAAATGGAAATATGTAAAGTTGGGTTTGTTGGACCTTTCACCATATAAAATGAACCTTGCTTACATGAAAAGTAGGAACACAATATTTTTATTTTATATTTTAACTAATTTGCTCACCCTTATTTTGGTTTTGATTAGAGAATTTATAATTTTATAAGACTCATGTCTCTCTGTATAGTTCCAATTTTATCGGATGTCCCTAACATAAGAGGCTTTTTACATACTTATTTGTGTAAACGGTTACCAATTCGATTAAAATACACTAGTTTGGGCTTTGGACTATGGAGAAAGGAACTAAAAGATGCCCCATGATGAGCCCAAAAATCTAGTAAAACAGATAGATTTCCCATTTAGGATAGATTTTAAAGACAGAAAATAAATGAATTTATTTTCTGAAAGTTATACAGATGTTAAATGCATAATAACATTGTATTTTATTGATTCTTATTTTAAGTAATAACTTATGAAAAAGTTCAGAAAAATGTAATAAGTTTTCTTGTTCCTAATAGTCTTTAAATCTTTTTAAGATAAATAAAATATCATGTTTTTTTTTAAATGATTAAACTTTTGAATTCTTTTGAATATTGAACTTTTAAAATAGTTACCTATATTCCGTTAACCTAAAAAAAACTTATAATTGGCTAGACATGTTTTGAAATAAAAGAACCTAAATCTGTTTTACCATTTTACGACATCATTCCCCTAACGGCCCCATAGTCATCCGTTCGTCATCACCATCCATTACCTTCGTTTCCCTTGCCATTATGTCTCCCTCTTTTTGATCCATTTTATTTGTATTTTGACTCTTTCTCTTTTTCAACAATTTAATGGATACATGTATGTAAATAAAAATTGAGGAAGTTGAAAAACAACTCAAAATATAGAGATCGATGGTAGGGACCATAGACGGCGATGAGGGATGATGGAGAGCTGACTAAATGGGGTGACAAGGGGAGTGATGACATTGGTGCGATGAGTTTGCATGATGTAAAGTTTCAGAACAATAAAATTAAATTAAGTTTTTTTTAACCTTCTTAATCGATGTTGGATAGTTTTTTTGAATTAAAATAATATAGGTAACCAATTTGTAAATACTCAATGAATTATTTATTTAAAAAGATGCTAGGGGATGATCAATCAAAAATGCAAAGTTCAAAAGTTTTTCTTCCAAAAAGTTTCAAGTCATTCAAGAATCAAAATATTCTCTGGATTTTTTGTGAACTCTTCCTAACTTACTTTGATAAATAAAAACATATTTTCATCCGTTTAAAATGATCTTTTTTGTACTTTATTTGTATAATAACTTGACTTGATGGCCAAACTAGTTGTAAGACCATCTTTAGCCGGGCGTGAAGGAGACTGGCAAGGAAGTGGTACTGGTGGCAACACCATCGTGGTTGAATGGTACCACACCGGCAAGGAAATAAATTTGCACCCTCATGCCGTTCTATATACTACCCCACCCCGCACCCCACCCCACCCCATCCTCTCTTCTTTTTTCTTTCTTTCTTTTTTTATTAATTATTTAGATTGGTATGAGAGTCAAAACCATTGAGGATAAATTGGTAAGGATTAGTAAGATAGTGAAAATGTGATGTGACGCTGACGTGACAGCCGGTAATAGTGGCACCAAGCAAAACCACTAAAGATGGTCTAATGTCATAACAATATAGATGAAAGTTTGATTAAAAAAACGAAAATAGAAGTATGTAGTTATGTTGTCTATAAAGTATTAAATAAAATAATTAATTTGAATTTGTTTTATATGGAATTTTATGGGTTGTTGAAAAAATATCCACAACACAAATATTTACAACCACTTAAAATCATATCGAAATCAAAAGCACTTTCAACACTCTAAATACAAAGACAACATTTAAAGAGATAGGATAATATAATGTATGGTGGTTTATTAAATAGTATTATTAAGTATTTATTAATGTTATTTATTTTGTTGGTTGAGTTATGATATAAACTAAGAATGTTACCTGATAAAAAAAAATATAACAAGTACTCAGAAAGTTATACGGTAAATGATGAAAATCACTCTTACACGATATATAATAAGTGCTTACCGAATTTAAGAGTTTTACCAATTCATTTTGATTGGCGATATTTTATATAAAAAAAGGTATGTAAAAATAAATTCTCTTACTGACAAACATTTATCTGATAAACATTTAGTAAATGACTCGTAAATTAGTCTATCAATATATTCTAACTTACCCATTTGACTTGTTAAACATACAAATAACACTAACTTTTCTTTTATGTAAAATAAATCATAATTGTCACTTTTTTATGCATCATTATGAGATTAGCTAACCTTAGATTTGATTCATCCATGATCATTAGTTTTTTTAAGTCAAGTTCATTAGTTAAATATATAAAGTTTAAAATACCCTTTATAAAGTGAAGTTAATATCTTAGTAGTAATCATTGTATATTGAGAAAAATTAAAAGAAAATGCATCTGAAAGCCTTAGGAAATATAATGGAAATATTATCTTCCTTGGGTATGAACTAGGCGTTATCAAAGTTTATGTAGCTATGGATGTTTTATGTGTGATATGCATAAACTGATCTGAAAACCTATAGTTACCTAAAAAACCACATTTTAAATAATTAAGTCTTTAAAACATCTTTCAGACAAATAAATCATTAAAGTTTTTTTTTAAAGGGTGTCCGGGCTAAAGCCCGACTAATCCCCGGCAATTTCGGGCTAAACATGGTCTCACTTAAATGTCTCCAGATATGCACACAGAAAAGGCTCGAACTCGGTTAGGACGTTATAATCCCCGAGCGATAACCAATCCACAACTGGAAGACAACACACCCTAAGTTTTCTGAATTTAAAACATACGTATGTTATTTCGTACCATAACGAGTGGATTTGATCAAAAACGCCCAAACATACTTTGCCAAAATGTGTGGTCTTTATTTTAAGGTGATTCATCACTAAAGCATTAATTTTTTATTTTTTATTTTTTGAAGAACCAATTATTCCTTTTCACATCCTTTGATTTTTAAGATGTTTTTAACAGCCATTTATTTTCGAGAGGAATCAGAGTCGAATCTTAACTCCAAACTATTGGTGTCTTTATGACAGAACAATCTGTCTTATTCTATATGAATTATTTTTTTCATATAAAACCAAATTAACTTCAAATCATCCAATTATAGGTCATCATAATCTTTTCATTCCTAATCTTAACAACAATTTGATTATCCATTCGCAAACTACAACTTGATTATCAACATCTCGAAATCATTGAGTCGATCGTCAGGGTCAGGGTTGGATTATTCACTTTCGTTTTTCCTATTAAAGTGTATTATAGGTTAAGTTGTCTATTTGAGAAACGACAAACGAGTGACGTATGGCGTAGGAGAGGCAAATATAGAGAGTTGATTGTTAATCCAATAGACTAAGGATTATGTAACAAGTTGGGTAAACGTGAAAAACGTGAGAAGTAGATGTGAACTCTTGATTACTTTTAAGGGTTGTTTGATAGTTGTTGAATGGTTTGGTGCTCGATGATTAAGTGGTCAGAATGATTAAGAGGCTCTTGATAGTGCAAGATGAAATATGGTGGCTTAGTATTTGTTGAGGATTGAATCAGGGCTCTCTGAATGGTTAAAAGACGCCCAGAATACAAAATCATTCAAATCATTTTGGAACCATTAAAAGGCTGTATATTTTTTTGCCAAGCAAGATTAACGATTTAGAGATTGCCTCTTCATGAAACTGTTAAGAGGTAAACAAACAACCCCTATGAATGACGTTCCATACGAAGGTTATTAGATGCATGTTATACAGATGAGATCCCTCCCATCCTAATATGCATACAAACAGTTGATAACCTGTTTTCATAACTAAACCTCAACTTCTCACTGAAAAATCAACCCATACCGAATATTTGTAGTTTTAATATCTTTTAGGTGGCTTAATGGGTACATTTGAGGGGGATTCGGACTATTCCATACAGCCATTTTGATTAAGCCATAAATAAATACTAATCGGCTCACTGTGCCAAAAGACCGTATCTTGGTGGCCAAACCAAACAGACTTTTAATTTTTAGCAACAATTTTGATCAAACGAGAATTAATAGTAGATTTCGGCAATTAGTCAATTAGAATGCATTTCCATTAAGATTAAATGCATATTTACATAAACAGAATCAAAAGAAACCAACTCCTAATTCTAAACCCTAAATTCAAGAACAATCCGTTCATCCCTAATTTAACTGCTGTACATTTGAAATCAATAGTCGATTCCATCCAAATCTAAACCATAAACAAACGCAAATTAAACACATCCAGTGATCCAGATCGAAATCGAAAGAAAGTTTACCAGATGAGATTGTGCTTCAATCCTAAGCCATGTTTTCCATGAACACATCCAGGCCTGTTGTACTGATACGCCATCCGCTTCGATTTCTTCATCTTTGGATACTCCCTTTTCCCCAATTTCCTCATCCTCTGCCTTTCGAATTTGTTATTCAGCCATTTTGGCACCAGTTCATCATCCAAATCCGAAGCATCGTCATCATCGTCATCGTAATTTTCCTCACTATCAGCCTCATCTTCATCCTCCTCGTGTGGATGATCATCTCCACCGTCGATCTCACCTTCATCATCCTTTGTTACTTCACGGCCGTGATCGATTTCAATGGCGTCTTTGAGTTCCTGTTTTCCAAAGTGAAATTAAAGCCATCGTTACTTCAAAATCGATCACAAACACTTAATTTCATTTCACGATCTCGAAGATAGAAAAATCGTACTCGAAATCAAAATTAAAGTCATCGTTACTCCATAAACGATGATAAAACATCACAAAAACTTGATTTCATTTCACGATCTCGAAGTTCTAGAAAACTCGTACTCGAAGGAAATCAGAAGTATGAGTTACGAAATCAAAATCAAACTCATCGTTACTTCAAAATCGATCACCAAAACATCACAAACGCTTGATTTCATTTCACGATCTCGAAGTTTCAGAAAAAAAATCGAATTCGAAAGAAATCATAATATTATGAGTTACGAAATCGATTAAGCAGAAGAAAGTAATCAATTACCTGCGAGTGATGATGAGCGATTTCATCCACTAGAGACTGCATAGAGATATCAGACGACGGAGATCCGTAAGGATGTTGAAGGAGGTCATCGACGTCTGCCAAAGCTTCGTCGGAATCGGAGGTGACGACATCACCGTCGTAAGAGAAGTTACCGTCGTCGGAATCGGAAGGATCGACGACCTGCCACGAATCGGAGTCGGAAACGTCGAAATCGACGGATTCAAAGGCTTCTCCGGCGAGCGATGAAGCAACAACCATGGATTTGTTCGCCATTTTCTTCACAATTGGATTTGGTTTTTGGTTGGTTTTTGAAAGCTTTGAAGAATGGGTAAGGGTTAAAGGGGTGATGTTTCGTGTTAAATAAGGGAGTGATGGCCACGTGTCAGTTTTTTGATGGCCCTGGTCCGATGTGGAGGTTTCCTGGAATTCTATTGGTCAGTAAACGTGTTCATATTTTTAAGAGGGCTTTTTATGGTTACATGGGGGAGACTCGTAATATTATATTTGAAAATAAGTAAGATGGAAATTTGGAAAATGATCATGTTATATTGTCGTTCATTAATTGAAAATATTTGGAAAGTAATCCAAGATAATTTAATAAAATCATCCCCCATAATTAATTGCTTATCCTGATCATTTATTAAAATGAAAATAGTTAGGAAATAATCTATATAAACAATCATTTCCAAATGAAGAGACGATTTTAAGATACAAACTGTTATATGAAAGTTGTAAATCGTGTAATGCGGCATGTTGATTCAACACCATTAACTCACTAAATGGTTTCCTAACGTAATTACTACTAACTAACGGATCGTAGAACAAAATGTTTTCTTAAAGACCCCACTTGAATTCAGTTGTTGAATGTTGGATTGTAGTTACATCTTTTGCTATCTTAATTTAGTCTACATTGTTTCGTTTGTTAATGCTTCTAGAACAATAAAAAGAGTTTTAAGAATTGTAATTTTCTTCAAATAGGATATGTGATTCCACTATAACATGATTATCGGGGCCTTGACACCTACCTATCCACGTTCATTTGAACATGAAGCTAATACTCTTCATGAAACCCATAATTTCCTTCTTTCACAATGTGCAACTTCATTCCCTCCCAGAAACTCCTATTTATATTTTAGGCCAAAATGTAAGGTCTAATGATTCAAAAATAAAACATCATAGTCTTCAAAAACATAGTAAATGACATATATTGTATAAAAGTTGAAACGTGTTTGGTTGTGGAAAACTGTTCACTTTTCTAGAAAACGTTTTTAGAAAATGGAGTTGAGTTTTTATTTTTTCTATGAAAAATTTAGAAAACGCATTTAGTTGAAATGATGGAGCTTTCATTTTAAAAAACATGTTTAGAGTATTTTGAAAAATTACTAAAAATCAATTTTCTAGTTTACATAGAAGTTGGAAAACATAAAATTTTCATTTTTCCTTTTCTCTAAAAGGGTTATTAAAGAAATAAAATAGAATAATTGACTGAATATATAATATTATAAAAATATTTTAACTGTTATGAATCAAAAATTAGACGGTTATATTTTAAGAATCCTTTCTTCTTTTAACATGAAATGAATATTAAGTAACCTAAAGAGAAAGATGATTTATTGCGCAAAGAAAACTAAGGCGGGAAGTCAAAATATATAATATTTATCAATAGGAAAATATTCGGCTGCAAAGTCATATTTTATTGCGAAAATAAGAACAGCTGAGAGCGCGAGGCATGTCCCCGATGCCTACATTTAGTGTAGATAACGAATGTGCACCTTCATGCAATATTCATGATAAATAACACAACATTCAAAATGAATAATATAACATTCAGAATAAATAATATATTATATTAATTCATTATTTCGAGTATTTTTGTCACAAATTACGTATTATTCATTCCGAATGATTCATTATTTATGATAAATAATACATGAACGATCCGTGAAGGTCTGGACATGTGGCACGCTCTCCTTTGTCCTTACATTCGCAATAAAATATGAATTTTCAGTTGAACTCATCCCTTCATCGATAATATTTAAACTTAAAACATTTCATACGTTATAAATAATTTGTGTCTTAAAACTATGACAATAATATTTGTCCAAAATTTCGGTGATTAGTTTAAGACATTTATAATGATTGTTACATTACTTTCACATGAGCACATGTTGTGTTGTTTCTAAGCAAAATGTATTGAAATGCTTTTTTAGAAAGCAAGTTGTCACTAATATGGATTATTTTCTTAATCTTTAGGGCTGATTATAGTATATGTATTCCTAAAGGTTTAACGTGTGTATTTGGATTGAGATGATTTTTTTTGGTAAGCTCATTAATTTTTAAATTTGCATGTTGGTATATGTATTCCTATCTTTTTCTTGTCGTACACACCTTAGAAGCCATAACTCTTTACTTGTAACTCTAATTGAGATTATTATTTCTTAAACTAAATTTGGGGGTAATGACATTGAAATCCAACGTTTTTCATCCCAATGTGTATTCTAGTCATATACGCATTAAGATGCGCAGCTTTCGACTCGCAACTTAAGCTGACATAATGTTATATATAAAAAAATCAAGATCCATTGTATCTACATGTTGGAAAATTTTGGAATTAACACGTCAAATAACCAATCATGCTTAATCATCTTACATTTTTCTATATTATATATATTATCTAGGGATGCTCTCAGTCCGGCTTGAATGATTTAACCCCTAATCCATTAACCAAACTATAATGACGGTGTATGAATTATCAAACTAGTTAACCCATACCACAAATAGACAAGAACTATCTTCACCTAAATGTATCCAACTATACCCGTATTCCTATTGTGTGTATCCAACTTCAAAATGGGTTATTGTGTGTATTAAACTTTCAATTTGGCTTATTGTATATAACGTTTTACCTGGTAACTTGTTTATGCTGATGTGTATCAGGTCATAGCTATGTGGCATCCTACGTGGCATCCTACTTGGCATCATCTTCTTCATCAAAGTTAGGGTTCCAAAATTAGGGTTCTTCATTTGGGTTTTTGTTCAAATTAGGGTTCTCCATTAGGGTTTTTGTTTAAATTAGGGTTCTTGATTTGGAGAAGAAGATGACGATTGAATTTATAACCCCTTCATTGCCGGCAGATAGGCATCTTTTATGATATCATCGCCGGAATTAACATCGCCGGAATTAGTGGTCGGAGTTCGAAATCCATTCTCTGGGGTTTGCTTTGCTTTATTGCAGAAGCTCCAGAAGCTCGATGGAGGATCCGACGCCGCCACGCGCTCCGGCGAGGAGCCGAACGGAGACGAGACAATTTCGCCTCCACAATGACGATTCTCGTTTTCCTCCTCTTCTCCGGCGAGGTTAGGACATCTGGTTTTGATTTAGGATTTAGAGTTTTCATCTGATTTAAGGTTTAGGGTTTTTTGGTTTTGATTTAGGATTTAGGGTTTCAATGGAGAAGATGATGACTTGGTTTCATCTATTCCACATGGCATCCCACTTGGCAACCAGGTAAGCATTGGTGGCCTGCTAAGGGTTCGACAGGTAAAACGCTACATACAATAAACCAAATTGAAACTTTAGTACACACAATAGCACATTTTAAAGTTGGATACACACAATAGGAATACGAGTATAGTTGGATACATTTTGGTGAAGATAGTCCAAATAGACAATATGATCTAATAATTTAAACGATTTAAACCTATTAAGACTTTGAACCCAAACAAGATATATCCATCTCCAAAATTAAACTTTTATCACTATAAAAAATACTATACTAAATTATAAAAGAACTACCTATCAAATTAAGGCAAACATTAATTTGACAAAACATTAATTTTCAAATCGAAAAGAAAGCATAAAATTAAAACAAAATCTGATGTATTTATATTATTGATGAGAGATATAGAGGAGATAAAATTAATCCACATAAACTTAACTTTCAATTGCCTAATAATTTTCAATAGGATAATATTGGTTGTTTTTTATTTCATATTTTTGAGTAAAAGAAATGTCAATTGTATTTATCTGTTTTCTATTTTTTTAACCAACATCTACATGGTTAAGAGTTCTTTTGTAAAGTGTGTGTAAAGTTTGACAAGAAAATGGAGGGGAAATGCATTATTATTTTAGTCTCTAGATTTTAATAAAAGCTTAATAAAAGGTCCCCCAATTTTACTTTAATTACAAAAAGGTCCTACTGTAGGCCCATGTCTCCCAATTTTTTGTGCTAAAATTGGGAATTGGTTGTCAATTCTTTTGAATGGACCCAAAAGCCAAGAAACCCTTGCTGCTGGTTTTTCCAAAAAGGTAAAAAAGAACTGTCTTTGAGAAATGGAGTAATAGTTTTGTTATTCAAAACTAAAAAGAATTTTAAATTTATTAATTACCTTAATACTTTTTTTTTATAATCATGATGGATTTATTTTGACTTTATATTTTTATATTGTTATAAAATATAACTAATACTCACTAGCAAACCAATTATTTTTTCGAATATCTAAAAAAATTTATCTTCATGACTCTATGCTATTAATTTAAATTTTGAGTATTTATGGTTAGACCGGTGCTATGCAATTACTTAAGGCTTTGGTATTTGTATACCGAATTTTGATTTCTTCATCTATTGTTCAAGATCGTGGTTATGTTTTGTTATTGTTGGAAATGATGATGGCACGGTTGCATTATTTTTGCTTGCTTCAGTTTATTTTGGTTTGTAGCTCATTATTCATTTCTCATTTTTAAAGCCATATTGTGATGCTTTTTTTTCCTGGCTCACCAATTGCTTTTTCCTTTGTAGTTTAATAAGCTTTGTTATTCTATTTAAGGTTTTGACTTGTTCTTGGTTGCTTGTTTTCGTTGTTTTTGTTTTTGGTGTTTTAGTCGGTTTCTATCATTTGTAGGAAACATAGTTGCTTCACTCTTGTTGTTGTCTTGGTTTTCTTGCTAATAAAATGTTGTTAAAAAAATTGTAATGAGATTATCGAAGTTCAAAAAAAATGTCAAATAGTTCATCAAACTAGATAAGACATTAAAAGAAGGGCATGTTCGTTAGCAGCTTAATTAGCTTAAAGAAACTTACAACTTATCAGTCATCTATACATGGCTGTTTGACAGTGGGCAATGACTTAATGCATAGAAAGTGACTTATTCAGTAACCTTTTAGAATGGAGCTCTATGAAGAAAAAAAAGCCAAGTTTTCCCCAAACCTACATCTTCCAACTAAAAAGCATGCTTCTTGCATCTATGAGAAAGTCTTAAAAAATCTCTTTCAAATCCATACAAACAAATCAATCCACACAAATAGCTTTATCCATAAAAAACTTAATAGAAAATCAACCGAAAAACCCTAAACCACTGTTTTAGTTTCATGTTATTTATACAACCATGACAACAATAAAAAAAATGTCCTGAATATTTTTTTAGTTAATCCAAAAAAATGTATCTCAATATAGTATACTGAAAATGCTTTTATAAATTGTATAACGATGATTAGAGAAAAAACATAAGTCTTTTTATTTTATGTAAGCCGTGTTGGTCCTAGTTTTGCGGGTAAGAGAGCCAAGCTAATCCACATTGGTTTAATTACTCCAACCATGAGAATCATACGTATATCAATTATGAATTTCATTTCTCACCTATGTAAAAATTTGAAGATCAATTTCTCATTCATTCAGACTTCGTTTTAGACACATGCATAGAAAATAAGCTCTCACATAGCTACACAAACCCCCATACATCTTTCCGATTTTGACATTGTTTTAATGTCTTAAATGAGCATATATAACTTCTTCTTTTTTTTATGTTCTAACAAAACTGAAAGGCTACATATCACAAGGGTTGTGGCTACTTGAAGTCCTAAGAGATGTGGTGGAATATCTTATTTGTCCAGGGTTCGAATCTAGGCGTATGCAACAATTGTGATCATTGAGTTATCAGGGATTGATGTCTTAGAGTCATATTGCCGGGATTAGTCTAGGCATAGTCTAGGAACCCCTTCCAAAAAAACCCCCCTGAGAGGCTATATAACAAAAATCACGACGTGGGGGATGTGCTTTCGTGCAAGGCGTTATTGCATCACCGAGGAGGATTATCTTACTTGTCGACCCAAATGGAGAGCGTCGCTCATTGTTTGCGAGCGCAAAACATACGCCATTAAGAAAAAAGCCAACTTCAATTTTTTTATAAGTATATTTTATGTGATATTACGATAATTATTGTATGTCATCAAGGACATAATTTTTTGAATCCGTCACCATAGGTAGAAGGAAATAATGAAAAGATAGAGAAATGATAAAAAGGAGGGAGATATGACAATGGTGACAAATACATATGTTCCAGATGAAAGTCTAAGAGAGTGCTTCTTGATTTTTCCTTTTTTTAAGATATTTTTAAATTTTTTTTCTTTTTTTAAAGATTTTTTTAAAATCCCTCTTGTAACGAGTAATGACCAAATTAAATACACACCATCTAATGTATGTATTAAAAACTCTATAACCTAAACCTATATCTAGCACACATTTCTAACTTCCATAGTTATCATATTAAATATACTAATTAATATCAACCGATTCCTATAAAACTCATTTTTTTCTCACTTGAAATAACTAGATCTATGTAAAGTTTTGTTAGTATAGAGCACTGTTCTAAAAAACTCGTCGCGTAGCCGTTATGGCGCGCCATGGTTTCAAGGCTTGTGTCTCACGTCACGTTAAACACGTGACACGCTTTGGCCTATTGCGTAATTCTCCTAATGCGATATTTGATTTTTCTTTATGTTTCTGAGGTTTTATATTCTAATTTTTAATATATAACATAATTTTAACTTGGTTATTACTATTAATTCATTGGATGACACTACAAAACATATGCTCTTATATATAATATTTTTATATAAACTATAAATTTGACGCCATAAGTCACGCATTGAAAACGCTATGACTTCTAAGGCTTGAGGCTTGGCCTAACCACTACGCCTCGTCGCATGCCATTTAGAACCTTGGTATAGAGACATTTGTACTCATAAGAGATCAATCTCATGTCTTGTTTCATTGATAAAACAACGTTGTATTAAACAGAATATCCTAATATTGTAAAAAAAAACAATGTATCATCAAAACTAATTCATATATTGTTTATTTTGATGAAAGAAAGGTTGTTTCATAAGCAAAACCAAAGTGAGTATTTTTACAAAATAATTGATGATATAATTAATAAAACAATATAAAGGTCAAAAATGTATAGTGGGATATTGATTCACATAGAACTTCTTAACCTATAGGAGGTTTTATATCATTTTGTCTGTTACCTTTTCCTTTGCAACAACTTTTATCTGTCTTTCAACATTTTAATCATAACAATAAAAAGAAATAAAACTGACATAGGATTTATCAAAATAATATGCACCATTAGCTTCAAGCAAAAACTCATAAACCATCATCAAAAACATTATAATCCAACAAATAACGTCTAATTCAACTAAAATCATGATTATAAATGATACTTTAGACCAAACTAACCACACGAACAAAACCCGACTATCGAGAAAAAGGACGAAACAAGAAAATCATGTCTGCTAAAAAACTAACTATGCCTGCAATGCAATGGGAGAAAAATCCGACACGAAAATGAAGCAAATGGGAGAAGAAAAAACTTCGCCGGAGCAGCAATTGGGGCGGTTACTGGTGGCGGCGGCGGCGGCAGTGAGGTTTGCACATATAAGTGCAGTCATAGTAACAGGGGCCACTGCAGTGAAGAGGGCAGTCCAATCTCATCCCTCTGCACCTCCCTCCTCCCATGCACTCTGCAAACTCCCCCATCACGTAAAAGTTCTCTCCGATCGGATTAAAGTCTCTGTGCCCACCATCACGATGGTAGTCATGATGACTACGCCCACGCCCACGACTTCTCTTTCTTGTATGTTTCCGACACCCCCATCTCCACCATCCACCACCACCACTACCGCCCCCACCTCCTCCACCACCTCTGCCCCCGCCCCCACCCCCGCCCCCGCCTCCTCCACCACCACCACCGCCACCCCATCCCCATCCAAACCCCCACCCATAACCACCACCACCATTGTCTTTTCTAGTAATTACAATACTATTGGTAGTCTTATTTCCTTCACCGGTAGATGTAACATTTGTGTCATTGCTAACTGCTACTTCCTTTTCTTCGCCATTTACGCTATAAAACACGAATAATATGAAGAAAAACAAAAGAAACCACAAGTATGTTCCAAGTGCTACTTTCATGTTTGATCCAAATGCAACATATGCTCTTAGTCCTCAATTTATAAAGGCCAACTGCTACTACTGAGTACTGACAACTAGACTGCCCCCACCCCACCCCAAAATCATAGGGAGACAGGGTGGACTTATGTGGGGCTGCCTTAAGATGCACTCTGTCCCCACATAGGACCAAATTAGTAGTCTTGTAGCAGAAGTTAAATGAGCATGCAGAAGGGAGGGAATATATATATACACACAAACATGTATATATAAAACTCCTTTTGTCAAATGTTGGTTGTGTAGAGAGTAAAATAATGGAGTAGTGTGCTACAAAGCTCCTGCAATTTGCAGAGCATGAAATGCAAGAGTTATCTTCTTAATGATACAGTCCACACCCATAGCATATGCCCACCTACTTACTTTATAGCTTCCAAAAGCAGCAACCTGTTAAAAATAGAAACAAACCAAACAAACACAGTATATCTGATAGGGTAGGATAAAACCAAACCGAACGAAACGGACCCAATATATGATAATATGATTTAGTGTATCCTATACAGAGGTAGGGTAGAATAAAACCAAACCAAATGGACACAATATATCCTACAAAGAGGTAGGGTATGGGAGCAACCTGTTAAAAATCTTGAACTAAAAGTAGAATCATCAACCCATGTGGATGGTCTTCCAAGTGGTAAGATTGAACCCTTTCTTTGTGTGCTGAGATTGTTCCACTTCATGTTTCTATTGATAACATTTTTTCCAAAATGAGACTGGAATCCCATCAACAAGCAAAACTGCAAAAGATCCACTTTTTCTACAAATTACTCACCTAACCTTTCTTTCCGCTTAAATTTGAGTTAAGGATATTGAACGTAGTGGGATGAGAAATTGAGGTTAGACATGGCGGCTTTAGGCATTTCTGAGGACATTGAACTCTGATAGAAGCTCTTAGAGACGCAAGAGTCAAGACTTGTGTAGCAGGCTAGGGATGGGGATCTGTAGGTAGCGGGAGAGGTAGAGGGAAATTAGTAAGGGGCCGTTTGCTAAATGCTTACCCGGTAATTGTTTACTGGATCACTTTACCTTCTAGGATAAACATAACAAATATTGAGAACCTTACCTGATAAGAGTGATGACAAGGACCAAGAGTCTTACCCGGTAGGTGAGAGTGATGACTCTTACTCAGTAATTGCTTACGAGGAAAAAAGGAAAAATACGATATTGCTTTAATGGACTAAAACCTTACTCGGTAAGTTAAAGTGGAAGTGTTGACTCGTAGCGGTAAGTGCTTACCGGCTAAGCGTTGGATAAACGGCCCCTAAGTTTTTGGTAAATGGCCCTTAAGTTAAACCATAGGTGTCAAGCTTTCGTATTTAGGGTAATGCTTTTCTTGTACCAGTTTTTTGTATGTTTTCGCTTATGCTTAACCAACTTTCAAAACTTAATCTTATATTTCCCCTCTTTGTTGCATTTTTCACAAACCGGGGTTCTTCATGGAAACGTCTACTCCACTTTTTGGGTAGAGGTCATGCTTGCATACATCTTATCCTCCCCGGACACCATTTTTGGGAGGGATATACGGGGTTCATTTGGTTTGGTTTGGTTTATACTGAACCTAGTGCATAACTATGGATTAGTGAGATTGTGTAAAGAGGCCGGAACCTAATGGCGGTCACATTGGACCACAGGACCATCCTTTTAACTGTTGGTTGGCATGATGTGTTAAATATATAGAATCTTGTTGCACCAGAAGTTTGGCAGGACAAGAAAGAATCTTGAAAAACTAGGAATGAACTTCAAGGAAAAGGCATAGCTCATGGTCCTGGACCAACTGTATGCCACCAAACCTCACCGAACTGCCAAGCATTAGCAAATCTGAAAGTATCATGTCCCATTTCGTAAAAACGCAAATTGTGGATATGATAATAATAGCACATTACAATTATAAATCCTATCTTAAAAAGTACTTACATGCTTAAATCACGTAGAAATACAGTGATCAATTTAGAGTATGATCATAAACAAAATATTCTTCTAAAGCAGTCAATAGGGTAGTTTGGAGAACAAAGAGTATACCCAACAATGCATACAAGAATTAAAACACGTTTTGAAAAGAAGTACTCAAGTGCAACCAACAGCGTCGACGTATCTTGCTTATTAGAGGGAGCTTACACATCTACACGTCCGACAAGAATCTGAAAGTGTGCCTTTGAACAATCGCACTATCCTTTGCCCGCCTGCATTGACCGAATGTCAAAATAGAAAAAGTTAGTCATCATAGAAAGAAGTGAATAATTAGCACATTAAATGTTGAAATAGTTAATATGGTGTAATTCACATGTAGAGCGCCGGGTATGCAAACAAGGCTAGACATGACTGGGCTAGACCGAGGTAGGCAAATTGTGGAAGGTTTTCGGGTTTTAATCTGACTTGGTAGTTTAGTTATTTTACCAATCTTGTTCCATTTTTGTTCCACCTATTTCAGCAGGACGAAAAAATATGCATTTTTGTCTCACTTGGTAGTCCTATCCTATCCCAGTCTAATTTCGCATCAAACATTGGACCACAAGTTTTTGTTGTTTCCATCTCATCCTGTCCCATGTGCCAAATGCACAACTCTAAGAGCAAACAGACGCAGGCACAACTAACATCCACTCAGCAATCATTCTTATGTTTAATAATAAGATAATTAGCAGGCATCCCCATGTTTCAAATTAGTAATCATGCATTTACGGATTTACCAACTTGATGGGAAGTAAGAGCCAGTGATGCAAATGTACCATTAGCACTTTTCCCTTATCATTTCTCAGGGTGACGAATCAAGTTGATTATGTAATAAATGACAAGCCACAACAAAAAGTAGTACACAAGAAACTATCTAAAGGACTCTTCCTAACTCAACCTATAGCCAAAAGCTGTTACACTCTTCCCACTAGAGGCCAGGAGGAATGGGATGACCTGGAGGGGGTTTGAACCATAGAAGCATTATGACGTTATCGGCCCACCTTTTACCTAAAGAAGCATTCGTTCTGGGATGAAGTAAGACCCAGAATATAATTATTAATTGGAAAAATTACAAGAAAATGTCCTTGAAATATCATTGAAATTGCAGGATGAGCCTCTAGGCAATAAATAACAAAATCATCTCGGAGTATAAAGAAAGTGCACAAAATCCATCTTAGACATTGATTCCGTTCAATGAGTTATGTGAAGGGTATACTAGTAATCTCAACATTTAAAGGGATGGAATTATGAATTATTATTGGTTAATGGTTACTATAATTATTATGATTTTTTTTTCAAGATCAACATTGCTATCTCTTTTTTTTTTCAAGTAATCTCAACAAGTGCATGGAAGAGCATTGCTATCTCTTTTTTGTGTTTCTATCGAGTTTCATGGCTTTATAGTTTCCTTTTTGGTTTGTTTTAGTCTATAACAATTAGTTTGAGGATACAAAATGCGTAAAACAATTCTATTGATAGCTGTTCTTGCAACAAAAAAGATTGTCTTTATACCTTTCACCTACTCTACTAGCAAATAACGTTTTTACCTTATATCTTCATGAACAAAATGGCCGGCCAGCTGGATGATTGCACTACCAAAAGTACATGTATCGAACTGCTTGCACTTCAGATTTTCATCACCTTATCTGTGAGGGAGAACATAACAGGCCCGAAGCATCCATGCCTATCACCGAGAGATCACATACAGTACACAGCTTCCCCTCTTGGCTTGGCAGAAAATTCGAGCTGCAGTATGGGCACAGAGCTTTTTTCTGACCATGATAGATGGGGACATGAGTGGCCCCACAAATTACAAATGGATTTCTAAAATCATAGTTCAGCTTAGATGAATCAGTCAGATTCTTCTCCGCTGCCTGCAACACTTGTCTTGCCGTCTTTGCTTGGTTCTCATTTGTGGGATTCGTCTCGAGAAACCGTCTGGCAAAATTCGCAGCCGTATTAAGGTTCTTGGCGTTGTAGGATAGTTTCATTGCGTTCATCAGTGCGAGCCTCATATGTGGAACTTGAAGATTGCAGTGGGTAAAATAAGCAGCAAGCTCTTGTTGACGAACAGGATCGTTTTTGAGTTCTTTTCTTTTGAGCTCCATTTGTAGACCTAAAACATACTCTTTCACGATAACGATCAGTTCCTTCACTTCATCAACTTCTCGTCTTGACTCAACCACAATAAGAGGAATTGTGTGAAGAATATTTAATAAAAGACGAAGGGCTTCGGAAAATCTTCCAGCTGTTGTGGCTTTATAACCTGCCTTTAGTTTCTCTTCCAACTGTGGAAAGTTGAACACAAGTGCCGGTGGACCCCTCACGTTAGGAGCAGCAGACTCGGTCCATTCCCGCTCAACTGCCATGGATAATACAGGAACAGACGACAATGCACGTAGATAAGAATGGCTCCCAACATGAAGATCAATAAACATGGATTTTAAAGGGCCAAAGTTTTGTATTCCCAGCTGCCGATGCAACAATCTCATTGCAGTATCAAAGTTGCCAGCTGCTACATGTTCGGCAGCCAGAGAGGATTTTTGGATCCAAAGTTGGCTGACAGGCATTCCGGGAGTGGGGACCACAAGAATAGCTGAATGGGAACTTCTAGAAGCCTTTGGAGTGTCTACCTCAGGAGGAAGTTCCAAATCTTCAAGGTCCCATCCTCCTTCCTCATCATTATCTTCATTGACTTCTCTATCTTCCAGTACTGCTTGAATATCTCCGTTCTCCAAACCATCCGTATCAACTATATCCAGTTCTTCACCCCAATCGGCATCAACCTCCTCATCCTCCTCACCAGTTACACCCTTACCAATGTTGTCGAGACCGCCCTCAAAAACGCCTCTCATGACCCTCAAGAGGGGCCAATCTCCACCACGCATGACTGGAGTTGGTGGCATTAGAAGTGAAGGTACCTTGCCTTTCGGCAACGTAGGAAGGTCTCCCAACTCTGCTGCAAGGCGGTCAGCAACATCCTGTAGTCCATGAGTTGAAGCAGTAATGTAGGCAAGAGGTAAATGGCCAGCATTCTCTAAAATGCTGACACGTTCCTGAACATTACCGAGATAAAGAGCATTATGGAACTGGCCCATGACATCGTTCTTGACTTCAGCAATCTTAAGCATCTTCGACAGCTTTTCAATGTTCCCAGTAATCAAGTAAAGAAAGATAACCTCTCAAAGTTCTTTGTTCTCTGGTACGCATACTCCACGATTCCTGCATTTCCCTGGCGAAGAGCCTCAACCCCAAGTCGATACCAATGATCCTTCTCATCTATCTCCTTCGCTGCAGCAACAGCTATCTGAATATTGCCACTGTCCAAAGCCAGATTGAAACGAGTTCTCTCATCTTTTACAAAGTGAAGAGCAACTTCTGGAAACCCCTTTTGTTGTAGATATGCAATCATGGCTTGCCCACAAAGCTGTGAATTTCGGATCATGTTCATGACATTGTCATACTTCTTTTTAGCAATGACAGCTTGAAGATATATTCTGTTGCATCAATAACTATAACCTTGTTCTTCCCATCCCGATCCAAGCAGAAAATCTTATTTCCCAAAACTTTTGTGATGTATATAGGGACGTCAAGGGTCCTTATTATGCCACTATCTCCATTGGGTAGGCAATACTTGATGTGATTCAAGGTGGTATAGATGAAAACACCGTTGTCATCCCAGGCTCCACCTTTAACACGGATCGTCTCGTGAAGGGTGCATTGGTGGACAAGCTTCTTGCTAGCAACAACTATGGAATGCTTGCTCAGCAAGGCCACGTTTTCCATGTCGTTTGACCAGACAATATACTTGACAAAAGGTGTCTGAAGGCTACCTAGAACAATCCTCTGCTGAAGATCAAAAATCACCACCCTATCTTCAGCCCTACAGAGCACATTACCCGTTCCAGCATAGAAAATGGAATCAGCGGTTATTGGCAGACCAGTCTTTTTAACGATCTCGTTTTTAAGGTTCTTGACTAGCACTTGATTAGTGCTTTTTTCGAGCACCGCAAACCTATTCCGAGCCACAAAGACGGCCGATCCACCAGCGCCTTTTTTCGGATCTTGGACCGTGTCGCCCCTGCTGATGCTGTCTTTGGGTACAATATACAACTCATAGGATCCACCATCGACATCTGAACATATGAGGACGGCATTTTCCGTAGGACTATATGAAAGAGTGTGTGGACCCTGATTCAGGGATGTGGAGCCAGGCCGCCGAATTGGAAGCACTTGTGTTTCCTTTTGAGATGAGAACTCATAGAATCTCAAGAAGCGATCTTTAGCGTAGAACATAGAATCACCACTTACAGAGAAGGCAGGCCTCTCTCTTTCAAGCTTAAACACGATCATCCCACTGTCATGACCAGCTGCGAGAAGATTAATCTCCGGATGAGATGCAAGAATCCAGAATCGATCGTGCTCTCTCCGGAAAGTATGGATACCAGTACGCTTTGTCACATCCCAAACACGAATGCTCTTATCTTCCGAATTGGAAACAATTATATCCTGTTTGGAGTGAAACACGACGCATGACACATTATTTACATGTCCTCTCAATGTGTCCACTTCCCAAGCCTTTGTGTCTGTAAAACAGAGAGGGAACAATAACATGACTTAATAAAATAAAATTTTGAAGTTGTATCCAAGAACTGTATGCAGTGATAAATTTACAATCTAACATGGCATATCAAACTATTATAACGAAAATTACAACAATCTTGTTTTCACGACTTACCATTCATGCGCCACAACTTCAGAAGACGATCATCAGCACCTGAAACAATTAGAGGCAACGTTGGATGGAATGTGGCCCAGTTAACTCCTCTATCATGACCTTCCAGAACATACTTCACAACAACATCAATTCCACCAAAAAGATCAGAGTTTAGCTGACTTAGATTCATCAGGTCATCAGCTGGGGACACATTTTTTTTCCTCAGAGATCCAATATCCCAGACGCGAACTGTCTGGTCAAGTGAAGCCGACACAACAAGATCTTCTTTAGGGTGGAAGGATGCACACATTACATAATGATTGTGACCAGTTAAAACAGAAAGACATGTCCTTGACTGCCAATTCCAGATTCGAACAGTCTGATCATCACTTGCACTCACTATCCAAGGAGACTCGTGATGGAACTGCACGGTACGGATATAATCAAGGTGTCCAAGGAGGGTGAAGAGACACCTGTGCAACTTGTAGTTCCAAACCTTAATCTTGTAATCATCTCCTGCAGAAGGCACAACTGTGAGTAAAGTTTTCTATTTTCCGTGTGTGTGTGTGTGGGTGGGGGGGTGGCAAGTTTCTTTTTGATTTGCTAAATATGTCAAGTATGTCATACTCTTGGCTCTTATCAATAGAACAAAGCTTCGATCCAGGTCTAGAAAGTTCTGGTATTGATATATTAGGCTTGGAAGGAAAAGGAATTAGCATCAAGGTTAAGTTGACATTCATCCTAATAGCAAGGGGTCCATAGGTGATCACCATTAATGATACCTTTGATAGAATCATTTTGTACTCATAAGAGTGTGCCAATCAGATGGTGCAACTTAAAGAATTAAGCTTTGGATTATCCACCAAAAAGAATCACAGATTCAAGGAACTTTGAGAACATATAGAAAAAAAAAAATTCAGTTTTATGTAAACCAAGAGAGTGATAAAATGATACTTGAACAGTATATTTAAATTAAAATTGATTACCTTTTTACCAAATTGCTCATGCTCACCAATATGTCAAGTCTTGTCATGGGTATTTAATGATCACACACACGAATCCATTACCGTCCCTTTTACACGACCGTAATGGACTTTTCAGCTAAATTTTTACATACACTTAATACTGAAACACGACCATTTGAAAACTAAGAAATTTGGTACAAAACCCAATCATGCACCCTCCCTAACATACAATCTTATCATTTGCAAGCAAAGGTCACAATTGCAAGAGAAAAATCAGAACCATCTACCTTCTCATAATACCAACCTGATACTTGAGACTTCATTTACCATGTGTCATATCATGAAAATAAATACCAAATTTTACCAACCCAAAATGAGGACCCATACAATTTACAGAAATGTGTTACTGCAACGGACCAATTGCAAAGGAGAGGTCTACCTATTGTAGTGGATCTGTGTTTCTTGATCTAACTAACCCAATACTAAACTTAGCGTATGACGTATGTAGGTATTGACCACCAAGTTTTGGCCTACCACTTCATAACTTCTACTTATTTCAAATTACACACACCAAACCTGCACTACTTCTGTCCAGTCCAGTCCCGTCCAGTACTACTTTCGTACTCTCTTGTCCTGTCCAGTTCAATCAAGTCCAGTCCTATCTAATTATGTCTGCGTACCAAATCCGCTAAGCTAACACATAAACCACCATTATCAATCACAAAAGTATCAACTTGAAAACTCATCTATTAAATTCATTTTACCTCCAGACACAAAGAGGGGCTGCAATATATGAAAATGAACACCGCGAACCGGACCATCATGTTCATCAAACTTATCAATCAGCGTCCCCATTCTATAATCCCATAGCTGGATCACACCACTATGAAGACTCGCAAGGATCCATGGCCGTTTCGCATGAAGACTCAGCCCCTTAACTCTATTACTCTTAGTCTCGAATTTCGTCAACATTTTTTCAACTTAAAACCCTGAAATTTGAAACAATTCATCCATAAAAATGCAATTACTATCAACAAACCAACAGTTTACATCTTAAATTTGAACTTAAAAGTTTCAATTGAAGATCCTAATCGTTCACAGATCGATCAAATTGAAGTGATTACTGAAGAATATAGTGTACCTTTAGATGTGAATTCCTCTATAGTAGATCTGATAGATCAGAAATTGGAAGTTGAAATTGAAATCTAATACCGAAATGAGGGTGTGAATATATATACAGATTTGCAATTGCAGATCGCAAGGTGGGAAGAAGAAAGATGAGTAGTAGTCAAGGTGTGTGTTGGGACTGGAGTGTAAATAAAAGAAATTATAGTGGCATAAATGAAATAAATCATAAGTTACAGTATATTTGTTTTGCACCTTTTACTTTTACTTATTTGTAAATTGGCCACATTTTGAATTTTGTCGATGTATAACTAATTAAAAGGTGTTTGGGAGTGCTTATCGTCTGCTTTTATTTTTAAAAGCGCTTAACTCGTTTTTAAGTAGGTAGTTCTCTTTCTACTCCTTTAAAACTGTTTATCTGCATTTTCAACCCATGATAAGCACTTTTTACCCAAACACTTAAAACTGTTTATCTGCATTTTCAACTTGTGATAAGGAGATAAGGAAAAAAAATAAGCAATCCCAAACACCCACATATTTGAATATATTGTTTACCACTCCACATATAACCATAGACTTAATACTTGACGACTAGACGTAGTGACTCTCAATAAGTATGATTCTTCATATAAAACCATCAACCTTATAAACCAAAAGCTCATGTTAGTTATAGTTTGAGATCTTATTCTTCATTTAAAGGTCAGAGAGAACTTAAGATTCATGCCCTTGATTTAGATAATAAAAAGTCAATAATTAGGGATGCTTTATGGATTGGGTTGATGAGTTTGGAAGTTTTTGATCAACCCAATCTAATGTTCACGGTTTGATAAATCTCAACCCATTCCAAACCAAAGTGCAACCTAACCAGTACGAGTAAGTCGATTAATGTTTTTGAGTTTTAAATTTATACCGCAAGCGTACGGGTGTGTAGCATACGGGTCGATCACAGGGAGGCAACGGAGTAAGCATAGATTTACCCACGGCGTTAGCTAGTTGCGCGAAATCATTTTCTCAAGGATTGTATTAACTAAGAAAATCAAATAACAAACCTAACTAATTAACTACACTAAACATAACAAAGACTAGAATCAAACAAAGCTATAAAAGACAACTAAAACTAAGAAACGAACAAGACTCGACCAAATACCAAAATGAAAATCAAACAAAAGATCTAATTAAAACTAATAACATAAACGAACCAAAATACTAATTTCTACACTATTTAGCTAAGATGGTGAAAATCGGTTTAGGCTTTTCAAAGTGAGTATTGTCCAAATCAAGTTGCTACTTTTGTCCCTCTTCCAAGGCAACAAAGTCTTTCTTACTTGAAAACCGATTATTTCCATATCGATCAACCCAACAAGAAGCATTAAGCAAGACAATAAATACCCAATTACTCTAAACATCTATTTCCATGATGTAGTGAAAATCACCAATTGGTTAACCCAAGTCATAATCAAACTTCCATTTAGATCTCAACAACAAATTCAACAATTACCGATTGATAATCAATTAACGACCCCTAACTTCCGTTAGTCGGACAATCAAACGACTATTTTACCGAAAACCATTTTTTTTATGAAAACCAACCAATTGATACAAATCAAGTCTTCACCAAGATTCACCCTATACTATGAGCTAGATTAACATAAAACAAATAAACATGAAAAATACTATAAATCAACCCAATACTAATTTGGGGAAACAAAATTATAACCTAAAACATCAATAAACAATAACCATCTATGAAGAAAGCCATTAAAATAAGAACACATAAACCCTAAATCTAATAAAGTAAGAAACATGAAATTAATTGAAGGAATCAAAATCTACAAAGTAATTAATTGCATAAAATCAAAACTAACTTTCAACAACTCAATAAGCTAAGCTATAAACAAAATTAAGAAATAAAATAAACATAAAGGGGATGAGAAGATACAAATTACTCTTCAATGGATTGATCCTTGCCCAAGATGAACTCCCACCATTTCCATGGATGTTTGTAGCTCCAAAATCCCAAAAAGAAAAATATCTAATCTAATCTAGAGAGGAAACCCTAAAAATAAACTAACAAAAATGGCTTCCTCCTTCAAAAATGAGGGGAGCAAAGAATTTATATAGTTGGGCCCAAAAGGCCAAAAGGCCAAAAAGCCCATAAAGAAAAGTAAAGATAATTAGGCCCAACTTCCAATCTTCATCTTCCAATCTTCATCTTTTCCGCTATCCACATCGCTTGCACTTCTTTTCCTTTCGCTCTTTCTCGAATCCACGCACACCTACACATTGGAAATAAAACTCGCCAAAAACACGGAAATACTAGCCAAAAACATAGATATACCGACAACAAAGTAATAAGCATCGAAAAGAGAAAAATTATACAAGAAATAATAAAAATGCATGAGACACTTTCGAAAGAAACGAAAAAGATGCAAAATAAGATATAAAAATAATAATAAAAACGTGCAAAACAATTAATTCATTGGTACATGATACTATATACTTTTCTTAATTTGCATATGTATATTATATATATAAATTGGGTCAAACAATAAAAAAACTTATATAAAAGAGCATGAAAACCAACAAAATCACATATGATATTATTCTCGTTTAATCTTCCCTCTCTCTTTCGTTTGAGAAAGTTCATTTGTGAACCACTATGTACAAACTTATAAACCTAATCATAGTCGATGATCAAAATAATCAAGGGACGATGTGGATTCAAAGAAAATATGAAATATATGAAAAATTAATTACTATGAAAATATGAAATATGGAAACGTTTCATAAATTTTTATTGGATTTCATATGTTTACATAGTTTATAGTCTTTTAGTGGTTTACAAATGAACCTCTCTCTCTCTCTCTCTCTCTCTCTCTCTCTCAGACTATATGTGTGTGTGTAAAGATTTACAAAACATATATATGTATGAGTTACATAGAAATAAAGAGGAGATAAGAATGTGCTTGGTTCATTTTAGGGAATGGGAATGAGAATGAAAATGGAAATGCATGAGAATGAAAATAAGCATTGTATTGATGCTGCTTGGTTAACCCACTATAATCAACGCAAAAAAGTTTCATATTAAAAAAATATTTTTCCCTCCACTTTGGAAATACAAAAGATGGAATGGCATATGGAAAAATAACTAAGGCTATGTTTGGCAAGCGTAGCTTATAAGCTAGCTGGTAGCTGATAAGCTAGCGGATAGCTGATAAGCTAGCGGATAGCTGATAAGCTAGCTGTTGATTGATAAGCTTGCTAGTAGCTGATAAGCTAGCTGTTGAACAAATTATGTATGGCAAAAACTAGCTTATGAGTATATGTAAAATGACCAAAAAGGGTATATTTGAATTTAATAATTAATATTAATAAGGGTATAATTGGAAAAGGCTACAATAAGCTCCTCATAAGCTACTCAAAGTAGCGTTTCAAAAAGCTAGCTTATCAGCTAGCTTCCTGGTACATGTTTGGATGGACTAGCTTATGCTTGCCAAACAAAGCCTAAGTAGAGATAAAATTTTCATTTCCCCTAATTTGGCCAGGAATGAAAATTAATGGATCTACATGAATGATTCCATTATATAATATCAGACCAAGCAACAGTTTTTATTATCATTCTCATTCCTTATGCTGCAATACTCCCAACCAAGCGCCCCCAATGTATATGCATACGATTGTAATCTCTTTTCACATTATTTTGTTAAACATTATATTCAATATCCAAAGTGTTTAAACATTAAAACAATTATTGATATATCTGGAATATTTCAACATATACATGTCACATTTAAAGGTTTATGTAATGTTCTAATGTAAATACAATTCACATATCAAGTGTGTTGATCATAAACGTGTAATAGTGTACAAAGAAAATACATAAACTTAAAAATGAATTACAAAAATATTACTATTGTCCTTGCTAACACACAAGGTGATGTCTTTTATAAATTGTCCAATAGTTACTTTTTAGTGCTATTTTCAATGGAATTAAAAATGACCAATTTCTTTTATAAATTGTCCCATAGTTACTTTTATAAATTTTCAATGGAATTAAAGATGACCAATTTCTTTAACCAAAATTCATTTGTCATGTTTGGTACACAAAAAGACGAAATCTTTCAAATTCTGTTAAATTTCCATAATTTGTCATTCCATGAATATCTCATGGAATTCATTAGAATCATTCTCTCCTTTCCTTCCTCCCTCCCTCCCTCTCGTTTTCTCGATCATGGCTTTCTTATCTTTATCCATCGGTTTCTTATTCCCAATCTTTTTACAAATTTCATTCTAATTCCTTCAAATTCAGATTCCTTGATTAATTCTAATTCCATCGAATTCCATTATGCGAACTAAACCCAACATGAGTTTGATCATTCATCTAAATAGATTAGATACTTCTCTTATATAAAGTTAATTAACGGTCATAGAACAATTAGTTGTTTTTTCTCTCTCCCGTACTCAAAAGATGTTTCATTCCCTCTATTACCTTTCAACTTAAAACATGTAATACATATTTCGTTCGCAAATGACACGTAACTCAGTTGGTAAAGGATGGTGGTAGTATTTGTCCAAAAAAACGAATGGTCATGGTATGAGTCCAAAGCGCCTCCATAACCACAACAGCTGAGTGAGTTAGGTAAACACCCCCCCCCCCCTCTCTCCCCAATTATGAAATTGACAGACGATTGTGGGCTAATTGGGGTTACCGTATCAACCTTTTTTCTCCAAAACATATTTCCTTCATTTTATGCCTAAACAAAATTGTTGCATATGCCTGGAATTAAACCCTAGACAACTGAGATATTCCGTTACATCCTCCAGGAATATGGTTGTCGATCATTTTCTTATGTAAAGTGTTGATCGTAAGTAATAATGGTACTATTTTTAATAAATATTAAAATCATAATAAATTAATCATCATCATTTTTATAAATATCTCAATTGATTATTTTGTTTGCACCCTAAAATAAATTATGTTGCAATATTGACAAGGACGGGTATACTGAGCGTTTTGGGTCAATTTTTGCTGGTGTCGTTAACTAATGTGTATGGAAAATGGGGGCAATTTATTAACAAAACAAAAGTATTGTGGGCATTTAATAAAAACAGAAATGTAAAGGGCCCAATGGAATGTTTAGAATTTACTTAGGTTTCATATGTTAAAATCTGGATGGCGGGTGGTCCATGGAGGTTAACTGTATACGTGTTTTATTGGACGGTGCAGATTTAATTTGGGGGTTACGATAATATCTAACGATCAGCGATAATATCTAACGATCAGCAACAACGTAGATCTGAAAACGTGTAAAATGGTCAAAGGTTAAAATTATTATTTTAAGTCAACCAATTTAAGAGGGGTTGGAAAAATGGACATGGTTTAATCTCCTCCAATCGCTAAGGCTACCTGCACCTAACCCAATCAACCCACTCAACCCACTCACTTTTTTAATGCCACATCAGCTGCCACATCAGCTTTTTTCCAACCCTCTCTTTACCCTCTCATAACCCTCTACAACTCACACCCAACCCTCTCAACTCTCTCACACACAACACACACACACACAACACACACCACACACACACCCCACACCTTTTGTTCGGCTTCTACAAGCCGCTGGTGTTGCAACCCGCCGGCTGGAACCCGCCGCGCACCCAACCCAAAATAACCCTCCTAACCGGCGGGCATACCCGCACCCTTACCCGCTGACCGCTGCAGGTAGCCTAATTCGCTATCCTATAATTTCTAAAAATAAAGAAAAAAAATCAAAATTTTTAATTATATTTATTATCCTAATAAAAATTTTAAAATATTTTAAACAAGTAATTATGCTATTGATTGAATGGATTAAAAAAATATTTTCTCTTTCCTCGTTTAGAGATTTTGGAGAAATCTTTCTATATTTAGAAAAAAACTTTAAGTTTTCTATTTTAACAAATGGTTTAACAATGCAATACTTTAGAAGAAAAAAATCATTTTTTTTTCTATTTTATCAATGTTGTTGGAGATCCTCTAACATCTCCAACACCGTTTCTAAGAGAGAAAAAGTTAAAGATGCGTTTGGTTGTGAAAAATTATTTTCATTTTTTACAAAATGTTTCAAAAAAATGGAGTTGAGTTTCATTTTAGTTTTCTAAAATAATTTCAAAAAATGCATTTAGTTGAAATTGTGGAGTTTTCATTTTAGAAAATTAGAACGTGCATTTAGAAAACTTTGAAAAACAACTAAAAACAGTTTTCTACTTTACATGGAAAATAGAAAATAGAAAATTTTCATTTTCTTGAAAAAGTTTTAAAAACTGAATGAATGAAACATGTTTCAAAATTTTCATTTTCTATGAAAATATTTTTTAGAAGGCTTGAAAATTTCCCACAACCAAACACACCTTAAGTATTTTTTTTCCCTCTAAAAGCTTCTTTAAAATATTCTCTTAGACAAAGAAAGTATAAGAGAATATTTAATTTTATTTAAATATGAAGATATCTCAAAAAATGTTCATCATAAGAAAAATATAATTTTTTTTTTATATAATACCAATAAGAATTTGGAGATGAAATTTTGATGAGAAATAAATAACATTTTATTAGATATTAGTTACATACTCGCACACAATGTGATGCGAAACATGTATTTTTTATTAATTTCTTTTTCGATGCTAGTTTAATGAATATAGTAATGTACCCGTTGTAATGCAATGGGATATAGAATTTTATGTAAGTTAATACTGAAATTCTAATGAAAAGTTTATACTTTATAAGTAAAAGTCACTTTAATGAAAGGTTTATAAGTAAAAGTCACTTTAAAAACAAACTAGCTCCCTTATGTTTCATTGGGTTTATTTTTCATATATGACAAAATGATAAATAGGTAACCAATAACAAAGGTAATCACTAGGTGCTTTAAAGTTGTAGTCTAGAATGCAACATAACTGAAAATTGTCATTAACAAAGAATTGAGCCCTTTGGTTAGAATTTGGAAAAGGAACCAAATTTCCCAAAAATAATCTCAATAGGGAGTAATTTCAAATGGGATGGTATTTCTAGATGGTTTGTCCATTCTAGGCTAAAATGGAGAGAAAACTAAATTTTGTCATAAATCAACCTCTTAAGTTCTAGATCTGCTAAGTGAAAACTAAATTTTAGTTGTGGCTTTATAATACAATGAAGTAATTTCTAATATAACCTAATGTGGCTAAACTTCTAATTGTGGATTTCAAAATAATGTTTTCTCATGTTGTCGAAATTGTTGAAGCTAATATATATCATTTCATGACCAGCTTGTGCTGCTACCAGGGGCGGAACACAAGCTTCTCAACTACATATAGGGGCAGAATCTAATATATTAATACATCTAAACTATAACGTAGTAAAACTCAAAAATTAGATGTTAAATATGAAAATGTCTAACACCGATTATTAAAGTAAAATCTGTCGATCTTTGAAAAGTTGTGAGTAAAGGGCTGAAGCGAATAAGCAATTCTCGATTAGCATTTAGTGATACTCAATTAGATTGAAATTTAAGCTTTGTGCTCAAATCAGAAATAAATTTCTAATTGAATTTGGAGTGGGTTGTGGCTAGAGTCTAGACAACACATTTTAATAAAGTGGCTTTGTATAGATTTTGTAGGGGCCAAAGTTGTAAACATAGTTTTTCTAGTATAAAATATTAAACCCTTCTAATTAAAACTAAAAAAAACATAGGGGCCCTGGCCCCTAGTTGCCCTCATTACCCTTTGTCCCTGGCTGCTACTACTTTCCCTTGTTGCAGTCCGGTGGATGCTGTTGCCTAAACTTTTCTAAAAGCACAACAAAAAATGATATATGCCATTTGTACCTGCACACATTAAAATTTCATGATAAGCCTTGTATTTGTAAAACATGAATGAGTCCGTTGTCGATTTAGATCAAATGAAAGCAAGAATTGTCGATTTAGAATTGCTCAAAGTAGGAATTGTCAAAGCCAATAATTTGGGTATGTTTAAGAATTGGGCATCAATGGAAACCTCATGGAAAAAGTCACCAATGTTGATTTTGGCAAAATAACGTACATTTTTCAAATTTCATGGTAAGCCTTGTATTTGTAAAACATGAATGAGTCGGTTGTCGATTTAGGATTATCAGATGAAAGCAAGAATTGTCAATTTAGAATTGCTCAATGTAGGAATTGTTAAAGCCAATGATTTGGGTATGTTAAAGAATTGCGCATCAATGAAAATCTCATGAAAAAAGTCACCAATGTTGATTTTGGCAAAATAACTTACATTTTTTCAAAATGGAAATTACTTTTCAAAGTTTTTATTCTTTTTGAATATTTTGTTTTTATAAAAGTTTTTGGTTAATTTTTTTTTAATTATTGTTTTGAGTGAATTACGGATTTGGTCCCTGTGGTTTGGTGGGTTTTACGGATTTGGTCCCTAAACTTCATTTATTACAGATATGGACTCGAGGTATGTCATTTTATAACGAGTTGGTCCCTCCTTCTAACTGCCATCCATTCCCTCCGTTAGGCTTGAGGGCATTCTCGTCCTTTTCCATTTTTTGTCTTTATGCGAGGGACCAAACCATAAAAACCACACAAAACACAGGGACCAAATCCGTAATTATTCCTGAAAAAATAAAAAAAACTTATTTTTCATACTTAAATTAATTAACTGTTATATTTTAGCATGCATAAATTATTATACTTTATGCTTAATATTATATTTAAACATCTTTTCTTTCAAATAAAAATACTACTACAAATATTTATTTATTTTACTTCGAATTTATTAAAGTACTTAATTATTATATTTTGATATACATATATACATATATATATATATATGTATTAATTACTATACTTTAAGTTGAGTTTAATATATAATATACTTTATTTCTAAAAAAAGTATATATTACGTACATATACACATATTTTTTCATGTATTTACATCAATTTTGGTATATTTTTCTCATATTGTCTTTTTGGTATAATTTATTTCAGTTGATTTTTGTATACATTAGTAAACAATATTAGCTTACAGATTTTAGGTGCATTTTTTTCTCACAAATTTAAGATAACTTATATTTTTTGGTGAAATAAATTACACAAAAAGCACAATTATATTTTTCTCAAATAAATTACACAAAAAACACAATTATATTTTTCTCAAATAAATTACACAAATAAATTGCACAATATTGGCACAATAAATTACACAAAAATTACACAAAAAGCACAATATTAACTTACAGATATTAAGTACATTTTTTCTCACAAGTTTAAGATAACTTATATTTTTCGGGTGAAATAAATGCACAAAAAGCACAATTATATTTTTCTCAAAAAGCACAAGTTTAAGATAACTTATATTTTTCTCACAAATTGTGCTTCTTTTGTAATTTATTTCACCCGAAAAATATAAGTTATCTTAAATTTGTGAGAAAAAAATGCACCTAAAATCTGTAAGCTAATATTGTTTACTATAATGTATACAAAAATCAACTGAAATAAATTATACCAAAAAGACAATATGAGAAAAATATACCAAAATTAATGTCAATACATGAAAAAAAATATGTGTGTATATACATAATACATACTTTTTTTAGAAATAAAATATGTTACTCCCTCCGTCCCAAAATTATTGTCCAGTTTTGACTTTTGAAAGTCTGTCTTTGTCGACTTTGACCTTAAATATTTTTGTTGTGTTATATTATACTTGATGGAAAATATACGAATGAGTTGTGCTTTTAATGTATTTTCATTGGTATAATTTTCATCAAGTATTATATAACACAAACAAAAATATTTAAGGTCAAAGTCGACAAAAAAAGATTTTCAAAAGTCAAAACTGGACACTCATTTTAGGACGGAGGTAGTATATATTAAACTCAACTTAAAGTATAGTAATTAATATATATATATATATATATATATGTATATAGAGGAAAGTTCAAATGTGAACCACTTTTTTGTTGTGAACGTGAGGACAACCAAGAGTGCGACATGTGGCGGATGACTAGGCGCCACGTCGGCTTTGAGTGTGGTCCCCCCCATTTAATTCAATGCCCTCCCCATGAATCGCGCCTAGTCATCCGCCGTGGACTTGACGTGGCGCCTAGTTATCTGCCACGTGTCGCGCTCTCGGTTGTCCTCACGTTCACAACCAAAACGTGGTTCACATTTGAACCCACCCCTATGTATATATATGTATATATGTATATCAAAATATAATAATTAAGTACTTTAATAAATTCGAAGTAAAATAAATAAATATTTGTAGTAGTATTTTTATTTAAAAGAAAAGATGTCTAAATATATTATTAAGCATAAAGTATAATAATTAATGCATGCTAAAATATAATAGTTAATTAATTTAAGTATGAAAAATAAGTTCTTTTATTCTTCCAGGAATTATTACGGATTTGGTCCCTGTGGTTTGTGTGGTTTTTATGGTTTTGGTCCCTCGCATAAAGACAAAAAATGGAAAAGGACGAGAATGCCCTCAAGCCTAACGGAGGGAATGGATGGCAGTTAGAAGGAGGGACCAATTCGTTATAAAATGACATACCTCGAGTCCATATGTGTAATAAATGAAGTTTAGGGACCAAATCCGTAAAACCTACCAAACCACAGGGACCAAATCCGTATTTCACTCTATTGTTTATTTATTTTCATACGATCTCTAAGTTTATATATAGGATATTATGGATTGATTTATATGTTGCATGTTTGATTAATAATATTTATAGGTCTCGATTTACTTAGTATTCCATGTAAATAATAAGTTTAATAATATTTTTTTAATCATGTTGTATCAGTTTTGTTGTTTGCTTTTAGTGGTTTTACCATGGGTTCTATTGGGTTTACATGACTTTAAATACATTGAGTCCACATGGTTGATGTCTTTTTAAGCCTTGTTGAATTAAAAGTGTTATGGATCAAAAAGAACTGGATAAGCCTTTCCATCAGTAAAAAAAATCTTCCATTCTCAGCACCCAACTAATATACCTTGTTTAAATCATGATAAGTTATATACAAAATTTTTGATTTAATTTGATTGGTGTGTAGGTGATGGAAATTATCTAAGAAAGGGTATTGCATATGCTTATTTTTCTTTGTTTGACGGGAAACGTTTTAATATCATTAAGAGCATCTATAATGGTGAAACTTTCAAGAACCTCAGTTATTATATTCTTTTCTGTCACATCATTGCTTTCTCAACAAACTAATAACCTTGTTTAAAACACTACCATGAAGATTCTTACAAAAACCTCATTCCCTTTTTCTTATTTATAATATATATTTTATTTATGTAAATCATTATATAACAGAAAAGAAAACTATTACAAGAACCTGAGTTTTTGTTCAAGCACCTGGGTTCCAATAAGAACATATGACTGGGCAAGAACCTCTGTCCCACAGTAGAGGTTATTGTAAAAACCTCATGAAGAACCCAAGAAAGAACCTCCATTGTGGATGTTTTGAAGATTGCAGGTAAACTGGTCACAGGTGATGAAGAGACTTGCAAAAAGACTAAGCACCAAGTTTTTCATTTTTACTATTTGACCTGTATTTTAAAGCCTGCAAGTTGGATTGACGATGATTTGGATGATTATTGATTTAGGCATTATATTGATTCGAGCATGTCCAATGTTCATGAAACTTATTATGTTTAACATTATTGGATTATCCCATTTGTTTTTAAAGTGACCTTGTAAACCTTTCATTAAAATTTCAGTAATAACTTACATAAAATTCTACATACCATTGCGTTGCAGCGGGTACATTACTATATCCATTAAACTAACATCGAAAAAAATGAATAAAAAAAACATGTATCCAACTTGTCACGAAAAGTTATTGTATATACTGTACTTCCAATTTTACCATTTGATATATCAAAGTTTAAGAAATGGTCATTGTATGTCGAACTGGGCAATATCGATCAGCGCCAACCGACTTTTTGAAGCGAGTCCGACGATATTCCAAGACATGAATGGGTATGTGGTGTTATGGCGTATGTAAACTTCCCCATACCGTTGTAGCATCTCACTTGCATTCTCGAGAAACCTACGAACCAAATATTGGTTTGACCTACAAGTAGCACAAAATGTAGAATGAAGACATTATAGGGTGCGTTTGGTATGCATATTGGATCTGATAAGAACAATTGTGGACAGGGTGGTGAAAAAACTGTAAAAAGGTTGTCGGGTTTTATATGACATGGGTGGTTTAGGGGTTGTTTGTTTACCTCTTAACAGTTTCATTAAGAGGCAGTCTCTACATCGCTAAGAGTTAAATCTTGTTTGGCAAAAAAAACTTGACTATCTCTTAATGTATCTAAAATTATCTGAATAAATTTATATCATGTGTTTCATTTAATCATTCAACACCCTGGTTTCAATTTTAACGGTTAACAAGCCACCATTTTATGGACGCGTCACTTTAGTGTCACCTTAAATAGATATTCAGCTCCTTTTTTAGAGACTTTGCTACACAGACTGACAGAAAGCTCTTGATTACATTTTAAAGAAACCACAAGCAATTAATGGCATTTTCAAATTGTAATCAAATTTATTTTATTTTATAGGTTAGAATGATGTATTTAACCATTTTTACAAAATTAAAAGGACTTCATCATTCAAAAAATATAATTAAATGACTTGATCATTTAAAATCAAATAACTTAACGAGTTTTTTAGACTTTTTGTTTATGTATATGGAGAATATTCATTCAGAAATTAGGTCAAAGAAAAGTTTGGCCTACCTTTGTTTGCATAAATAAATAACCATCGGTTTTGAAACTTCCGTCGAAGAAGAAATTTGATTAATTATATGCTTTATAAGATTTAGTGTTTTTTCAATTTCCAACTTTATAGTGTCCTTCTTAGGGTGCTTAAAACCCCGATCAAACTGACCAACCCAACCCAAAAAGAAAATATCATTCCGAGCTAACCCGACATATAATCGATACAAAATTTAGGCAATCCGAGTAAATTGGGTTGATATCCGGTTAGACACAAAGTAACCCGACCAACCCAATAAAAGTTTTGGCAGCTTCTTTAATATTATGGTGTTTCTATTTAATATGGATAAGTTATCCAAAACATTTCAGTAATTACGAGCAAACGGAACCATAAAGACGACATCATTAGAAAGTTATATGTAATACTTTAATATTTGACGAACTCGTATATTCTGTTGAACGATTGACCGTTTTTCAAAAGAATATTTCCTTGTTTTTATGATTTTCAATGTTATTTTTTACTTTGTTTAAACACAACTTCCGATCAACCTAATCAAACTGACTAACTCGAACTTGTTGGGTTGGGTTGTTGCAATGCCTCCAACACGATCAACCCAACCCGTGGGCACCTCTAGTTACTATGAACGAACGCAGGTTCATGTAACTTTGTGCAATAGGCCGATAATGAGAAGTTGATCAGCTTAACGTGAGAAGTGAATTTGAACTATTAATCACTTTTAAATCTTATATGCCCTTTCCATGGATTGAACTTTAGAAGGGAACTGATCTCGTGCATTTTGTTTTGATGCATCGCATCCTGATGTCCAGTTCACTTCTCATCCAACAACCCATAATCACTTCTCACGTTGATCTTAATTTCTCATCGGAACCCAACCCTATTTGAAGGAAGAATAAAAAAGTAATAGGTTTGAGTATTCAATATGATGGAATGGATGGATTCATTTGTTTGTAAAAATCAAACTTTACTCTTTATTTAGGGGTTGTTTACCAAATATTTACCCCATAAGTGTTTACTGAGATCAATTAACAATTGAGCGCATGAAAAGGACCATGAATCAAACCCAGTTAGAGGAATAACAAGGTCCAAGAGTCATACTCGGTAAGTGAGAAAAAAGACTATTACCTGATAAGCGCTTATTGGGCGTAATTAAGACGCTTACCAACAATCGGTCCTTCGTGTGTAGGTCGGGACGAGGACCAGGACCGGTTAAGGGATCATTATTTAGGAGCAAGACAGATCTGGAGCCGATATTTGGCCACCTCTGCTTGCCATCGCTATTACAAGATAAGATTTACAATAATTTCCATATTAATTTGTAACGTAAGTGATTATGATAAGCATGTAACCGGAAAACATTAGGTAAGCGGCCCTGAATTTAATTTGAAGTTTCGATATTGGAATTCAAGGTGAAGGATCGTGCGAAAAGTGGAACTGGAAATGATCAAATCGAGAAAATCGTTGAATTTTTTTATTATTATTTGGAATGAGTGTTTAGTTAAGATAATTTTGTTTAACCCGCACATATGCCTTTGATCGTAAGTTTCCAACATCAACCTATCATCATTTAGCATATGTCCTGATTTTAACATACCCAAAATGCATCACTAAACTTGTTGTCGAAATCCAACATCATTCTATCTTCATATTGGGAAACTAGCTTATAAGCTAAGTTTACAAAAGATACGTACCCACTGGACTATTTTGTTGTTCCATATCAGTTTCTTCTAACGTTACCATCATTAAAAAAAAACAAAATAAATATCGACTACTAGGTTTTCTAGAAATTTTTATAAACCATTTGCCCCGGAATATCAACTCGCATCTCCTTTACAAGCTTTTCTCAAGTGGCAAGAATTTGAAAGTCTTAGACAATTCCAATGGGAAGGGTTTGACGGGTTTCGACCCGGCTTCCCTCTTGTTTGCGTATCCTGGATAATCACCGATGTTGAAATCTACACACTCGAACAACACCATTGGTAGGCGATTTTGGTGATCTCCCATTCGTTGAACGGGTATTGGGTCCGGTGTGTCACGTGAACCTCCCCTGTACAGGGCTGCAACATCTTGCTTACGTTGTCGAGGAACCCACGAATGAGTCACTGGGCCAGTCCTGAGGAATTGGATGCCCGTGGCGAGAAGCCAAAAAAATGCCTCCTAAATACCACTATGTAGATTTTTTTTGAATTGATATACGAAGAAAATATTATTTGAAAGTGACGCAGTGGGAAATACGCGGAACGGATCGACAAGCGTCAAATCCAAAAGATAAATACGTTCACAAGCGTGAAACGCAGATAAACAAGAGAAAACTCTCAATAATAACTCACAAAGAGAAATTGTATTAAAACTGAATCTGATAATCTGATTACAACTGAAACCTAAAGCATCTATTTATAATCTAAACAAAAGAGATAATTAAGTAAACTAAATAATCTAAATATCTTCTAATAATTATCCTAACTTGATGATTAAGAAAAACTAATAAAAAGGAAACTAAATAATAAAGAAACTAAATAATTATAACCCTAAACTAATCAGGTAATAAAATACTTAAATAAACAGATCATGGCAATCTTTTCCGGTTTAGTTTGATTTGGAAATCAACCAGCAATGGACTCGCGCCGCGAGCCATAGCTTCGCGCCGCGAAGACACGTCTGCCTCGGTGTTTGATTTTTCCTTTCTTTCGTGCTCGCTTTCACGGTTTCCAGAAATCCCTAAAGAACTCCAACACGGGCCGAAACCGATCTACATCAGTCATCCCCACTTGAAAAGAACTCGACCTCGAGTTCTCACGTAGATCTTTTACCTTCTCGGGGTCGCGATGTAACATTAGATCGTAGAGCATATTTTTCGGTTGGTCTTTGAAACTCAAAAAGGGGTCCACATACAGAGGCCGTGATCGACTCCAAACAAGTGTGATTTCGTCCAACTCATAAGGATAAGATACCAACGAAACCTTTCTCGGAATTGGTTCCGTGTACTTCGAAGTTTTGATTGTTGGAACGATACAAGTTGTACCTTCCTTGACCTTTTCGAACAAAGGCTTTGGCGGTGGCTCGGGAATGATGGGGACGACTTCGTGTAGCGGCTCAGTCAAGATGGGAATAACTTTTTGTGGCGATTTGATTGCGACGGAGATTGATTCTTGTGGCGGCTCGGTCACGATGGGGACAATTTCCTCGTCGGGTTTCTCCGGTGGTTCTTTTTCTTTTTCCTGCAAGACGTCTATCTTCTCCGGACTACTTCTTCTTTGTTTAACTTGGAGAAGAGCCGTATCAACAATAGATTTAATGTCAATAGCGGTAATGTGAATCGGCTCTAAAGGTGGAATCTCGATCGGCTCTAAAGGTGGTACTTTGATCGGCTCATAGTGATGGTGGCGGTGGTGACGATGGTGCGACATGGGTCGGCTATAACTGGATGGGTGATTGAGGTACCTGTCTTTTTTCGGACGCCCGGTGATGAGATCGGTAAGTTGGGTGATTTGATTGGCAATGCGGTCGTTGGAGGTGGTGAGACGATCGGTGAGGGTGGCGAGAGCCGTGGTGAAAGTCGCGGTTAATGCTTCGATATCGAGAGGGTGAATATGGGATGGTGGTGATGCCATCGGAAGGAAAAGAGACAGGTAGTCTGGCTCTGATACCAACTGACGCAGTGGGAAATACGCGAAACGGATCGACAAGCGTCAAATCCAAAAGATAAATACGTTCACAAGCGTGAAACGCAGATAAACAAGAGAAACTCTCAATAATAACTCACAAAGAGAAATTGTATTAAAACTGAATCTGATAATCTGATTACAACTGAAACCTAAAGCATCTATTTATAATCTAAACAAAAGAGATAATTAAGTAAACTAAATAATCTAAATATCTTCTAATAATTATCCTAACTTGATGATTAAGAAAAACTAATAAAAAGGAAACTAAATAATAAAGAAACTAAATAATTATAACCCTAAACTAATCAGGTAATAAAATACTTAAATAAACAGATCATGGCAATCTTTTCCGGTTTAGTTTGATTTGGAAATCGACCAGCAATGGACTCGCGCCGCGAGCCATAGCTTCGCGCCGCGAAGACACGTCTGCCTCGGTGTTTGATTTTTCCTTTCTTTCGTGTTCGCTTTCTCGGTTTCCAGAAATCCCTAAAGAACTCCAACACGGGCCGAAACCGATCTACATTAGAAAGGGTTTGGAATCTAGCCAAAAAATATATAACATCAGTCATAAACACCTTTTATGGATTCTCTTCAATTTGTAAGAAATTGAACGAACCCTTCAAGAAAGTAGTGTTTTTAATCATAAAATCCATCATTTGCTGTTGGAATTGAAGACCTGTGAAGAAAATATTATTTGAAAGGGTTTGGAATCTAGCCAAAAAATATATAACATCAGTCATAAACACCTTTTATGGATTCTCTTCAATTTGTAAGGAATTAAACAAACCCTTCAAGAAAGTAGTGTTTTTAATCATAAAATCCATCATCTGCTGTTGGAATTGAAGACCTGTGAAGAAAATATTATTTGAAAGGGTTTGGAATCTAGCCAAAAAATATATAACATCAGTCATAAACACCTTTTATGGATTCTCTTCAATTTGTAAGGAATTGAACGAACGCTTCAAGAAAGTAGTGTTTTTAATCATAAAATCCATCATCTGCTGTTGGAATTGAAGACTTGTGAAGTAGTTAGGGTCTGCAATCAAAATGATGCAGATTGCGAAATGTCTCCAAAAAAAATGCTAATGTCAATTGCCAAATGAATGGGATTAACATTTGTTAGTTTAAAGGTTTGCTTTACAAGGGCTAAGAGTGAAGGAATTGTAAAATATAACTTAAACCAAAAAACACTGAAAATGCCACAGGATTTCTACATTTGATCATCTAAACAACTAAACAAAAAAGAATGCAAGATATTTGATATTTTCTACTTCTTTTGATGAATCATCGGTTAAGAAGAAAAAAATAGAGTAGCTGATAATTGATTTAACCAGAAAATAAGTATACATATTATGAACTTTTAATATTCTAGTTGCAAAAAAGAATTGAAGTGATTCATAGGTGTCAACTAAGGAGAACTAAGAACACTTTAGTGACTTAGCAACTTAGAACTTAGAAGTTAAAACATATTGATTAGTAATGGAAGCTAGGTTTTGAAATAGATGGATGGATAGATTACCACATGAGTCTATTGTAGTGGGCACCATATTTTCACCGGATTGGAAAGAGGTGGCCAAGCCGAGGGAGAAGGAGAAATCGCCTTCTCCAACCAAGATTATATGTTGATTGGAGGAGTACGACTTCACACGATGTATCATAACAATTGTTTCTGAATCCAACCTTGGTCTTCTTGAAAAAGAGCATCCTACTACCAACTGTTCATCAAATTTAGTTAAAGTGTGTTTAATAAATTTGATTTTTAGATGAGTAGAAAATCGAGTTCTTTACCTTTTTTTACGGGAGGTTGAAGCTCAAATTTTACAACCATGGGAATGGAGTTTGATGCCATTGTTGTTGAAGGAAGGTGGAAGAAGACATAAACAGAATGAAGGTGAAGCAAGCAGAGAAGGAGGGAAATGAGAATATGAATTTGATATTGCTATTTGTATTGGTAACAACCTTTAATTAGGATGTTTGAGTAAATTGCGATTTTTGTCCCATGGTTTGTTAAAAAATTCAATTAGTCCCTATCTATACTTGAGAAATTAAAAGTTTTAAGAAAACGTACACAGGGACCAAAAATCATAGTTTACTCTATCACAAAGGTTGTGTTTGGTAAAAAGGGTGGGCCCTTTCAAAATATTTGCAAAGTATCAATCATCCTTTTTCTTCTTCGTCTTCATCTGAGAGTGAGAAACCCACGGCCATCGCCTCAGGCATACAATCATTTTTTAAGACCTTTAAACGGAATCAAAATGTGGCCGAAAAGCAATCACATCAGCCCCTTGCCGCCATTGCCAAGGCGAATGCCTGGAAGGCCAAAACTAAAAAGAAGAAGGGATGCAGTTGAAAGATTATTGACTTCAACCAGGAAGATTGAAAGACACAGAAGAAGGATGACATGTACAAAGTGTAAGGAAGCAGGCCATAACAGTAGATCATGTAAGAATGAGAAAACAGATGCACCATCGAAAGATTGCAGACCACCAGGCAGGCCTAGGACTAATTTTAGTAGACAAAATAGTGAAGGGAGTATACGAGGCGGAACGGGTTCACAAATGGGTGTTATTAAGGTAATGTGAAATCTCCAAGTTGTATACTCATTTTATTATCAGTCACATACTAATTTGTACATTAATTTAAATAGGAGCCACCTCAAGTGGAATCACGACCAAAGCCCGTCCCAAAAAACAGGAGGCCAGCTGAAAGGATAACTTCGAACAACCTATAGAAGAATACCGTTGAAAAAGATGGAGAATCTGGTTCAACTTGATTAAATGTTACTGTAACTAGACAAACGTGATTAGAATAAGTGTTTTTTTTTTGAAAACTTGTTCCACTTGTTTAACTTTTGGCATTAGAAACTTCGCCATCATTACGATGAACCAATCATCTTTATTCGTTAAATAGTTATCTTTGTGAACATGTTTAGTTTTTTGAAAATTTATTTTATGGTAAACACGTTTTCCTATGTACAATGCCTAATATATAAAAAGTATTAAAACTAAAAGTATAATGTTGAAATAGAAATTGGTAATGTTATAATAAAACAATTTTGAAAGTACAATATTATAATAAAAAATGTCATGTCAGCATTATAGTACACGTGGACAGCTTAGGTGGACAATGACATGGCATGAAAAATGATATAATGGGTTAATATAAAACAAAAGGTTACCCAATGCTATAATGGGTAAATTTTTCAAAGTAGAATGCCTAAATAAAACAAACTATAAAAGTACATTGCTATAATAAGAACAAATGAAAGTAGAATGCTATAATAAGAAAATTTATGAAAGTAGGTTGCTATTTTGCGCATTTTACCCTTTTTATTATTATTTTGAATGAGTATTTCGTTAAGATACTTTTGTTTAACCTGCACATATGCCTTTGATCGTAAGTTTCCAACATCAATCTATATATCATCATTCAGCATATGCCCTGATTTTTACTTAGCCAAAATGCATCACTAAACTTGTTGTCGAAATCCAACATCAATCTATCTTCATATTGGGAAACTAGCTTATAAGCTAAGTTTACAAAAGATACGTACCCACTGGACTATTTTGTTGTTCCATATCAGTTTCTTCTAACGTCACCATCATAAAAAAACAAAATAAATATCGACTACTAGGGAAAGGTTTGAAAGTATCCTTTACAAGCTTTTTCCAAGTGGCAAGATTTTGAAAGTCTTAGACGACTCCAATGGGAAAGGTTTGTCGGGTTTCGACCCGGCTCCCCTTTTGTTTGCGTATCTTGGATAATCACCGAAGTTAAAATCTCGACACTCGAATAGCACCAAACCACATTGGTAGGCGATTTTGGTGAGTTCCCAATGTTGAACGGGTATTGGGTCCGGTGCGTCACGTGAACCTCCCTTGTACAAGGCTGCAACATCTTGGTTATGTTGTCGAGGAACCCACGAACGAGTCTCTGTTGTAACCTATAAGTAGCAAAAAATGTAGAAAATGGAGACATTAAAGGGTGCATTTGGTGTGCGGATTGGAAATCTGATAGATAGAACATGGTTGTTGACAGGGTATAAAAATTTATTAAAATAAATAAAAAAAAAGCTTTACATGATCATATCTGGATGTGCTTCATACTCTCCGCAGTACCCGGCGTGGGGGAAGTTGAATATGATTCGATCATACATTCGCCTACAAAGACTGAAATTAACCGCCATTGCCGTTGCATCAAAGCCATGAAATACTTGAGCTCCCAATTGTTTTAAGAGCTCGAGATTTCCTTGTGCCTTCTTGTGTTTTACTATTACATCATCTAGCAAAACAAAATAAGTGAAATGTCAAACTACATACCATTTAGTAATGGAAGCTGGGTTTTGAAATAGATGGATGGATAGATTACCATATGAGTCTATTGTAGTAGGTACCATATTTTCATCGAATTGGAAAGAGGTGGCCAAGCTAAGAGAGAAGGACAAATCGCCTTCTCCAACCAAGAGTATTTGTTGATTGGAGGAGTACGACTTCACACGATGTATCATAACAATCTTCTTTCTGAATCCAACCTTGGTCTTCTTGAAAGAGAGCATCCTACTACCAACTGTTCATCAAATTCAGTTAAAGTGTGTTTGATAAATTTGATTTTTAGATGAGTAGAAAATCGAGTTATTTACCTTTTTTACGAGAGGTTGAAGCTCAAAGTTTACAGCCATGGGAATGGAGTTTGTAGCCATTGTTGTTGAAGGAAGGTGGAAGAAGACATAAACATAATGAAGGTGAAGCAAGCAGAGAAGGAGGTAAATGAGAATATGAATTTGATATTGCTATTTGTATTGGTAATAACCTTTAATTAGGATGTTTGAGTAAATTGCAATTTTTGTCCCATGGTTTGTTTAAAAAATTCAATTTTAGTCCTTATCTATACTTGAGAAATTAAAAGTTTTAAGAAAACGTACACAGGGACCAAAAATCATAGTTTGCTCTATCACAAAGGTTGTGTTTGGTAAAAAGGGTGGTCCCTTTCAAAATATTTGCAAAGTATCAATCATCCTTCTTCTTCTTCATCTGAGAGTGCTCCCGAGTGAGAAACCCACCAGCTACCACCTCACGTGCCTCAGACTGTATGTCCTCCTCATCCAAATCCAAATGGTGTTGCATCTCTCCTTCCTCACGCGCCTCCTTTTACACAGACTATATGTCTTCCTCATCCAAATGGTGCTGCATCCCTCCGCCACTATGTGTAAGTAACCAACAAATGAGTTCCACTACCTTGTTACCAAATATAGAAATACGTGCATTTTCCCCATATATACAAACAAATAGGCTTGCTTGTTTCATTGGTGTGCTTTCCCAATATAAATTCCCTTTCTATTTCTCCCTTACTAAGAATGTTTGGGGCTGAATCAAACATTTAAGAAAAAATATATTCATTTCTATATATTCACTTCTATTTCTCCTCTTCTATATAATCACTTCATTTCTTTTTTCTTTTAATACTTTTGAAATGACCGATAAATAGTAGTAGTTAAATAACTAAAATGGGGGTGCTATATGCACCGAAAAGTCAAATGGTCCAAATACCTTGAAAATTGTGTAGTCTCAACTTGTAGAAAAAGAAGGAAACAACATCTCTATTGACGGGTCTTGTCCTACTTGATGGGTCTTGTCCTACTTGTTTCAAAGAAGAGTGGGGCCACCCTTGATACAATATTTAATTTTTTTTTAAATATTTATAACAACCAATATTTGATTTTTTATAACCCTTCTGATATTTATAACAACTAATATATGATATTTATAACCCTTGATGCACCTGATATCTGATTATTTTTTTAAAACCTCCAAACACCTAATATTTTTTGCTTACTTGATGAAATATTTATAACTGATAACTTCTTTATTTTTTTTAAATAAGAATCAATATTTAAAATCTTTATAAAAAATACATTTATTTCTAACAAATTCTCCATTTTAAAGATAGCATCTTTACAAATGTTATTAAAATAGAAAATATAAGAGAGATTGTAGATTTTTATTCTATACTTATTATAATATTTATTATTATTATTATTATTATTATTATTATTATTATTATTATTATTATTACTATTATTCTAGATATGTATATAATTCAGTTTTTTAAACTTTAATATATATTTTATACCCTTAGACTTATTTAGTTATATACTCTATACCTTTTAGTTTTTTATATATTTCATTTTACGTTTTTATCATATTAACATATATAATCGTATATTGAGTAAAATACGTTAAAATAATATTTTTTAGTTTGAACAACTTAAACCATTATAATCGTCTCATCAATACCTTCGAAATTAGTCCAATATTGAATATTTTTTATTTCATTTATAATTTATAATAAGATAATGAAATCCAAAAATATTCAATATTGGGCTCATTTTGAACGTATCGACAAGGCGATTATAATGGTATAACTTGTTAAAACTAAAACATATTCTTTTAATGTATTTTATTCAATATACGATTATATATGTTAATAAATTAAAAATGTAAAATGAAATATAGAAAACTAAAAGGTATAAAGTAAATAATTAAATAAGTTCGAGGGTGTAAAATGTAAATTATATAATAATTGTAAGTGCACGGGTAGATTTAACAACTATCTGCTTTATTTATCTTCATTCTCTTCTTCCTTTCTCTTCTTCCGTTCTCTTCTTTCTTTCTGTTCTTCTTTTCTCTCGATCTTCTTCTTTTCTCACCTTAAAAACCTCGATTGGTATAAGATTTATACAATGGCTAATTGGGGAGAAAAATTTTCAGCATATCACAATTTAAACAATGAGGTATTTCGTCACACACACACACATATATATTTCTCTTTGTGTATGTGCGTACATATATGATATTATTTCTTAGGGTTTATGTTTTGTGTAGGATAACAATGTCCATCCAATCAATTCAGCTGGAGTTTATAGAAACCCTCATCCGAATGCATTTTCTACTGATATGGTATTTTTAAGTTTCATTTCTTCTTGTGCAATTATATGATAAAACAATTAGTTGTAACTAAAAGAAAAACAATCAATTTTAGGTGTTTAGTTCTCGTCAACAGCTAACTAAATGGGTACGCAACATAACATCTTCACTTGGTTTCATTATTGTTATTAAAAGAAACAGGCGTGACTTGGATGGGGACGAATATGAAGTTGTATTTCAATGTGATTGTGGTGGTATGTATAGAAGTAACAAAACCTCCAGTAAACATACCGGCACAAAAAAACAAATTGTCCAATTGGCTTGGGAGTAAAGAATTTAGGTGATGACTATTGGAATTTAATTGTGAACTGTGAAGAACATAATCACGAGTTTGCATTACATCTTGAGGGTAAGGCATATGCAAGAAGACTGTTTGAAACCCAAGACCAATTGGTAGAAGATTTGTCAGCTAACAATGTGAAGCCTAGAGATATTTTATCAACGATAAAACAACAGTATCCTAATAATGTGTCTACATCAAAAACTATATACAATCAATGTCAGAAAATCCGACCTAAGAAAAATGCAGGTAGAACCCCAATACAAGTTTTGATGTCGTTTTTACAAGAAGAAGGCTGTGTGTTTTATGATCGTGCAAATGACTCAACTAATGAGTTGGAAGATTTATTCATTGCTCATCTTAGATCATTGGAGATATGGCGTGCCTTTCCACACGTGTTGTTGATGGATGCCACTTATCAAACGAACATGTTTGATATGCCTCTCCTTGAGATTGTTAGTGTAACTTCAACTAATAAGACATTTTCCATAGCATTTGTTTTGATGCATAAGGAAAAGATATCTAACTATACTTGGGCATTAAATTGTCTATTGTCTTTAACGGAGGAATATCTTTTTCTACGTGTGATCGTCACAGGCAAGGTTCTAAAAAACGCGTTATGGTGGCGCCATAACGCGCCATAACGTCGAGGCGTGGCACGCCGCCATGTTAAAGGCCATGGCATGGCTCTAAGGCGTCGATCGCGTTAAGGCGCGTTATGGCAGGTTATGGCGAGTTATAAGGCGTGAATAGTTTTTTATTTTTATTTTTATTTTTTTATATCTAATTTATGTTTTATAAGTTTTGTATATTTTATCAAATAACCAATACATGAATCTTCTTTTGTTTATAATTTAAAATGAATTTTAATCATTATAGTTCACGCCTTGAAAAACGCCATGGTCTCGCCGTAACTCATAAGGCTTGAGGCTTGACCTCGCCGCCACGCCACGCCTCATGCCATTTAGAACCTTGGTCACGGATAGAGAGTTGGCTCTGATGAAAGCATGCAATACTGTTTTTCCTGGTGCTAAAAGATTACTTTGTAGATGGCACATCAACCAAAGTGTCATGCGAAATTGTAGACCAACAATAACATCAAACTGTGCTTGGGGTTCTTTTTTTGATGCATGGGTTACATTAATTGCTTCGGAATCAGATGAATTTTACCTATCTAATTTTGCACAATTAGAAGCAGTATTGCTCAGCTATCCAGGTATACTCAAACACATTATAATTAAAAATGTTGATAGGTTTAAAAATTAGAATTAAAGTATTTTTTTCAGCTGTTCTTGGTTATCTGAATGACATATGGTTGATACCATACACGGAAATGTTTGTGTCTATTTGGACTGACAAATTTCTCTACTTTGGAAATCGAACAAGCAACATAGTAGAGAGTCAACATTCCAAGTTGAAAACTTACTTGGATTCTACACAACTCTATTGACATTTACGAGTAAGATACATCAACTTGTTCAGTCCCAAAATACAGAAATTAAAGCTAGTATTTCGGAGAGTAGACGTGTAATAAAACATCGTCATCGTATACATCACTTCAAACAGTTGCTTGTTTTCGTTTCAATTCATGCACTAGACATAATATTCAAAGAATATCAACATGCTCAATTTGTTGGCTTATTCTCTGGAAATTGTAATTGTCTGCTACGCACAAGTTATGGGTTACCGTGTGGGCATGAACAAATGTCATATTCGAAAAAGGTCATCATATCCCAATTGATTCGATTGATGTATTTTGGAGGAAGCTTGATTTATCATCGTGTCAATCCTTTAAAGATGATGATATTGATTGTGAAGATGAAGTCAAAAACTTTACCGAGGAATTTAAAAAACAATCGAGACCTGGTAAGTTTAGTTTTCTTAGGAAGATACAAAAGATAGCGAATGCATAAAAAACATGGGTTCGAGAACCTGCTGTTAACAAGACTACTCGTGGATGTCCCTTGTTAAAAGATAAACTTTCCAGAAAACCTTATGTTGACCCTCCTTTTACAGCTCATGGTGAACCGTCTTTTACGACTCAAGGACCTCTTAGGCGTAGTGCTTCAAATGCATCTACATTTGTTGGCTTCGATAAAATGAGCAACCAGGATCCAGCAAGACATAGTTTTTTTACAGGAAAGAATTATAATGTACATCCATACGTTAATCAATTTCCAGAAATGTTTCACCTTTACATAACAGGGGATGAAAATTGTGGATTTCGAGCAATAGCTGTTTCGCTGGGTCTTCATGAAGATGCATGGCCCACAATTCGGTTTCAGTTGATGGAAGATCTAAACACATACAAGACAGAATACCTCGCCATGTTTGGAAGTGAAGATTGTAATACAACTTATAACAACTTTTTTCGAATAGCTCAAGCTGCACCATATGACCATTGGTTTACAATGCCTGAAATACCTGTCTTGATGGCTTGCAAATATAATGTAATATTACACGTTATAGCGATGGCAGGCTCTTTGACGTACTTGCCGCTTAGATCTGCTCCGTCGGCATGGTATCAACATGTTGTTTACACAATTGGGTTTGTCAACGGTAACCATTATGCGAAACTAGTTTTCACAGAAGGATACCCGCTTCCTACCATTACATCACATTCTTCCATTTCAGTTATCCGTGTGCTGCTGGATGGGCTACCCCGTATACAGATCGAATACAGAAGTACACTCGTCTTTTACGTGTTAATTGTACTACCCATAATGTTATTTTATAATAGGTAAAAATGTAATAAACATTATGTTATGCTTTATTTATATGTCTAGTTTCAATATTTTTTTTAATTATATGATTATTGAAAAAAGCTTTGTATTAACAAATATTTATTTTGTAAATATAAATTAAAAAGAAAAAAGATCTATGTATAATATAAATAATTAATATATATATATATGTAATATAAATAAAATCTAAGTATAATAGAAATAAAATAATTAAAATCTAAGTTTAATAGAAACAATTAAAAATAAAAAAAACAACTAAAAAACAAAAAACAACTAAAAAACAAAAAAAAAAAAAAAAAAAAAACTAATGATAGCCTGATGCATCTAGTAAACAATCAGGTGCAGATAGCATCACCCAACTAGAATATATTTGTTTATTTGTAGTATTTACTATTTACCTTGTAATTCAACTTTTATTCTTAATAACTATCCAACATCTACATAAAAACCCTCATTCCGCTTTTCTTATTTATAATATATTTTTTATTTATGTAAATTATTATATAACATATTTTTTTTTTACAATAATTTGGGTTCTAATAAGAACATGTGACTGGGCAAGAACCTCTGTCCCACAGTGGAGGTTCTTGTAAAAACCTCAAGAAGAACCCAGGGAAGAACCACCATTGTGGATGCTCTGAAGATTACAGGTAAACTGATCATAGGTGATGAAGAGACTTGCAAAAAGGCTAAGCATCAAGTTTGTCATTGTATTTTAAAGCCAGGGAAGAACCCAGGGAAGAACCACCATTGTATTTGACCTGTATTTTAAAGCCTGCAAGTTGGATTGATGATGATTCGGATGATTATTGATTTAGGCATTATATTGATTCAAGCATGTCCAATGTTCATGAAACTTGTTATGTTTAACATTATCGGATTATCCCTACATAAAATTTCAGTAATAACTTACATAGAATTCTACGTACCATTGCGTTGCAACGGGTAAATTACTATATCCATTATACTAACATCGAAAAAGAAATGGATCAAAAAATACATGTTCCACACCTCATAGTGTGCCCGGTATGTAACTAGTTATTTAATTGGTTACTTCACGAAAGTGTATCCAACTTGTCACGAAAAATTATTGTATATACCGTACTTCCATTTTTACCATTTGGCATATGAAAGTTTAAGAAATGGTCACTGTATGTATTCAACTTTATGAAAACCTATCATTAAATGTATCCAACTTGTCAAAAAAGTGTATCCAACTTGTTACGAAATACATTAAATGGTAGGTTTTGATAGTTTTAATACGTGAAATGCTAAGAATGGAAGTCCAATACTACAATAACTTTTGTGACAAGTTAGATACACTTTCGTGAAGTAAACCCTTATCTAATAAATCATCTTATTAATCTCATAAGGGAAAAGTTCCAAAAAACCCAACAAACTATTCCATTTTGAATGATTAAGTCCTTAAACAATTTTTTTGAACAAAAAAGCCATTAAACAGTTTCATTTTGAATGATTAAGCCATTAAACTATTTTTTGAATGAAAAAACCATTAAACTTTTTCCTTTTGAATGACTAAGTCCTCGAACAATTTCTTTTCGATAAATAAACCATTAAACTTTCAAAAATTGTTTACTTACCCCCTTTTAATAAAACTAAAAAAATTAAAGATAACCAACTATGAAGGTTTTAAAGGTAAAATATAACTATGTTAGTTTAAGTTAAACAAATATAAATAGCAAATTTTTAAAAATTCAATGATTTATTTGTTGGAAAAAATGTTTAGGGACTTAATCATTCAAAATGAAAAAGTTTAATGGTTTTTTCATTCAAAATAATAGTTTAATGACTTAATCATTCAAAAGGAGAAATTTTAATGGTTTTTTTGTTTAAAAAAATTGTTTAGGGACTTAACCATTCAAAATGAAATAGTTCATTGGGTTTTTTATGGACTTTTCCCATCTCATAAAATATAAAAATTGAGGTTTAACAAATATAAATTTAGGGGATATGATCAAAGTCGGAGTCAAAGAGGCACGGAAAAGGTGGACGGTCGTGATGTGGAGCTTTCTTTATCTAATTGGAGCAACCGGAATAATTGTGTCTTTGCAAAAGCAATTGGAAGAGTTGAGGAGCATATTTTTTACTATCAACCAAAAACTTTCGAGTGGGTAATGGCTAGAGACAAAGAGTTTGAAGGTGGAATGGGAAACATGGCTCATTGAACCGTATGGAGGCAATCACTAGCATCGTGATGACAAAAAGGGCTAGGTCGACTATTCGAGGAGATATCACACGGCGCACAGGATCTACGAGAAGGGAGAATCAAGACTATTTTTTTGGCGATAATTCACTCAGAAGAAGCAACCGTTTGCTGCAGATTATTGATTCGTTCGAAGCAGGTTGTACAACTGAGCTTCGGGCATGGCGTTGGACAGCAATACAATATCTAGCCACTGTCTGGTGATCCATATTGGATCTCAGGATGTTGTCGTTGCACAACTCAGACGACTTGGGACAACAATACCTTAACACAAGGCAAGGAATTTGATATCTTTCTTGCCTCAAGTTCGTGTAATGTGAAAGGAACTTCGAGAATTGCTTATCTTTTGTTTGATCACAACAACGACTGATCAGGGACGTTTCGTGGTTCTGACTCGGTGTTTTGCGGCGGTATTACATCTTGTAATTCCACCATTTTCTAGTTTAGCTTCAATTTTCCTAGTTTCTATTGTCCATATGTTAGTTTCTCCTTGAAGGTAGTTGTGAGGTTCTATTGAAGTGGTTGCATTAGGGAGCTAGTTGTAACCTGTGTTGGTATTGTTTTTGGATCTTTTTTTCATGGTATAAAAGTTATCTGTTGCCGTTAAAAAAAAAAAATCAAGGTATTTTTCCAAAAATTTGTGATTAATTAGAGAAAAAGATAAAAGTGGATTTGATTCTGTAGGTATGCTAATAGCCCAATAAACAAAAGCCCAGCCCAGAAAACAAATAGCCTTTTGCTTTCTTTAGTTACTAGTTACTGTTAGGCAATATTTAATTTAACACACATTTAATATATTGAAGAAAAATGATAAGCCATTTAACTAAAATTATGTCAAACACGTCGACCAACTTTTAAATTGATGTGATTTATAATCTATAAAAAACAATGTTTACAATGATAAAATGACCATTATGTCATCCAATTTAGAAGTTACTAAATGAATGTAAGTATATAACATAAAGTTCATAGTACTTTCCTTTGTTGCTAAACTTAAGAATAAATAACCATTTAAATTGTGACGTATTGGCAAAACTTAAAGGGATGTAGTGGAAATCTCATCTTTTCAAGGTTCGAATCTAGGTGCTGGCAAAACACTTAGGGGTTGTTTGTTTTTAAGGTTTCAGAACTTAATTACCACTTTCCACTTATTCCATTAGTTGTTTTAAAAAATAAGTTTGTTTATTTTTTTTTCTATTTAGCGCCACTTAACACCTAAATTCACCTGAGCAAAAAAGTGGCAACCTACCCCATTTTTTACAATTCAGTGCTCGACGCTTCCCTCCAGGCTCCAGCATCTTGATTTCCCAATGGGATATTTCAAGATGGTACCTTAAAAATCAAATTTAGATATTTGATAATTTACAAAAACCAAACCGTATTTAAGATTCAGTTTCAGACTTCAGCATCACCACTTAAAAATCAAAAGTGAAAACAAATTCAAACTTCAGCACTACTTAAAAAACAAACAACACCTTATTTTTATAGAGGTTGACATGCGATAACTCTAAGTCGTTCGTGGTCACCAGAGGATTAGTCCGTGCTGCGAAAACCCACATTTATTCAAAGAAGAAAATAAATCAAGAATACACCAGTATAATTTAATCTTGAGTTTAAAAGCAATACATTAGAACTAGTGTAACGTTGTTGCCATTCTCCTTGTAACCTTGACCTCCATCAACATCCTTTCCCCTATCACACATTCTCCTTGTAACGTTGTTGCCATTGCCTCTTCTGCTCATTTATGACGCTCTATTTTGGCGTACTCTCTTTCCAATGGCCTTGTGGACAATATATACACACTTTTGTCTCAAAATATATAATATTCGACATACAGATAATTCCAAAAAAACATATTTAAATAAAATTACAGAAAAGAAAACGAAAAAATAAATAAATAAGTAAATAACATGTATTTGAAAACTTACCAAAAATTAATTAATGTTAATCAAAATGGGATTTTTTTTATCGAGAGAAAAAGCAAACATTTAGAAATAAAAAAATTCCAATGGTTTCCATTTTCTAGTACAATAGTAGGGCCCACAAATATCGCTTTTTGATCCAAAAGGACCAAACCTCTCTGGCATACATAAGTTTCCCCAAATTTTAGTTATCCAAGCCACCCTCTTATCTCTTTGACACAATTCTTTGGATTCTCTTTGTTTTCTCTATATTCATTTTGGATAAACCACATCCTTTACTATGATAAACTTTGTAATCACATCTTCATCATGTAGTAACTCTATTTATATATTAATGGTTGAACATTGATATGGATTATTTAAGTTGAAATAAGTTATTAATAGATTTGTTATTGTCTTTTTTCTATGACAGACCCCAGGAACTAATGTTCCCGGTTCAAACTAGCCGGTTTTCCAGAAATCATGTTTCCCGATACACACAACCAGGGGAACCTGCTGTTTCTCGGTTACTAGCCCTCCCGAGAACTACTCTTTCCTAGGACTGACAATTCCTTGGATGACGCCCAGTACTCTATCGAATTTTCTTAATTTGAACACTAGATCAAGAGTTATCTATACTTTAATTTACAAGGAAAAACAACTACAACTTCCCTAATCTATTTACCGATTACCACATCGGTTGATATCGATTAAGATGCTTAGATAGGTGGATTGAAAGTAAAGATAAAACGTATTTTGTTTGAGCGGGTAATAGTCCAAAACAAGCCTTTAATGCAAAATAATATCAATATCATATTTTGCAACTTGTAGTTCCATTATTTTTGGATAAATAGAGTAGTATATGACTTTATTAAATATTGTAGGGGTTAAATTGTCTTTTGGATGAACACGAGAAACCGTGGGCTTTGAGATAGACAAAAAAAATTGGAGAAAAATACCCTAATTAAAAAGGCTGATAAGGTATTATATTAGTTAATGCATTTGATAATCATTTTTAGGGTTATCTTTATATTTGAAGAAAAACTTATTCTCTCTTCACTTTTTCTATTTTAGAGATAATCCAAAATCTCTAAAATAATAGTCCAAAATTTTCTTACCTCTATTTTTCTTATTTAAATTTTTTTTACAAAACTATCCTAAATCTACAAAATCTTTATCTCAACGTTACTCTAATACTCTTAGAAACTAAAGAAAAAAAATCTATAATTTTGTCTTTTTTTAATTATAAAATTCGTAAATTTTTTAACTAAAGAAAATTATTCCCACATAACAACTTTTTTAAGGTTGAAAATTTATATCTATATCTATATAAAAGAAAAACTTGGAGTTGCTTAGGTGACACTATGAGAAGCCTCCATTCACCCCTATCAATTTTCTCATAATTTTGATTTTCTTTTAAATAAAAAAATGATATAACTTCTCATTCAACCTCTCATTTTCTTTTTAAGTGGTCACTTATTATAATTAATCATTCAATTTATTGTAATTTATGTAAATTAACTTTTCATGTTCATTCTTTTAAGTTACTAACTATTCATTTCCTTTCTTTACCTTGATTAACTATATATATATATATATATAGAGGGAGGTTCATTTGTAAACCTCAAATATCTTGTAAACTTTGTGAACTCATCGTGGACCTTGATCAAAAAAATCAAAGGAGGATATGAATTCATAGAAAATATGGAAATGTGAAATATATGGTAACTCAATGATTATGGAAATATGGAAATGTGAAATATGGAAACGTTTTTAAAAATCAATGGCGTGGATTGGTTTACACGGTTTACAAGATATTTGAGGTTTACAAATGAACCTTCCTCTATATATATATATATATATATATATATTCTCTTATTGAACATAAGTATTTGTTGTTTGATTGTTGGCTATGTTGGCTATGTTGTTGGTTTTTTCAACTTTTTTTGTCATACACCAAACCTATCTTTCAATCTCTCCTTATTATTAAGTTATTTGTTATCATATTGATTTAAGATGTTTCATATGTTGTTCTTTTGTTTTTAGTTAGAGGGTGGTACAATAACAAACTATCTAATGAAGTATAAATATGTTGAAGAACATCAAAGCTTTATGGCCAAAGCACACATATTATTATTATTACATGTAAGTCTTTCATTTGAGTATTTCTTTGATTTCAATTTATTCTTGATTTTTTCTATTTTCAATCTTTGTTGTTGAGTTTTATTTATTGTTAAGTTATTTGTTATTGTATTGACTTTATATGTTTCTTTATGTTGTATTTTTGTAGTATGTGACAAAAGAAATGAACTATCTAAAGATCTCTAAATATGTCGCCAAAGCTTTATCATCAAAGCACACTTATTTTATTTTATGTAAGCGTAATTCGAATACTCATTCAATTTGAATTTATTCTTGATTTTTTCTATTTGTAGTTTCGTGATTTATTCTTACCTTAATTCTCATTTCTATGTTTTTTTTTTCACGAGCGTAACACAAAATGCTAAATGAAAGTTTGAGCATTAAGAATTTTGATATACATTGTTACTTACAAAGGAAAATAAATCTTTATTTATATGTCTGCTCCTTGATTTAGTATATTATTGATATATGTGTTTAGTGTTTTGGTTGACTGTGCGGTATTCCACATTGATAGAAAGATGAAAATTAACAATGGATTATTGGTATATAAAAAAAGGTTGTGGAGCTTTTTGTGAAAACTCATGAGGGTTGATTACTCTTGGTTGATCCTCCAAACAAATGTTGTTGGCTCATTTTGGCGGACACACAAAACTATTGGTTGACTTATTTCGGCCAATTGTATTTAAACAAAAAAGTTAATCGTACAAAATAAAAGTTTCCTTTATATATATTAAAGCAAAAACCTATAAAGATTGAGATGCCATCACAAGGAATGAATATTCCTCATTTCTTGATTTGTGGATGAGTTTACAACATCTCACATTGATAGAAGATAAAAACTTGACAAAGAATTATTGGTATATAAAGGAAATAATGGAACATTTGTGATCCTCTAACCAAACATTGTTCGATCTTTTTGGTCGATACACCAAACAATTATTGGCTTATTTTGGTCAATTATTTTATAAATTGAAAAAATGAGAGGATGTTAAATCGTTGCAAGTCATAGGATTGAGTAACTGTAGTCGAACATTTTATAACAATAATAGTGAGGTTATATGACGTGTTATTTGAGTTTTTTTAAAAACAACAAAATTATTCACAATGCATCTTAAACTCTCTATAACAAGAAACAATTATAAATATACGAAAACATACAACTTATGGAAAATATTGTTCATTTTAATTAGGATAATATTAATTCTTAACCGAAAAATCATGTATTATCTAAATTTGGACAACCATTTATGTAATATCATTCGCTACTACCGCGCAACGCACGGGTTACACTCTAGAACTTTATAAACTAAATAAAATCATTACTATGTTCTTAAATATGTTCAAAACGTATACAACTTCACTATGTAATTTCCGTTATCAGATTTCGTCACCGCACAACGCGCGGTTTACACCTAATTTTAAATAAATTGTAAATTTTGTGAAGTATAGCTGAAAACAAAACCCAACTAAACTAAACTCTAACTCCACCCATCACCCTTTTTTGTTTCCTAACAAGTAACAACCAAGAATTGACAAGTTATATATTTGTTAAAAAGTTGATACATGATAAAGATAAACCGGTTAGAAAAGAATAAATTAGATTATTTTATTCATTTGATAATAGCTTTAACAGTTTTAAAAATTAGATAAACTAGTCGTTTCTTAATTTAGGATTTATTTAGTTGCTTTCTATCTATGATTATTATTTAGGATAGTTAATCTAGTAGATTTAGTATTATTCTAATTTCATAGTTATCTCTTTTTGTTTTGTTTATAAATAGGGATTAAGGCTTTCAATTGTAATTAGATTTGAATTGATATAATTTCTCCTTTGAGAGTTTTTAGAGATTATTCTTTTTTCCTTGAGCTTTACGCTTGTAATTCTTATTATCCTTTTGGATTTGACACTAGTCGATTCGTTTCGCGAGTGTCAACCCACACGGACACTAACATTTGTTCCTCGTCTTTTGTCCATTTTTGTTTTTTAGCGCTTTTGTCATAGTTCTGGCTTTTTCCTCTCTTATCGTGAAACCGGATTTGATTGTTGGATGGAGACCGATTGTTGCTTTTCAAGAACAAATTCATATTTTCACTTGAATCGGAGGTTGGAAGTTGACGAGGTTGAAAATCCGGGTATGAGAGTATTTCCAAAATTAGTGGATTAAGGAAATTGTGGTGGGAAATTGTAATCGGGATAAGCAGGTTGAGGAAATTGTGGGAAACCGACGTTCGGTTGAGGTTGTTATTGAGAAAATTGGCCGAAGCCGAAGTTCGGCTCTTGTTGCGATGTACCCGCATCCCTCGACCGTGAGCGAAGGGATGTAGGTGTAGCGCAGGGTTTTATGTTATCCCTAGTTAAGTGCACATTATAAGTGAACTTGTCCCGTACCATCATTTCAGTGTTGTTAGAAACAAAACAAAAACTAGCTTTAAATAAAAAACGGGGGCACTTCCAATTATTTCGCCCAGGGCATCAAATATCTCATGACCGGCCCTAGCCTGCCCTCAAGTTTTGTAGTGCAGCCGCCGAGCTAGCATTGGAGCTCGCGAGTGCTACTAAAGGCCTAAAATGAAAAATGATATTTATATTTTTATCTAGAATCATCATATTATAGAATCATATAAATGAACTTTCTAGATGCACAAGCATGTGTTAGTTTTTATCTTACATACATTAAACATCAAATGAATCTTTTTTGGATGAATTTTCACTTTATCGTATTAGAGGTTAGACAACAAGTAGTAGGTTGGGAAGACGTTGCAATTTTGTTTCTTGGTTAAAATAAACAAATTCACCTCAAAAATGAATTCAACTATGACAATAATTACATAACGGAATCCATGGTTATCCAAATAAATATAGTGACTTTTGCTTAATAGATTATATAATTTGGTCATGGTAGGCTGCCAAAGTAAGAGTATTCATGGTCTTATTTGATCAACATTGGATATACAATCTTGACAAAACTAGTGACCTTCGTCTAATATATTTATTCTTGAAGCAAATCGACCAACTTAGTGGGTCATCCGAACTACCAACCCGTCCAAAAACGGCTTTGTGAGGCTTAAGTATCTTCTCAATTTTATTTTATATTATCACATGAAAATGCGAATTAAGAAAATGGATGATATGATTCACATCTGTGTTAGACATAAATATATTATCATGTATTATTAATTTGGTTGAAATCACCAGTATAAAGTTATAAATGATTCACAAATTCGAGTTTTAACAGTTTCATCTTGTTCAAAACAAACCAATCATTAATAAGTTATCCAACACAACCAAATTAATTAAATGTTCAACTTGATTGTTTATTCAATTACATCCAAAAGGTGTGAAGTGTGAACAATTTTTTGTCAAGATGAATATTTTTTGCCATTAAAATGAAACAAAATATGCCAAAAGCCCCCCTTTTAAAGTCTTATGGAATATATGTAAGGCTCCTCTTTAATGAAACGACGAGATGGTCCCCCTGAAATTTAATAAGTACAAACAAAAATGGTTAAATGCATCAATAATCATTAGTGCCAAATGAACAACTCGAATTGGCAGGGTAATATATTAAAATAAGTATAGATTAAAACAATTTTTTTAGATGAGGCTCAAAACGAGACAATTCTAAACAATGTCTTCATAGTCTTCAACCATCAAGTGAAGATTTAACTCAAACAACTATTGAGCAGGATCGCCAATGCCCATCTAAGCTTGTCGTGATTTGCGATTATTTTTTTAACGGCAAGCAAACACACACACACACACACGTTCTCAGGGTATCCGGGATCCAAGGGCACCCGGCTAATCCCTTTTGACCACGACCCATACTTCCTAGACTCCATCGTGATCATGTACTACATTGGATTAGTTTGAGAACGATCCAAGCCTTCTAATTAACATGCGTCATGTATTGGTGTTCAAATTATACCATGTGTCATTGGCTTATACACGATCCAACTAGTGCTAAATACCTTGAGGTCCCTAATTATGCAACCCAAGATCACATAGATGGGTCACATAGAAGGGTTGGTGACTTGAGCAACATATGTCCAACACATGATAGAATTTCATGTTCAACCACCTATAACATGTGTTCTTGTTCAAATAATTATAAAAGTATAAAAATTTGTGGGCACAATGAAGGTTCTTGTAAAACTTTGTAGAAAACCCTCACGAGAATAACCATTGATGTTCTTACAAGCTAATACGTATATAGGTGAATGTTCAAATGAGAACACCTTCATTTTATAAAAATGCAAGAACGCCTTTATCAAATGAGATAATACATGTGTGTGGGCGACTTGGCCCGCTCACCGAGTACACGCCAAAGGTCACAACATCTCTAAGTGGTTCTTACAATCGTCATGATGAATGATACACCATTAATGATGAATATCCCGTAAATGTATGAAACACGTGACACACTCCCCCCCCCCCCCCCCCCCCCCCCCCCCCCGCGCAGACGGTTTGACGTGACACATGACACACTCCCCGAGAGAGAAAAATAGAGTTTGACGTGTGCCTATATTTGTTCTCATTCATGATGGATAATGAATGTGATATTTTACGCTATTCGTGATGAATGTTACACCTTTTATGACAAATATTCCGTGAATGCTGGGACATGGGATAGTCTTCTTTGTCCCTAGTTCACAAATATATATATATATATAGAGAGAGAGAGAGAGAGAGAGAGAATTAAACAAGAATGTTAACTATTTAAGAGAATACGAAAAAGTCCAAATTACATTAACGGTAAAAAAAAGATGTGTTGTTGACTTCGGCTGCATCTTCAGGTCATGGGACAAAGTTATGTGAATCACATGTAATTTATACATGATGTTTGTATAATATCACATGTGATTCCAAAGTTCTCTTATTTTATTAAACATGACACATATTACACCATTTATGAATTATGATAGGGGTGAGCATGGGATTGATATCATACCCAACCGGTACCGTACCTAAAGTTCCTGAATACCAAATTGATTAGAGGTATACAATACCTGTACCGGTACGAGTTTTTCGGTACTAGCACGGTGATGGCCATATTTCGGGTTCGGGCCAGGCCGGGCCGGGCTGACCTCCAAACCGGGTTGCTACAGTATTTGGCTAAACCGGGTTGGAGCCAAACCGGTTCGGGCCGGGCCCAAAACCGGGTTGGGTTGGGTTCAGACCATTTTCGTAACATTTTTTAAATCTTTATTTGTTACTTTTGTGTATAATACTATCATTCTAATAAAGTTATAACTACTTAAGAACGCTGTAATTTTGTTTGGTCATTTCGTAGACTAGAGAATACGAGAATACAAGAACACGAGAACTCGAGAGCAGCGAATACGAGAACTAGGGAACTCGAGAGTAGAGAATACGAGAACAAGAACTAGAACTAAAGAAACAAATATTGCGAGAAACATATATACGAGAGCCGAGAAATGAGAAAGTTAAGTGTTTTTTGCGTTTTTTACTAGTTGGGAAGTGGTAATTTGATCCATGACATCCCACTAGTATTCATATACAATGGAAGATGATGGCTATAAACGGCTCTATCCAATGGCTATATTTTTTGAAAATTTTGAAATTGCGATCGGTTCAGGCTCAACCTGGGATGGGACCGGTTCTTGAACCGGTTCGGGCTGGAGAATTCCTAGAAAACTTAAACCGGGCCCAGCTTTCGGGCTGTAAACCGGGTTGGACCGGGCTAGGCCGAAAATCGGTTTGGCACCAAGTCGGGTTCGGGTTGGCCTGTCGATTCGGTTCAGTTTCATTTGGCCATCTAGCACCCGTCATTCCCGATTTTAAAAATAAATGATACATAAACTAAATTAAAAAAGGGATCGATGAATGAAATAATGATTCTCAATTTGGTGTCTTCTCGTACTCTACCGATCCAAACAACGATTTTACTTAGAAAAATCAAACGTCATAAGTTCATAAAAACTATAAAATACACAAACTTTATAGGTTCGTAAAAACAAACAATATCAAACAAACGTGCACATCTTCAATAGAAGAAGTTGATTTCATGAAGTTTGACATTGAAAAGGTTGTCACTTCTAAGAAATTTGAACTTTCTCAAGGTTTAGGGGTTGGTATAACCTATTATCACCCCTTGGATTGTAAGAATCATTTTTATTTTGGAATGGATTTGGGATTTTTGAAAAATGAGTATCTTTTTGTATTCGGTACCGCTCGGTATTTTTCGTAATTACAAAAGATCCGGTACCGATATTACCTAATACATATTATAAGATAAACATGAAATCGATTACTGTACGAAAATACATATATTGGTCCAAGATCAATACGATACCAATACGGTATCAGAATTTAAGACTCGCTGCCCGACCCCTAAGGTATGGTGACATCTTTATAATCCCCAGTCCAATAAATATCGATTTATTCCTCAATTTACAACCCCCAACCCCCCACCACACCTTTTAATCCATACCTTTTCCTTCCCCCACCAATCCTTCCAAGTTGCCACTTTATTTGTCCCTTTTCCCTACCTATGGCCCCTTCATACACACAATGAAAACTGTATCTATCAACTCTTGAATCCTTTTTAAAAACCTTAGCTGTGCCATATTGCAGCCAGCCCATATATACCTCTTCCTTATCATACTTAGCTATATACTCTTCCATCCATCACATCCTATAATTCCTCCAAATTAAACCCCACTCCACTCCACTTCCACTCTACCTACACAAACTAACAATGAAGATCCAGTGCGACGTTTGTCACAAAGCCGAGGCCACCGTTTACTGCACCGCCGATGAAGCCTCCTTATGCTCCGCCTGCGACCACCGTGTTCACCATGCCAATAAGCTCGCCAACCGACATCCCAGATTCTCGCTCCTCCATCCGTCTTTCAAAGACTCACCTCGTTGCGATATCTGTCAGGTACCACAAATAAGTTATATATATCAAGTATCCATTTCATCAGGGCCGGCTTTGACCATGTGTAGGACATCAAATTTTGATATGCTATTAGCTACCAGGTTATAAACAATTAGCTCATGCCTAAACCACCAAAGTAATCAACTAAGCATCTAATTGGTATTTTATCTATTAATTAGAATGAATGGAGAATGTCATCATAAAAGTACAAACAACGAGGACATTTTTTAGCCTTTCCGCACGGGACATCAGAAACCTCAAAACTGACCATGCATTTCATTTGCATCTCTAACTAATTTCAAATCTTATTCATAATTCTATGTTTCCATAAGATCTAATTAGTTTTTTTTGTAAAACGATCGATGCAGGAGAGGAGAGCGTTTTTGTTTTGCAAAGAAGATCGAGCGATTTTGTGCAGGGAATGCGACGTTCCGATTCACAAGGCGAACGAACACACGCAGAAGCACACTCGATTCCTTCTCACCGGCGTTAAACTCTCCACATCCTTATCGTGTTACGATGATTCATCCTCGTCGAATTCCAACTGTTCTATCGAGATCGAAAGCACAAAAGGATCCGGTGGTGTTTCGATCGATCAACAAAGCGGTTCGATAAATAATCATTATCCAAATTGTAGTGAGAGCCATGAAGAAGAAGGTGCTTCAATGGAGGGAAGGAGTATTTCAGAGTATCTGATGGAAACCTTGCCTGGATGGCATGTTGATGAGTTCCTTGATCCTTATGGCTTCTGTAAGTTTTCTATAATTTTTCGAATTTGGTACTTTTAGTTTTAAAAGTTACACTTGTTAACCTTATAGATTAGTTACATGTTCACATTGGCAGATATGTTTTATGATTTTACAAATTCAGTCCTTTTACAAACCGTGATTTTCGTTCACAACTATTTGAACTACAACAGTATATAAATATTTAAAGACAATGTAATTTTTAATTTGAAATATGAAAAACATTCTTGTTGTGAATATAATATAAATTACAATGATTTTGTCATGATAAAGTAATATTTTCATATTAATCAACCCACTTTATTTATTATAAAGTAGTAGTGGTATTGTTTTTTTAGTTTAATACTAAAATTAAGATCCCAATTCAAAAAAAAAACATAGGTTTTCTTTTTAAAGGGTGTACGGGCCAAAAAAAAACATAGGTTCACACAACAGAAGTTAAACAGTTGATTGAAAATATAATTTGATAATTAAGTTTAGCTATTAATCAATTATCTAGATAAAGTAAGTGATAATGACTAATGACTAATGAGTACGAGTATGTTTTGTTATGAACTTCATTTTCATTAAGGACGTGAACCAATATCATGTGATTATATTTATGATGAATATGGGCAGAACATTCATCATGAATGTTGTAAAGATTTTACATCCATTTTCATTTTTGAAAAGGCCCGCATGGGATATCCTAGATGGTTCTACTAAAATATCCAAATTAGGTTAAAATATGGGAAAAAAAGAAGAAAAAAGATCTTGAACGGAAGTTTTCCTTTTAAAATACACTACTTAACTACTTTTTAGATTATTTGAAACTAAAGATAATTATAACTATGATTTATTAATCTCTCTCATTGTTATATCCTCTTGCAGCCTTATAACAATCGCAACACGATCCAACAACCATGCCAGTTTTAGGTCGTTCATGGCATGGGCATCTGAGTAAATTCATCTTCACATATCAGGAATGTCTGTCAAAAAGACTATGGATGAAGTTTGATGAAAGAAATCCATGAAGGCCAACAAACACAGTTTCTCTATTCAATCTTCATCATCCAAAATGTAAATAATGAAATCTCACTTTTGCCCTAGTAGTTTTTTTTATGGTCGGGGTACCTTTAATTTTCTTTTGTATGGTTGGCTCTTTTTTGTTGGCTTTTTATGCGCCAATGAATAAATATAATTTTCTTTTTAATTATTATGAAGTCGAAGAATCTTACAATATAAGATTATTTACATAGTTTATTTAATACCAAGTTTAAATGAAGTCTGTGAAATTTTGAAAGCATCTTAATGTATACTTTTCTACTCCTAACTTTTATTAAGAAAATAAGTTTTGGTCATTTAAATCTTTCTTGACTATTTCACCATTTCAATCACATTATTTTTCTATATAACTCCTTGAAAACAATCCTCTATTTTTCAAATGAGTCTAAGGGTTTATTTGTTAGTAGCTTAATGAGTTTAATGATATTTGCAACATATTCAATCAGTTATATGTTAACATTGTGATTAATTATATAGAACATGACTTATTTAGTAAGCTTCAAAGGTAGAAGAGCTTTAGGCATAATAATTAAAAACAGGCTTTTTTTTCATCTGTGAAAAACTCTCACAAACAAAAAGCTTTAAGAACTATACACATAAAAAAATTAATCTACAAAGATTACTTTATCTACCCAATCAAAAGTAAGAAAAATGGTCAAGAAAATGAACCCTTTACTTGTTAGAGGTCAATGGCCCAAGGTACACACCCGGGTTAGTGATAGATACCAAAAATTTTGGAGTTTAATGAGTTAAGTCTCACCAAAATGAGTTTTGCAATGTATAAACATATATTATATACTTGAATAAAAAACCTTTGATGAACAAGATCAAAATGGGCATCGAAAATTATAAAATATTGACAAACATAAAATAAATTGTAGTTGATTGAAAGAACAAAAAGCAATTTGTTGTTTTTGTTTTTTAGAGCATCTTCAACAGTTTCTTCAAAATAAAAATAAAAACTGAAAAATATTGGGATGTCGAGCTACTATCTTGCTCAAACAGCTTCTCCAAGACGAAGAAAATGGCGAGAAATGAAATTTTCTCTAAATATGAAGATAACTCCAAAAATAATTATCAAATGAGAGAACCCATAAAATACGTGTTTGAAAACAAAATATCTAAATAAATAAATGACTATTTTAATATTATAATTAAAAATTTTATTATCTAAATAAATGAATGAAATATCTTAATAAAATCCTTTTTTATTAGTATTTTGCTTGTGCGTAATTTGGTTTTGGTGATACATCTTGGAAAATTAAAAAAAAAATACTTTCATTGAAGATTAAACAAATAATTTATATAATATTTTTTAGGGTTGGATTATGGTGAAAAGGGAAGTAATGAATCAATACTTATGAAATGTATTGCATTAATACCGTTCTAAAGTGCAATTCATGGATACACATGAGATTAAACATAATTAAATGTTTACATCTATTCTTATGTTTTTAACTTTAACTCTTTTTTTTCACACGATCTTTCTTCTTATTCTTTACTACTAATAAACATAAAAAATGTCAAATTAATATGTAGCAAAATAAAAGTAAAGAGAAATTTGATGAATGTATAGTTAAATTCAAGAAATGGTACAGAAATTCAATCAATAAATTAAAATTAAGAAGATGATATCAAATCATATGGGTAAATTAAAGGAGATAAACTAAAGTTTTTACTACTATTGTAATTATATGTTTATTATATAATAATAGTTGTAAAGTGAGATACATATATATTAAAAAGGAGGAAAAAAGACAAGGAAAAGATGCAATAAAATCTAATGGGTGAAGAAATCTAATGTAGGCAGGAATTAAGATGATATGGAGTTTATCTTTTTGATGGTCCCCAACCCATAACACAAGGATATTGTCAAGCAGGGGTTCTTTTGAAGAATGAACATCTTTCTGCCTATGCCCACAACTAAAATATTTTTCCCTTTTCTTGTCATCTTTTTCTTTTCCATCTAAAAGATCTCAAAAACTATATTCCACACATTGGTTATTGATATACAGGGTACTTGGGTTCAAACGAGATTAATATCAAAATAAGAAAATACGATAACGGTAAGTCACATGTGATTTTATATTATGTCTACATATGAAATCACACATGATTACACACAATCATGGTTGTGGCCAAGTCACCTTCATACCCTTGCGTTAAACATGTTCCATAATCACAAATGATTTTAGTGAAAAATCATATTTGATTTGATCATTCTCATGTTCTCTTATTTTTGACCATTCTCTCAACTGCATGTGATTTTACACAGGAATCATGTGTAAAATCACATGTCGTTGCACGACCTAAGATCAAGTCGCCTACACACCTTTGCATTGATTGTGTTCTGTGATTACATGTTATTTCAGTAGAAAATCACCTGTAATTTTGTCGCTCTCATGTTCTTTTATTTTGATCGTGTTCTCGTCTGAAATCTCTCTCTCACTCTCTCTCACTCACTTAATCACTTTCTCTCTCTATCTCTCTCTCTCTCTCTCTCTCTCTCTCTCATATGTGCCTAATTCAAATGAAAGCTCAATAGTTTGTGACAATTATGAGATCCAATGTGAACCAATCACTTTATTAAATTATATCTTTTTGCCTATTTAATATGGCCTATAATCGATTGGAGGTTTTTTTAGGATTATATTAGTATATTTTTATAACCATGTATGGATACTTGATCAAACAATTATCATAAAGTACTTGTATATACATATGTATAGGGGTGGTTTTATTTATAAATCATCTTCATGATAAAAGCCATACGAACCACTTAATCACCTTGGATTAAGAAAATCAATGAACAAGATGAACCTAACTATAGTTGGTATTAAAAAATTAATATACCAAATATAGCTTAGGTTAATCTTGATCGTTGATTTTCTTAATCTAAGTTGATTAAGTAGGTTGCATTGCTTGTATTTTAATGATGGTTTGTACTTGAACCTTCCCCTATGTGTATGTATATGTGTATGTGTGGGCGTATGTGTCAGTGGTGGGGGTGAGGGTATTTAAATGACAACCTTCCCCATTATTTGTATTCTAAAGATGGTTTGTACTTAAACCCTTCTCTTTCTTTGTTTTAAGAAAATGTTGGATTACTTTTTGGCCTCTAAATCAATAAACCATGATAAATGTCAGAATAAATGAAATAAATTAGTATTTTATCAATAATTTTCTATTATCGTAAATTGTCTTTATCCTTTAAATGTTACTGGTATCATTGATAATTATGATTATGTAATTATGTTATGATGTTATGATAATTGTGCGATAATGTTATGATAACCGAAAACCAATGGTGATCACATCCATAATCATCGTTCTAGCCATTTATTATATATGTGATTTCATTGTGATAATATCTAACGTACACACAAGTGGGGATTCATATATTTTGTAACATATCATGACAATCGTACCAGATATTCTATGTTTTGTCCACAAACTTGGACTCATGGTTTTAAAGGCGTTTGATTGATGAGGTATCTAATTCATTATAAGGAAACATATGTTCCCCTCCCAACCAATGTGGGATCTTACAATCCATTCCCTTTGGGAGCCCAACGTCCTTGCTGTCACACAGGTCCAGTTCCTAGCTCTGATACCATCTGTAACATCCCAGACCAACTGTTCTAGACATTGTCAGCTTTGTCCACACACCTGGACTCATGCTTTTAGAACGGGTCTGCTAGAAGAGGTATCCGGTCCCTTATAAGGCTACCTTCATTCCCCTTTTAACTAATATGGGATCTTACATGTTTGTAACAAAAAACAATTAGGTTAGGCTAAGAGAGAGACCATTATATGTAATGTATACGTTAGAGTCAACGTCTCAGTGATCACAATGTGTATCATTTAAAGCAAGATCAATGTGTAAGTGATTGTTGTGTAATGATCACAACGCCTTTTTTATACTAATTATAAAATCTTTTTTCCAAATTAACTGATTGAATCTAAATAAGGATGACATTAGATCCTATAGTTCTCATAGATTATATTGACCCTCATGATCAACCCCATATGCATAAATGGTGGAGCTAACTCTGGTCAAAGTTGGCCCAAGCCTAATTTCCATTGCCAATCCTTTAACCTACGTGGATGCCTCACGACTAATCCAGATTCCAGAAGCCTCGCGTGTTTAGTCAATTAATTCATCCAACTCTGTCACTTCATCTTCGTGACTCAATTGCTTTATTAATGGATCCTTTTGCATTTCGTTTAATTCAAGAGAGGAACCCTAGATTAAACTCTTGGATCCGTGTATATGTATACGCATATGCATGACACATTTGTTTGATTGCTCCATGTAGATACTCTACCCTTTCACATATACAAACTCACAAGGAGAAATGTTTCTTTCTGAAAAACACACTACGATAACATATATTTACATTGTTTTCCATACCTTAAAAGAAATTTGTTTATTTTAGAATATATAGACACAAAGTATAATTTTTATGGATGTGGAGCCAAAGGCAGACAATGATATTTTATTTCAACTAGGGCTCAAAAGCATTGATGATTTGAGGTATATAATAAAAACCAAAATAAATATTATTTCTAGAACCTACCATTTTATTAAAAATGATACCTTGGTTGACATTTTACAACGTACAATCATTTTATTCCTTTTTATAGCCACCGTTAAACCAACAAAAAATCAAGGAGAAGGGTAACTACACCCCTATAAATAAACATCAACATCACATCCTGCTTTTTACATTCTTAATGCATGGATTGACCTGATTCCGATATTCATAGGAATGCAAATGGCAATCCCTAAAAATCAATTGTCTTTATCACATGTAATGACACTATTAGAGATAGTTACCACTTTTTATTATTTTAATGAATTACACATCAAAAATACACATTCTAAATATAATTATTACAACATATATCAATTATCCGGTATCCCATACACCTAAGATTTTGTATATAGATCCGTCTGTCAGTGGAGCCACAAATGAACAAAAGTGGACATAAAATAAATATAAAGCAAGAAAATAGATTTTGTATTTATAGAAGTTGGTATGGTGAAGCATGGGGTGTTTGGGAAGTTAAAAAAAAAGATCTTTAAAAGTACTCTTGGATATGTCCTTTTTCTTTGGACTTATCTATTTATAGATATGTTTTGGTATTTATAGTTTCCCATTATTACGATCGGTCTTACCCATACATATATGTTTCATAATAAAAAATGAATTTCATTGGTGGTTTTAAAGATTTGATCAAATTTTATATTTGGTCTCAAAATCGATTATCTATGTTACCGATTCTTAATTTTTTAATTTCATAACACTTAGGCGATAGTCTTATGTACAAAGTGCTTTTAAATGATATATGTTAATAAAATTGGACTTTGAAAGAATTGAAATAGAATGTTCTCATATTTTATTGACATTATTTGTAATGAAATTTGTTAAGCAATTTGAATATATCTCTTTGGTTCACAAAATATATAGCTTTGAATAGGAATGGAGTAATGCTAAATAACCAAAATGCCATTTTTGAAAATTTTAAATTTTGTTTTTAAAACTAAAAATACCTTAATAATTAAATCAAGTAGAAATACAATGATCAATTTAGACTATGATCATAAACAAAACATTCTTCTAAAGTAGTCAATTTTCAATAAGGTACCTTGGAAAACAAAGTTATACCCTCCAATGCATTACAAGAATTAAAGCATGATTTAGAAAGTAATCAAACATCTTGTAGCCCATGAACTAAAAAGTAATGCGGGCACGAGATAAATTTTTGGTCCTTATTACCCAACTATCTTGGTCGATAATTATTATGATAACACAATATGAAAACATGAATCGATAGTATCAAGAATAAGATCTATTATTCCAGTAAGAAATTTACAAGAATCAATGCTAATTACAATAAACATATAAAAATCAAACCCTACGAAGTAGAAAAATGTCTGTACAAACTTTGTATTTGCGAAGGTAATCAAGACGAACCATATTCCTCCTTTAGCCAAAAACAAAAGAAAGCCGGAACAAACAAAAATAAGCAAGCATTAACCAAATAGACAATATAATACTTATTCTAACAAACCAAATTTCCACTTACAAGTCAATGTTTGATATGGCTAGGCGGTAAATGCCTTCATCGCTTGCTCTATAGCTAATAAGACTCATTCTTTGATAAATCTCCACCAAGCTAGGGACAAAAACACAGGGTATATTCCGAGTCGGTACACAACATGTTAATCCATATCAGAAAAGAATTAACTCTTGAAATATGCAACGCATTTTCCAAAAAGAGAGTGGTCGGTTTCCAATTTTAAAATGATCGTACCCATGCCCCTTACGTGGAGTGATCCACTTTATACTTATCAGCATCAAAATTTATCATATATTGTTGATATAAAATTTAATCAGATTTTAACTTAAATTGATCTCCATATGATTACAACCAAAATATATATAGGGGGCATTACTTAGTAGTTTGTGGAAATTATGAGAACCTTGGACCATTAATTTTAATAATTAATGATTTAAAAGAAAATTAAAATAAAATAAACAATCTCTAAAATAACTACTCGGAGGTTCGTGCCATTTTAAATAATTACAAACGATAAAATTTAATAAAATAAGTGGTTCATATGTTCTCATAGTTCTCACAAACTACTTAATCCTCATTTGATTAGGCCCCTAGTTAGGTTCAAAGGAAAACCTCAAATATCCAGAAAACTGAGGAACACCCTCATAGTCCGCCACTTGTCCCGTATGCACTTGGAGTTAGGTTGAAAGGAAAACCTCAAATATCCGGAAAACTGAGGAACACCCTCATAGCCCCCACATGTCCCGTATCACCGTATGTGCACAAGTGCATACTCGCATGTAGAGCTGCACACGACCGGTTAAATAGCCTAACCGGTTATTTCAAAACCGGTTAGGAAAAAAACCAGTTAGGAAAAAACCGGTTAGGAAAAAAACCGAGCGAACATATAACCGGTTATGGACCTCGAATACAATACTACTTGCAACCGGTTAGGTTAGAGTAATAACCGGTTAGGACAAAAACCGGTTAGAAAAAAAACCTGTTTTGTTGGGTTTTTTTTGTTTGGGTTAAAAATCTGATTTGTTGGGCTTTTTTTAGTTGTTTTGTTTATTTAATTTTATTATTTTATAATAATCATATTTAATATAATTATACAAATATATATAAATATAAATATAATAAAAACAATACATATAATTATATAAATACATTATACCAAATTACCAATTACCAGTTACCAACCATTACTATAAAAAATATTATAAATATAATTTCAAATAGAAATACATATAAATCCAAATAAAAAATGCATATATATGCATATATATATATATAAGTTCAAATTTTTGGATTACAAGTTACAATAATATTAATTAAAAGAGAAAACTAGAACGGAGCTTCGGCATGACCATCACCCCACATGTCACCCAAGTGACCTGAGTTTGATCTCCCATGGCCACAGCAGTATATTTCTTAATTTTTTAGTATATTGAAAATAACCAGTTAAAAACCGGTTAAAAAACCAGTTAATAAAAAACCGGTTAAAAACCATTTAAAAAACCGGTAATTACATAAAAATTCTCAAAATTTATAACCAGTTAGAAAACCGGTTAAAAAAATAACCTGTTCGGTTAGAATTGTAACCGGTTATTTTAAAACCAGTTTCGGTTATTTTTTTCGGTTTTTCGGTTATTCAGTTATTTTGTGCACCTCTACTCGCATGCACTTAAAAATGTGTTTTTTGGGTTTTTTTTTCATTTCAAGAAAATAATAATAAGTGTTTAGGGATTTTTTTTTTGTTTTTTTTCTTTTGACATGTATGCACTTGTGCATATCACATGATATCCGTATACAGAATACTTTTGGATTTTTTTAATAGTTATGTTTAACTCATGCATACGCACATATTCATATTACAAATTATCCATATACATAAGTAGATTTGTGGGTTCCTCAGTTTTCCTGATATTTGAGGTTTTCCCTTGAACCTTTATATATAGGGTAATTTAAATGTGAACTTATTTTTCATTACAAACGTGAGAACCACTAGAATCGCGCCACGTGACAATATTCAGTATGAATATTCATGCTTTATTCAGTCTCAATAAAGCTTAGGCGCAAATTCAAATTGCCACATGGCACAATTTTGTTGGTCCTCACGTTCATAATAAAAAATGAGTTCACATTTAAACTTTTCCTTTGCCTCTCTCTCTATATGAGAGACATAATCCTTTACAACCGGTAGCTAACGTGAAACCTGATATAACCCTATAAAATTCTATGAAACGTTTATATAATCATTGACTTTCCATATATTTCTTTAATCATTGATTTTCCATGTATCGTATATTAAATATATAAACGTTTCATAGAATTTTATACGTTTAACATCAACTGTGTTGTAAAGGATCATGACTCTATATATCTAAAGAAATAAATAAGTTCGCAAGCGTGACGCGTCCTTTACACCCCAAACGAACAAAAAGAAGAAAAACAGATAGAAAATGTAGGTAATATTTTTTTATATATATCACAAGAGAAGAGAAAGACCAAACCCATGGACCTATGTTAATATTTCTATTTTTAAGCTTCTACTTTTACAAATCCCTTTCACAACAATAACACTATACCCTTTTTCAACAGTAGTTTAGTTAAGTTTACATACATACATACAGCTTGACCAATTAAAGAATGACACCCACTAACACTTTAAAATATAACCAGCAGCAGGTGAATGATTTTGATGATCCAAATATCTCCTCTCCTGCACCCATCCATGCATACAAACCATCATTAATATTACATAAATCTATAGCAAAGAAAATACATATGTTGTTAGATGAATGATAATATCATATCAGACAACAAGGAGTATGCATGCTAACCTTCATTTTAATGTCAAGAGGTGAAAGCAAAAATTCTATCTGTAATCTTGGTCCGGCAAATTGGACACTCGGAACATGCAACTGAACAAGGTTTGCACACTGCCAACATAATAATAACACAATCAGACTCTATCTTTCTTATACGAGTGTTGAAATATTTAGTATTGATTATGGAACTTACAACTAAAATGCCGACAAGGGAGAAGCATTGTTGTAGTTGGTGACTCAAAACATACTTTACATACATGAGAATTTGCATCACCGTTTACATTGTACTTCATCTCTTTCTCCTTCATCTCTTGCATTCGAGCCTACATTCATTATCAACCATCAAAAGCTATTAAGCTAAAAACTACATATAACTATCATTCTAAGAAATGTCATACTTTTATAGTTTTATAGGACCAAACAAATGTGAAACCTAGTAAATGAGCGCCCTAACAAGTTTTAAGACAATTTTGAAATAAAGTGTCCTCCTATTAGTCTTTTTATATGAAAAAAAATTGAATTCATATAAGACACGTCTCACACGTGTCCTATAAAGAAAAGCTAATATAACACTACTGCAAAAGTGTCCTAGAAAAGATTCCCAAACACATGCTTAAAGTGCACAATTGTTTGGTCCTATAATCTCGAGTCTTATAAGCAGTCTTAAGTCGACTTTGTTGTGGTGTTGGTCATATGAATAACTAGCGACTCACTGATCAAACAAAAGAAAAGACTGTAATTTCTGTAGATGTATGATAAAAGGACAAAAACGAAAAGTGAACACAGCCTAATGCATATATAGAATGAATAATCGTGAATTAAGAATAAACGGAATTACCTTCAAACGAGCAACAAGGGGCTCTTCCTTTGGCACGTCATAAGCTATTTGTTGCACATCAAAAACTTGCCGTTCTTTGAGAACAGGATTGTTGAAATCACCATTATCTAGTTGTGTTTCATTCACGTTTTCATTTCTCTCGGCACGTCCTTCGTCATTGGTGGTGTATGATTCAGGAACGACTGCTCCTGCCTCTTTCTTCAGCTGAGCAACAACGACCCACATGTTTGCCAGATCATTTTCCAAAGCCGCTTCCTTTTTCTTTGACTCCTCAACTTTTTTCCGGTATTCATCTTCTATAACTTCTTTCTCTGCCAATGCAGCTTCAAGGCTTGCTTCCCGTTGCTTCCTTGCCTGCAACTCCCTTCTTAAATCCTCTGAGTCAAGGTCATTGTAGCCATCATTGACTCGGCCAGATAGGCGTCCATTCCGACCGGGTTTTGTGGCATCGGCATACTTGCGGTTACCACCGTTTCCGGGCCTGGACTCACGAGCAGCCACCAACTCTTTCTCGAGTTTTGCGTTGTGTAGTGAAAGTTTGGTGACCTCACCAGCCAAGTTTTTTAGTTCAACAGCAGCAGCAGATGCCAATTCTTTTGCATAAGAGGCTTCTTCGGACAGTTTCTGGTTCTGTACTGATAATCCACTATTCTCCTCTAGAATTTGAACACGCTCCAGCTTTAGCTTCTCGTTCTTTACCTCCTGATCAGAAGGTAAAAGAAAAACAAAACTATCAAATTGCTGCATACTATTCTGTTCTGATTCCCAATTAGAATCTGAAACTGTAACTAGACAATGTGTTGAAAAAAACAAGGTATAGAAAAATATTGCATGCAAGAAACTTACTATTAGGGAGGACCGTGTATTTTAGAACAATTCAGAAGGCAAGTTACAATGTTAAGACCTCTTTAAGATTCTGGCATGATACTCTATATGCTATGGTCTTTTCAACCAACGAAACGGAGGTTTACAGCTATGTTTGGTAAACTAGCTGATAAGCTAGCTGGTAGCTGATAAGCTAGTTGTTGACTGATAAGCTAGCTGTTGACTGATAAGCTAGCTGGTAGCTGGTAGCTGATAAGCTAGCTTATGAACAAATTATGTTTGGCAAAAACTAGCTTATGGGTATGTAAAATGACCAAAAAGGGTATATTGGAGTATAACAATTAATATTAATAAGGGTATAATTGGAAAAAGCTACATAAGCTACCTCCAAGTAGCTTATCAAAAAGCTAGCTTATAAGCTACTTTTTGTCTATCCAAACATGTACACAAAAAATAAGCTAGCTTATAAGCTACTTTGGGTTTACCAAACAATGCCTACAAGGAAGAACCAACATGTTTCAAGACTTCTTATGGCTTTGACTTCAGCTGAAGGTGTAAAGTGATCCAAATAGCGATTTGAAATGAGTAACATAGATTTAGCACATACTCCCTCCGTCCCAAAACACATGTCCACATTGCTATTTTAATTTGTCCCAAAATAAGTGCCCACATTCAAAAGTAACCTCCTATTTTTCAAATTTCAATTCTATCCTTAATTATGAGATGGAGAAATTCATTACTCACTCTACTAGTATTGTCGTTTAGTTAACTAAAAGTGTAATAACTACACATTTCCTAAATTGTGTGCCTATTTCACAGCTTTATGACCATCACCTGAATTTGAATCTTCTTCCTCAGTTCATCAACGTATTCTTCGGATGCATGCTGTCCAGATGATGGCGTGAGTTTCTCACTTTTGGCCGCAGCCAGCTGTTGTTCAAGCAGTATTATCCTCTCTTGCAGTTCCTTATTTTCAGAAGACTGTAATAAAAAGAGTACAAATCAACATTTTAGGGTAACATATTGAAAACCAATTTCAGCAATGTCTTCTTCGACCAAATGCAATGAAAAGAATGCAAATAAAAAAGGTCATTACTCATTAACCATCTATATATACCTTGTTCTGCAGTTGCTCCTGGAGGATGCGATTGTCTGCTGACTTGATCTGCAGATATAGAGATTTTTTCAAGAAAAATTATAAGTATATAATTGTCATTGGCTCTAGCATCAGCAGAAATTGGCTTATAATGGCACAATAAAAAAGATCTGCAAATTAAAAGAGTTCTCAGGGAAAATCATAAGATAGCACCATTATAAATAGGCTTAGTTCAAAATACTAGCTATTACAATTAAAACATAATAATATATGCTTTCAAATCAAAATAAGAAGGGTGCTATTCATAGCAATGCAGCAAAAAGTTTTACGCAAGCTTTAAAAGCATACATACCTCTAGCTCAAAACCCTTTTCATCACATTCTGTCATCAATCTCATCATTGTCTATTTAAAACAACACAAAGATAGGCATGATCAAAAAGTTGCAAATGATTAAATAAAAGTTACTAGCTTCTTAATACCAACATCAGAAATGAAAAATTATATGTTAAAAATTGAAGAAATCACCTGCTGCATATCAGCCAACGATGTATTAGAAATTGAAGCTTCATTACTTTCAATAATCTGCTTTTCTAAGTCCCTCATTTGCCTTCTCTTTTCTTCTATTTCACGTTCCAAGTTATCTATCTGTGGAAAAATATACACATTTACAATTAGCATATAACTTGTAGATCTATTCCATCATCATAAAGATTGATTAGTTCTTTAGCTTATCATTCTTATACTTCATAAGAGTTCAGAAATAATGCACTCTAGATTATTTTGCAATTGAAGCTGATATTTTATGCCAAAACAGGCTCGATTCTACAGCCAGTGGTTGTAGCAGGAAAAATCAGAGTGTAATTCCAATACTATACTTTATTATCATAACAAGAACGTGAATAAGCCATGGTAAACATGTTAAATCTAGATATAGAAACAAACAATACTTGAGTTTTTGAGCCCTCGGGATCATTTGCAGACTGCTCCACTAAACGTTTCATTGTACTTGAACTGAATGCTATCTCTCCTGCAAGCATTTTAACCTGCTCCACTAGAAGGTCCATCTGATCTATTGAGATTCCACCCTATAATCAAATAAAATCATTCACAACAAAGTTGATATCAAGTATTTAGAAGCAAAAAAAGCTGCAAAACTTGCAGTAAAGCTGTAGAAATGAAAATGACGGTCCATGAAATTGTATATGCATGTCAGCCTAAGCTTGTATGCAGCTAACAAGATAGAAATAATGGTTTGCCAATTGTCATACAGTGTCAGAACTCAAAGGCAATTTCCCAATTATATGCATTAAAACAAATTCTTTCTTTCCATAAAAGAAAAACCAGCATTTATTTGAGGTGTCTATTTAGATTTAATGCCTAAAGCTTGGAAAATCCAACAAGGGCATTTGACTACAAGTAAAAAGCTGGGTATTAAATAACCATGCATAAAAGAGAAAAGTCTTGAAACATACTGCTAGCATTTTTGCACCACCAGTAGAACCATTAATAAGGTCACCCACTTGAGTTGACTCTGTGATAGTGCTACCTGCTGCTGATAAGTTGCTGGAATTTCTTCTGTGTTTGAGTTCAGAAGATATTTCTGATGGATTACCGTTCAGATTCTCGCTTTGCACGAGCAGAGAACCATTCTGAAAAGTATGGATAGACAAAAACTATCAGCCTCAAGTCTCATAGAATCATGTACATACGAAAGTCTCATAGAATCATGTACATACGAGATTCAGAAATTTGCTTTAAACCAGGTTAGCTAGCCAAGATGAAACCAAAATTAATATTTCATACCAAAAGGCCATATCTAACAACCACCTTGATATGTTACACCAGCAATAAAAATGCAGATATTCAAGGTATAAACATCATATCTAATAACTGCCTTAAACCAACATAATACTGAAATCTTGTAACCTACATCATCCTCGTTGGCAGAGAAACTTCGTTGATGAGCAGATACATCATTCAATCCAGGAATTGTATTTTTTGAGGAAACAAGTATTAGCTTAGTAAGCCTTTGAATTCTACTCATTAGAGCTGCCTTTGCTTCTTCCTCCTCCTCCAGGCGTGATTGCATCTTTACTTGTCCTTCTTCTAACTATTAAATAAATAATAGTCAATAAATCTATCAAGAGATATACACACGGTCTATTCACAAATACTGATAGAATAGTGTTCAACTGGAAACCGAATCTGCTATTTGTCCCTCATAAACCACGCAATCACGTCTGAGCATACAAGAAAAAAGGTACCTTTTGCTTTAAGGTCATTATCTCCTCGGGATTAACACCTACAAGCATCCCCCTCCTTAGCTGATCAAGCTCTTGTTTGAGGACTGATATTTCTCTTTGGTACTTCTTAATTAAAGACTTCTCATCAATTATCTGGAAGATGAATGTTAAGACAACATAAAACGCTCGGGTTAGGAATTTTGTTTTGAAATTTAAGCAAAATATATCAAATGCTAATTTCATAGCATACCTTGTTCCGAGAAGCATAGATTTCCACACGCTTCGCCCTACTTGCAAATTTTAACGTATTGTGTGTCTCCTCCATATTACTAGAAGCAGGAGTTATTGTGCAGATGAGCTGGTAAGTAAAAGAAGTTTGAATGGAGGTTAGGCCGTGGGAGAGGGTAAGACAAAAGAGCAAGTGATTTATCAGATTGCCCAATATGTTCAACTAAATATTTTATCAGCTTATAGCATTTCAATTTCTTTATACTTACTGAAACATGTCCATGGCCACTAAGTGAAGACTGTAGTAGGCGGGTAAGCTTGGAATCTCTATATGGAACATGAGATGCCTTCCCCTCACTAAGCTTTCCAATTACCTGCAAATCCAGTTGAAATAAATTTCTCAAAGAAAATAATTACATAACTGGATATAATTGACAACAACAAAAACATAAATAACAGTGATGAGGAAAAAAAAATTACAAATTTCAGGGTGGCATTAGCTACATAAAATCACAGCCTTAACATTGACTGTATTGTATACATTAAGAGGGCCAAATAATGCTCTTTTGTGCTTAAATAACAAGTAATGTCACATCTGTGTAAAGATTAATGCTTATAACTTACAGTTCCAAGGGTTAGAAGACTTTTGTTTATGTAAGATCCTTCCTTCCTCCTCAGTCCAGTTGTTTCGGTTTTCGAACTCTCTGATCCCGCTAAATCAATTAGATTCTAGAACAAATAAGAAAAAAATGATGAGTAAATGACACAAAGGCAATTAACTATGTAAAGGATGGTAAGAATCAGTTTTGCATACAAGTTGAGAAAAGATCACTCCATCGTACTCATCACCATGGGCACTGCTTTCAATCATCTGTTCAATTTGACACATATGATAAGAGATAATATTTGTAGATGATAATCAAAATGACTGTCAACAGAATAGCTAACTTGTTAACAAAACAAAAAAACTATGTCAGCAGTAAGGTTAGTGAAGAAAGAGTAAACAAGAGGGGGGTGGGACTATATGGTAAGAATCAAGAGATGTATCCAAATCACAAGCACATGTGCGGTAAAAATGCAAGTTTCTATGTAGTGGTTCATGCGAAGTAAGACAAAAATAAACACAAGACTAGGATACCTTTTCCCTTGCCAAATTAGAGTTCAGAAGCAAAATCCTGGCTCTTCGTAGAAAGTCCAAAGTAACCTTGGTCCTTGTATTTTAGTTCCAAAATGACCAATGGATTCGCATATAACATCCCAGAATAGAGTTTACTTAGCAGTGAGTACTGCTGCTTAGACAGCTAGTGAAGATACTAATCTATCTTAGAAAGTATCACTAACCCTCATTAATTTGGCACATCCAGTCTCTGTATCAATCTAGATTAGGAGCTACATAATTTTGAGAATCCATTCCATTTATTTCTAGCAGCAGGCATAATTTTCCCTTCTCTGTGTGGCCACATGTTGGCCCCTGGCTTATAAGGCCAATGAAGGATGTATTACAGGAAAATCAAAGAGGTATACAAAATATAATAAATTGATATCTGATTCAAATGAAACTTTGTCAGTTAGGGTGAAGAGGAGGGGAAGGCCGAGGAGGACATGGGATGAGCAATTGAGCAAACATGTCAATCAGATCAAGGAAAAGACGTATCATTTGTTTTTAACTTGAGGTGATTAATTGCCAACAAGGGACGTAGAAAATATAATGAAGGACATGAAATGAACAAAAAAGCTCAAAATTGGAAGTATGTACAAAAGAAATGACCATAATAAACAAAAGTTTGCGAAGAGTTAAAGAGTACAATAAGCTAGATGTTTACGTACCAGAGTAAATATCGTGTGACTACGGCTACTAAGCAGATTAAAATTATTTGAACCAACATGACGGTGCTCTGCATACAGAAAGTTATCAAAAGATGGAGATTACATAAAAACATAGATGAACAAACATAACCACACACAGATTGATTCAGCAGTACCTTCACCAGCAGCTATAAAAGAAAGGGCATGCCCAGGAGATAAAACCACCTCTTCCTTTATACCCTCAACATATGTACCCTATGAAGGAATAGAAAGCATGATTAAGAATACCCACACTTGCATACTTACATAAATATATGCATATAAAGTTAGTCTCAGCCACACATAACAAGATGGAAAAACAATAAACAATTCAAGTTTACAAACTAATTTGTCTTATTATCTATGAAGATACAAGCCACGGCAGTGATGTAAATATCTACTGATGGTCTGGAGTCTCAAACTCCCCTTTGATGTGTGAATGCTGGAGCTAGGCAGGCTAGGACCTCTCAGCACATAAGTGAAAATTTTAGAAATATAAATACAATTAATCTTAGATTATTAATAATCAAACATATGAGAGAATCAAAACTTGATACAAGTATTTTCTTAAGTAATTAGTTTCACTGTTCCACTAAACACAATTACTAACAAAGGGAAGAAATGATTTGGTGCACACATCAAATTCGATTAATTTCTATTGAGTTTTTAAGGACACCTAGTTCAAGAAGTAGTTGCCAATCAAAGGGGAGAATAGGTGTGACTCTAACTAAATGGATGCTTAATGCCTAGGGGGAAGCATAAGAAGCCCTAGAAATGTTTTTAGGATATTGGGGACACAGAAGACAGATAATCAGATGTATAGTTACTGCAGAAACCTGTGCATCTTCTCGAACGCGCAGATTTTGTCCGGTTGGATCGAGCAAATCATTGATCACCTGGCACAAGTACATATTGAGATAAAGAACATCACATATAAACTCCAATTTGGACCTCAAGAAAAGATAAATAAATACAGATATGCCAGAGGATGCCATGTCCATATAAGAAAGCTTCACAAGTTACACAAACAGTGCAGAACAAAACAGAGAAGACAATGATTCTTGACAATAATTTGTGTTGGTACTGCAGTGAAAGTGAACATAAAGTCTATTTGTTTTCTGCCAAGTTTGCAAACAATCATCTAAGTGGTATATAGGTGTTACTAACCTCGTTGTAGATCTCAAGATATGACACGCGTAACAAGAACTCCCTTCCTGGAGTCTGCAATGTGAATATAAGGAGTTTATTACTCATAAACTGTGCTCCTGAAATGACAAATAAACCAAGTGTGGCACAACTCTGTACAGGTATCATTTATGTATTATGAGATTGTGCGTACGTGTGTGTGTGAGATCACAAGATAAATAAGAAATTACTAAAGGCTGCTCACAGGCAAGGTGACTGTTCCACCATATTACTGAAGCAAAATGTTTTATGGAAGTAAGTGATTACCATGCACTTCAGATATTAATAGAGAAGGTTCCAAGAAACACTTACATCCTGAATAATGCTGAAAACATCCTTTATAGCCAATGGTATTATTCCGGGAGCATGGTGATCACCCTGAAAAATAATTGAGGAGTTTGAACAGCATACACACACAGATAGAAACCAAGCTCAACTGAAGGATTGACTAAAGACATAAACCACAGTAAAACCCGTCACAAAGCCAGGATAATCATATATTCATATTCCTTCCATCCCAAATCAATCAGCAGAACCCTTAGTTAAGAATCATTCTTATCAAGAACTATCTAACCAGCTAGTAATATGCATCCCAACTAGATCGAGCAAATAACTAAGAATCATTCTTATTAAGAACTATCTAACCAGCTATACAAATAGAGTGATTTACTTTCTAATTGGTGCCAATGACAGCTCCTCTGCTAGCTCTGAACTGATGGACTTTACAGAATGCAGCTCAAGAAATGTAACGGTCAACGCTAAGATTCTTAGTTTTCATGAAAAGCATATGTTGCTCATTTATTGTAATGAAGAGCAACAACAGAATTCTGTGAACGTCTTCTTACTGTGAAGTTAAATACTGCACACAAACAATAAGAGTTTAACATGGTCTCTACTACTCCAATTGCCAATTACCCGCATGCTATCATATCAAAGAAAAAACTGTTTAAGAGGACCATGTTCTTACTTAACTTCCTTATTTAAACGACAGTAATCAATATACAACTTCAAAAATCATTTAGCACTAAGAACATCGTAGGAGTAGAAACTTCTCTTACGTGCATTGTATGTGTCTTCCCACTACTTGTAACACCGTAAGCAAAGACAGTACCTGCATTATCACTCTAACATTAGCTCAAACAACTAGTGTTTCATTCAATCCATGTGAATCAAGAGTAGTAAATATGCCATCAAGAAGTAAGCACAATTCGATTATTAATTCGATCCAAGTGTAGCATACCATTCACTCCTTCCATAGCAGCCTTTATAACAGGCCGAGCAGCCACTTCATACACTTCCTGAGTGACCGCAGACGGTCCAAAAACTCTATCTGTCGTTTCATCATATACATGATTAACAGTATCAAATAGGGACTTCAATCTTCAATTCTAATCACTGTTACATCAATAAAAACCAAATTTCATACCAAAAGCATAGGAAGTCACCGGATTGTACTCGTTGCGCACGAGCTTATCTCCATCCGCGTACCAGGAAATCTCATCTCCTCTCTGATACTCTCGTTCACTACAATGTCACTCAACAAATTAGAAACCGCCATAATCTCAAAACCCTAACCAACCGAAAAATCAGATCTATAAACCAATTCAATTCCGATCCATCCAATAAATCAAATTACCTCAAAGGCCTAAACCGAACCGTCACAGAAATGCTATCTCCTCCCGCCGATCTCGGCACACCGTCAACCGCCTCTCCAACCACCTCATCCGGAGCCGGAAAAGCGACCGGCGAACGGCCGCCATAGCTTCCTCCTCCTTTGGAATACATCGAATCAGACCTAGCCAGACCAGGAGTAGCGACGACGGATCTGGAACCACCGTAACCGTTACTGGATGATCGAATGAGCTGCTTAAGAGACGATGAAGACGAAGATGAAGAAAAAGCACTTGAAGACGGCTTCCGATGATGGAATGGTGAAGGTGAATTGCTTCTTCCTCTTGATGAAGAAGCTGCCATTTACCGATCCAACAACTCTCTGATTTTATCAACAGCCAATCAGAATCCGCCAAAAAGGTAGTACTGAGAGAAATTGTCAGAGCTCCACATGGTGGCTAGTGTGAGTAAAGTGAAGGACAATGTTTCATTATTATCTCTTTTCTTTTCTTTTTCTGCAGAGTGAGAATGTGAGTAATCTATACGTATAGAGAGAGAAAGTAACAATGTGTGTGAGTAATGTATACGTATAGAGAGAGAAAGTGTGTGTGAGTGCGTGTTTCTTGTTCGTGAAGATAAAGGAGATTAAGATATCTGGTTGCAGATGCAGAGCGTGGAGAGAGAGAACGAAAGAAGATCCCCCCTAAAATGACTCCAGGAGAACGATGGAAGGATTTCTTTTTCGTTTTTTTTTTTTTTTAAATTTAAGCTAATTATATAGTTAAGATGGTGACGTGGCATGCAGATGATGATGATGTGGCAACTTAATGATGTGATTTGAGTGAAATTTACGATTTTGGTCCTGTTAATTCTTGGATTTCTATGGTTTTCATCCTTACGGTTAATTTATCACCAACGTACATTTTACTTTTGTTACATGTGGGTAACTTGTACACATCTCGATTAATATCTAGGAAATCTAGGTAATCAGGATTAACATCCACTGACCCCTCCGCCCTTTGGAATGTTACTTTATCACGAGGCTAAACATGCTTTGATATCTTGATGTATGCATTTGTACTTGTTTTTTGGTCATTCATCACACTTAGAAATGTATGAAAAGAAAACCCAAGTTTGAATTATCATCCAAAAATATCTTTGCCAAGGCCGAGTGTATCACCATCGGGTTGGGGGGAGGGGGTAGGCATTGTGCCACCTCAGCAGGTTTTAACCCAATTGTAGTACTCATCACTCGGGTTCACTCCATCGGACTCAAGAACGGTTTTTCAAACCCTATGAACTCGATATTTATCTCTCTTCTTTCTCTCTATCTCTCTCTACATATATTATATATATATAAATTAATAAAAAAGGGGGGGGGGGCAAGGGTTTGAGAGTATGAAATGTTTGTGATACCCACTTTTGGGTTTGATGAAGGTTTAAAGGTAAAGTTGATGTGATGTTAATGTGGTAGTTCGAACTTGTAGGCTTGTATGTTGCACTACTGAGGGCCTAAGCAAGGGCAAATCTATTTTAATAGTTGGGATCACCTAATAAATTGTCGGATTTTGATTTTGTTTTATATTATCCATCTACTACTAACTTGTACAAATTTATAAAATTGAATTCTGACACCTATTACTGATGGATTCGCTAGTGTTAATAAAACCTAAAGCTATGCTCTTGCCCCACATTAAAGCAAAGTTATACCACTTCTTTTAACGTTTGATTAAAGATCGGCCTCAAAAGCTCAGTTTAGCCCAAAAATAGTTTATAAATTTTTGCCTTAAAAGCTTGATCACACCCTTTTTTTTTTGGTTACTTAAGAATGGGTTTGAGAGATCCAAACCCAGACTCGAAAAAGACCGATGGGGACCATCATACATCCATAAGCCCACTAACTAGAGGTGATAACAATATATATTGATATGGTTCATAATACAACCAAAAATGCATACCTTAAGGTTTTTTTATGATAGATGAAGTATAACACTTATTGGGGCCAATTAAAACCCAAGAATCACAATGACAAACTTTGTAATTTAATATACTATGTTATTCATCGTTGAGCTTTGTTGAAATTTACTAAAGTTTTCCATGTATTTTTTAATTTCATGGTTTTCATTATTGTGAATTATATTTTCTTGTGTTTGTGATCCGTTCTAGACGACTTAATATTCAAAACTACAAACGATACTACAATAACAATGTAAGTAAAAAGCAAACAGGTAGGCAACATGTAACAAAAAATGTCAACGAAGACTATAAATGGGTCTAGGTTGACTCGATTAGATGACTTGGAACTATTATGGACTTTATAAGCTAAAAAACACTAACATTTATGTCCAAAAATGAAATTTTGATCATTATAATTTATTAAAAACATCATACGAGATTATAAAATGAAACATCTATCTTGAAAATAAAATACAAAGTTGAACAGTTTGAAGGAAAAAAATAAACTAGTTCAACAAGTTGAATTTCGGACAAACACGAAACAAGTCGGAAAACGATTTGAAATTTTGGATTTTGAGTTTTGACGAATTTCAAAATTTTACCGATCTAAGAAACGCAGACAATTGAATAGTGAAAACTAAAACTTAAAGTATTTGGACCGGGCCATCAATCCATCACTGCTCAAATTGCAAAAACCGATCTAGTTTAACTTGGTTCAACCGATTTTAACAATCCAAGAGTTTCTTTAAACACCCATACATTTTTTATCCATGTGGTTATTGACTAATTGTTTATTGTCCATTATTGGGATTTACAATTTACTGTTATTCTTGTCTTTCATACTTAGATCGTAATGAATCAACTCATGGACATCAAACGAAATGAAATTACAAAACACAGAGCCAAACCATACAACTTTAAAAGTATAAGGACTAAAGTAGAGATTTTGACCAAACCACAGGGGGTAAACTGATAGGAAATAATTTGGAAAGGGGGTAGCGTAAAATGAGCGGGAATAACAGTGGGTTGGTTGGTTAGCGAATCATCTCTATCCCTTTATTGGACAACGTTGGTATTACGCTTTCATTATACTATTTACTTTCCTTTTTTTACTCTTAATTAATTGATTAATATAAAATCTATGATGAAATTTTACTCCACTTAATTTAATACTGCCTCCTTCCTCAACCATCTAAGGAGGAACCCACCACCACCACCACCACCACCGACCACCGTCGGAAGCTTCTGTGTATCTTCCATGATCGATTTAGAGGTGAATTCACTTGACGGATCTACTTTGAAAATGTTGAAAATGTTGTTCTCCAATCACCAGTCGCCGGAAAGAAATAATTTTTAACTATTATTTGTCAACGGGCTTGCAGCCCAACATTTGGAGTGTTTATAAGGTGTCTTCTTTCCTTGTGGTTGTGGGTTCGAATCCCGTCATAAACAATAATGTAGATTTAGGAGTAGATTTTAAAAGTATGTTAGTTTGTGTGTGTAATATGTCGTTAAAAAAAACTATTATTTAATATATCGTGTATTTTTATTTATTTAGTTTGTTCTTTAAATTGCCATAAATCACGCCTACTTTGTATGGCTAGTGTAGAAAATTATTGGTGGAGGTTTTTTGTTTTAAAATCAGGAGAGTTTTGTGGTTAAAACTTTTAGCTATTTTCAATGAAATTTAATTAAAACACCTGTTTGTTATTTAGTATTGTCCCTTCATCACAAATTTATGAAATTAAAATAATATAACATTCAAGATGGATATGAAGTCATATGGTTGGGTTTTTCTAGAGAGGTGTTTGTTTTTTTAATAGACTTAATAACTGATTGGGATTGTTCTTATAGACACTTTAAGATGTTTATTTGAAGCTTAATGAAAAATATATAAACTTATTCGGAGAGCCTAAATACATCACTTGTCCACGTTCAACTAAAAACTTGTCAAGTCGACCGTTGCACCTCTCTTTCACATCACCCTCCAACAATACAAGTCTAGCCGCTTCCCTCTCCTCCCCTTCACACCCTCTCTTCATATTAATCTCTCCCAAAAATCAACGACCGACGACATCTATCCCGAATGACGCCTTTTTTTCTCCTTTTCTCTTCCCAACGAGACCCTGCAACACCAAGAAGGATCCCTATATGTTGACTCTCCCCTCATAAATGACTATCCAAATGGTTTTGGTTTCATCTCCATCCCGACTAGCAAAATCCAAAACTGAAACCTGCATCTCCTTCAAAAATTCATGTAATAACACAATTTTTTTAATTTTAGAGGCGTGTTCCTCTTTATCTCTCCCTTCCTCTCCAATTAGGGTGATGCAACAACCACAACAATGTTATATAATTTTTAGTTTTAAGTAAATCATAGCACCTGTATTATACATTGTTATGGAATTTTAATTCTTAAAGATTGTAGGTGAACTAAAATTGAAACTGTGGACGAATTTGGACTTGTTAGTCTTATACTTCTGATCAAAATAAATAAAAGGAACTCAAAGAGTTGGTTTGGAGTTTACCTTTTAGATTACTAGAGATGCACATCATTTGTATTACTTAAAGGTAATATAGTCAAGAGGAAAAATCAAATACACACCAAGTAATTCGTAAACACTTACACACCAATCTAAACCATTCATTTATCATTGAATTTTTGATCTGACGATGCATAAATATTGGGGGTGTTTTGATAATATAACTATGGCAACTAACAATTTGAAATTTGAATTATTAATAGCCTTTAGTTAATAAAATTCATAATTTTAGGAAGTAAATCTCATATGCAAATTGGTGTGTAAGTATTTACGAATTACTTGGGGTGTATTTGATTGTTCCTCATATAGTCAATTCTATCATCTATTCATCTATATAGTTGATTAAACAAAGAAAGTAAGCACCACAAATTAACAAACAAATTGGGAATATTTTTGTTTGAAAACGTTTTTTCATAAATAGAAATATCGTATTTTTTAAATGGGAGTAGAGGGTTTTAAAAAAAAAATAGTTGGTTTTTTATATATAGTCTCCCTAGTTAATGAGCTTAATAGAATAAGTTTTATTTTGAACACCAACAATCAAACCTTTTATTAAATGGATTAGGAAGGCCACAACAACAATAGAAGATAAACGAAACATAGATCACTACTAAAAGCATAAACAAATAGCATAACCCAAGAGGTTTGTTTGTTAGTAGCTTTATAAGCTTAACATAATTCACAATCTAGGGTTATCCACTAAGCATTTACATGGAAGATAATGTAAAAAACCAAGTTTTTTGAAACATATGTCTCTTTTAATTAAAAAAAACGCCCATTTGATTTATAAAAATACCTCGTAAATACCATCCTGAATATATTATAAACATATTAAAAGTAACTATTTATATTTGCCTAAATCTCAATCTTTTTTAATTGGAAAACACGGTTTAATATCGGAATATTGCTTTAAAGGTAAGTATAAATTTAATTCTTTTTGATAGATTAGCTAATTTGGTTTCCGTTTAAAATAAATTAACATTTTTTTGTTAGCTTTTATATTAGATCACGCGTTATGGGAGAGCAGAAGGCTTCGGCAACGTCGGGTTCCATCGGCTACACCACCATGCCTTCATCGGCTTGATGGTGTTTAGTAGGGGTGGCAATTCGCGGGTTGGTGGGTTGGAGGGTCAGAAGTCTCAACCCTGACCCCACCCATTTAGCTAATCGTGTCGAGTTCTTCAACCCTTACCCGTGAAGGGTCGTGTCATGGGTTGGCGGGTCAGTGGCGTGTTGGTGGGTCATAAACGCGTTGACGGATCATAAACGAGTTGACGGATCATAAATGGGTTGGTGGATCATAAACGGGTTGACAGGTCAAAGGTCATTCTTCATATAATTCAAATAAAAACAAAGTTTCAATACAATTAAGTTCAAAAACAACCAAATATAATCAAGTTCAAATACAACCAAGTTCAAAAGCAACTAAATACAACCAAGTTTCAAGTTCAAATAAAGCAAGTTTAACGTTCAAAATACAAATAAACTTAGAGTTTGTTAGAATTTGTTCAAAATACAAATATAAAGAGTGGATTTGATTTTTTTAGTTTTTCTAATTTTTATTATATAATAAAAAATATAAATAAAATAATTAATTTAAATATAAACGGGTTCACGGGTCAACCCACCAACCCCGCGGGTCAACCCTTGAAATTTGGTGGGTTGGCGGGTTGGCAGCTTGGCGTGTCAAAAACCTCAACCCAAACCCTTATATTTTTGTGTCGTGTCGTGTCAGGTTGGTGGGTCGTGTCGGAAATTGCCAGCCCTAATGTTTAATTTCCAGGAGCCGATCGGCAAACCCCCCCCCCCCCCCCCCCCCCGCCACCCCACCCCCTCAACCCCCCTCCCCTCCTCTCTCTCTCTCATTTTCTTTTTTTTTTTTGTTTTCTTTATTAATTATTTAATAAAATAAAAGTCTGGTAAGACGGGTTAAGTATAACTTATGTTTTGGATAGTTTTGGGTAAAGGGGAAGTATCAAATACAAACCCTTTAATTTTTACAAACCAATCAAAGCCGTTGATCTAGTATAAAAAATATTCAATTCCAGTTTGTTTCCTAATATAAAGTCATGATTATAATTAATGAATATTGACCGGATGAGTGGTGGATATCGTTTTTCTACTTTTCATTTGAACCTATCACTATATATATATATTATATATATATAGAGAGAGAGAGAGAGAGAGAAAGAAAGAGAGAAAGAGAGAAGAAGGTTCAAACGAGAATGACATCAATTTAAAATAATACAAGAATGAATCTCAGCCAATCATCTCAGACCAATCATATATGAGAATGACTTTTGTGTACAAAATCATATATGATTAACAAATGAAAAGTTCAGGTACAAAAAACATGTACAAAATCATATATGATTCATATAGTAAATCATATAGAAAATCACATGTGATTAACAACGTGCGCGACTTGCGCGACTTTCCCCGCGACCAGAGGTCGCGCGTGTCCTTTTTTCGTGTACAAAATCATATATGATTAACAAAGGAAAAGTTCAGGTACAAAAAACATGTACAAAATCATATATGATTCATATAGTAAATCATATAAAAAATCACATGTGATTAACAACTGTGCGCGACTTTCCCCGCGACCAGAGGTCGTGCGTGTCCTTTTTTTTTCATCAAAACTCGAATTGAATGGCTGAGATTGCTTCTCGTATTCTCTTAAAAAGATGTCATTCTCGTTTGAACCTCTTTCTATATATATATATCTTAGTTTATTTAATGAACCATGATAATTGTCCATAAATAGCTCTATTATATCTCAATATAATAGTTTGTATAGTTTGTAAGAATCTCATAACTTATACTAAATACGATATTTTGGATAAAATAATGAAAAGCTGATGTGACACTAATATAAATATATAATATTGAATAGCATTAACATAATAAAAACAAACATTACTCGTGGTCTTTCTCCAATTTTTTCTTATTGGAAATATTTATAACATCTGTACATTTGTTGGTACTATGGAAGGGTGAAAGTACCAATCAATGATCACATGTCCACTATGCCAACCTAATTTGCCTCATTTATTAATTATTATTGGAGTATCAATTATTATGTTTTTTCAACCTCTAGATTGAGGCATTGAGACTTGCATAACTTATTATCCAATAATAGATAGAGTATGTAGTCAAACATTATATATTACGATTTAGTTAAACCATAAACTTTTATTAAACCTTTAGTAATTCTGATGTTTATAAGATAAGGTGAATAATTCGAAAACGTTTAATACTTAGTTCAATCAACATTTAATATCACTATCTCTGAGGAATACTAACACCCACTAGATTATTAATGGACTAGGCTAATTTCACCCTAGGACCTCCTCAAGTGTTAAGAACAATAGGCAACGATCCTACAAGTTTTTCTTATGATCATGGTTGTGATATTGTGAAGAAGATAGAAAAACGGATGATGCAAAAATGAAGGCACAAACCATTTATTTATAGTAAAACACCCAAGAGGTGCAACCTTTCATGAAAATGTACAATCTTTCATGAAAAAAGTGCAACCTTTCATGAAAAAGTGCAATCTTTCATGAAAAGGTACCGAAAATAATTAGCTGAAAGTTAACAGAAAATTAAGTTAACTTGCCGTTAAATGTTAGGACAAAAAAGCAATGAATTTTTATCAGTAAGAGTAAAGGTGCAAACTTTCTTCGATACTCCTATTTAAAGCTAATCTAAAGCAAATAATAAATACTATTTGTTCCGGCAGTTAGTATTAAACTCAACCATGCCAAACAAATAAAACAAGACAAATTAATTTGCATGTAAATGTTTTGATGTGTTGTATTTCAATATTCAATGATTGATCTTCTATTTTTTTAACGGCAAGTTAAATACACACACGCTCCAGCGGTATTGGACTTTCAATTGAGCAAGCCCACTAATATGTTGTGACCCGACCCAACCTATGACTGAACCCGATCAGCAAGGAAGTGGACCCCATAGACTGGATCCTCCCATGCCGACCCCGAACCTGGCCCCGAAGGACCAGATTCAAAGTCTGGATATCTCATAAATGTCACCCGTAGGAATCGAACTCTGATAGTGTGGCTTTCACCCAACACCTCTAGAAATATTACTTATCCAACTGTGCTACCATTTTTTTTTGCTGTGGGTTTTTATATATATCTTTTGGTGTATGGGGATTTCAAGCAATAATACTGATGGGGTTGTAGTTACAGTGGAAGGTCAATTAGAGTTTTCTCATTAATGTTTCTGTTGACATTTTAATGTTGTTCATGTTTGGTTTCAATTTGGTACCATGTTTGGGATGACAATAATGTACTACTGTACTCAATTAAATGTAAATTTAAAAGAAATATATAATGGTTTTTTAAATAATTATAAATTGAGTATGTATTATTTATAACAGTATATAATAACTGTTTTTTAATATATCCCGTCAAACGTTATACATACAACTAACAACTTGTTTTAATTGTATCAAATCATATATTAAACGGACAAAACATGGTATAAGAAGTTAAGTTAATGATAGAAAATATGAGAATAGATCCGGATCCTTAACCTAGTTTTAATGTCATGCCCTCCCATAAATTGTATTTTAGAAATGAATTAATCCGATATATCTCGATATATTTTATCTCAGTTCATCTCATCATATTAGGAATCCATTCTCATCCAATGACCGATACTTACTTTTCACTTTAACCTCAACCCATCACTATATATCTTTTTTTAATGGCAACATACACACCACACGCACTCACTAAGACTATGTTTGGCAAACTAGTTGATAAACTAGCTTATGACTGATAAGGTAGCTGATGACTGATAAGCTAGCTGATGAATAAGATGCGTTTAACAAAAGTCTCATAATTACAATAAGTCACCAAAATGTTACTCAAAGTAGCTTTTCAATAAGCTAGCTTATAAGCTAACTTATAAGCTAGGTTATGGTTCATCCAAACATGTACCTGACTTATAAGTTGACTTATAAGCTAATTTTTTTTTACCAAACAATGCCTAAACTTACTCCTAAATCTACACCAACGTCCACAATGGGACTTAAAGCCATAACCACAAGAAAGAAAGCACCTTACTAAACACCAAATGTCACAGGGCTACAAGCATTTTAGCAAAAAAGCATAAAAAACACATCATTATTAAAAAAATATATGTAAATAGAGCAACAACTTGATACATTGCACCATGAATAGTTTGATTTTAGCAAGATACCCCATGCCATCTTGGTTTCTACATTGACCTTGACTTGCCATTTACGAGGATAATTGTGTCCCAAACACCATCATATTATACAAATTTTGTTTTTACATGGACACTTTTTGGGCTATCAACACTTTTCCAAAAAGGCAAAAACTATAAAAATAAGCATGCATTTTGTGGCTATGGTTTAAACACGACCAATTTTCTTAGTTTCACAAATAAGTTGACTCTCTTGTTTGTCATTTAGTTACTTGGGAAAACAACAAATTCAAGTTCACGCGTGTGATAGCCTGATAGGTATTATTAAGTTTTTCCTAATGATATGCTGATGCAACGGAGTATCATCGTGTTACCATGGTTCTAAGTAACGATAATTTGAGTTCGAAACCTCTTCAAGGAGATTAACCGCCCTCAGCCTAGCCATCCAGTTTCCATTTAAAGGGCTTCAAGGCATCAGCTGATATTCAAACCCGGCACCTATTCAGGGAAAATCTCCCACAATGGACTCCAGAAGTCGAACTCCTGATCTCTACCATATGAGAACTATAACTCATGCATCAGACCAACTAGGCTGGTCATCGTATAGATATTAACCCTAAAATACTAATTGTTACATCTTTTATAGATTTTTTTAACTTGCCAAAAACAACCGTTGGATTACACTTTTTAAGTTTTATGTAACTTGACTTGTAAGATTTTTTAATTGGGCCTCAAGTCCACATTGCTTAACTTCAGCCCATTTCCTTATGATCCAAGCTGAAATTCAGTTCGGCTTGATGATGATTGGGCTCATAATATGTTGCAAGATATGAAGAAAAAAGCTTACCTTATCAATTGTACTTTATTTATGGTAGACTTGGGGCTTAATCTTCCTGACCCTACTTAAAGAGATGATGATGTCTTTGTTGAAAAACACATTTAGGTGGTGTTTGTTTTTCTAAAATAAACTTTCAATTGTTATTTACATCTGATTAGGTTAATAACTTAGACCCTTTTTTTCCGGGGTCTCTTAATCCTTAATGTCATTTGAATGATTAAGTAATAACCTAGCCACTTAATCACCTCTTATTTATGTCCAACACCAGTCTTTCGATCTTAACGTCAGTTTTAGCCTGAGTGCATCTAAGTGCATTCTAAATTTGCAAAAATGCAAAGCAGTAAGATTGTAGATATGTATATTGGCTAGTTTTCAGTATCTCCAATCTGATTAACTACAAGCCAAGCCTATTGACTAGAACCGAAAAACTTATAAAGTATTGTGACAGAAATTGCAGGTAAATATGAGGGTCATCAACAAATCTATTAATGACCAACAAATGATAATCAATAGACCTTGGGGCTTCTATCCCTCTTTGTATCATAACATTGTACATGACGTTCTAACATACCATGTGGGATGAAAATGAGACCAACAAGTTCAACTACAACATTCAGGTCAGAGAAAAAGGGATAAAGCTAAATGGAGGGGATCCTAAAAAGCGTTTGTGATAGTTACGAAGAGTATATGTGACAATCTGAATGGACAAGTAATAATAAGTAATACAACAATATTCTTTTTCTGTTGGAACATGTAGAGGTTAAAGCTTAATGTGTTTGAGCGAATATGGAAAGAACAAAATTTAAGTTAGAATGATCTACAACTTGGTTGTTTGAAAGAAAAAGGTTTAGTTTTCAAATGGTATGTTTCTTTTTGCAGATGGACCTGTAGAATAATTTGAGCCTCTAACATAGTATAGATATCTTAACGAAATTCTCCCATCCTACATAGTAGAAATTCATTCTTCTTTTGCTTTCCTTTGCTAGTTTATATAGAATAAGATAGCAATAGTGATTTTTTAAAATAATAATAATGACTTTTTCTAGTTTGATTTTTGTATGATTCTATGAGTATATCTATCACAAGTGATATTTGTATTAGATCCATTTTTTATGTTTTATAATGTATTTATTATATCTATCACAAGTGATATTTCAAGTCTTGTAATAGCTTCTTGGACAAGAATCTACTACAAATTCTTTAAAAACAAAGATTTTAAAAATTTTTACTCTAATATTTTCTTAAAAAGAAGAAAGTAATAGAAATAGAATAAAATTCTCTATATTTAAAGAGAGTTCTAAAATGATTGTTTAGGAAAAAGATATTGAATTTTGTTTTTCCTTATCAATAAGAATATTTAAATTAAATATTTAGAAAAGAGAAAAATGATGTAAAATAAAATATTTTAATAATATAACTAATATTTTGTTCTCTAGAATAGAGAAGTGTTGGAGATGAAACCAAAGAATGACTTTGAAGTATTCGAGTTGCTGATAGATCCCAACCTCCTTGAAGGTCAAGAATTCAATTGATTAAAAATATATATAAAGTATAAACTTCATAGTACATAAATACTGTATAATTATAAAAAGTGGCACAAAATCATTTCTATAAGGATCTCTTGTACATAATCGATTAACGTGTAATGACAAGCTTTACATGAAGATAGGGAAGCCTCAATACCTCCACCAACCTCTCCAATATGTTCAAAATCAAGTAAACAACAAATACCAGAAAGAAAAAAGATAACCTTCAAAATTTTACGTAACTAAAAAGGGTAAAATGGAGACACAATGATTGATTCTACCACCACTTCCTCCCAACCACTTTTTTACTATTCACATTTACGTTCACAAACGTAAACGTGGAGGCGGGTCTGAATCTATGCATAGCAAAATCTCACTTCAAAAATCGATAATAGGCTCACCAATTGTAAGGTTACGCTCCAAAACCCAAGGCAAGTCAAAGAGCTTTGCAGTTACGAACTTGAAGATTTTATTTACATTTATGTTGTAAGATGCACTCGAGAAGAACAAGGTTGCGTTTATGGCCTTTGCGTATGCTCTAGCCTGTAAAATTCCAAACCAGTATAAGAACCAAAAGAGCAAAGTTGAATAAGGGATGTGTACGACGTGTGCGATATATGCAAATCTTATAAATATCTACAAAGATAGAGAAGTTATTTCTAAATGCACCAATATTAAAATACATTTATTTGGTCACGTTAATCACATTATAACTTTATATTGAGTGAAGGATGTGAGTTTGGTAAGTTGATTGAGACTTTTTGTGACAAATTCAAGATTGGAGGTGGAATAATAGAACATTCTTTTAGAAGCTAGTGATGGGAACCCCATCAATTTCATTATGAAAAGGTCCATTGTTTTCACCTCAAAAGTTGACTTTTGAAGGTGTGATGTCCCAACTCCCTTTCAAATTTCAATCATAATGCAAAGTTTGAGTGAAACTCGATTCAAATTAAGGCCATTTGTCCATTTAGTATAACAAATATACAAAATTTAATATTTTGGTATAATTTTGATTGGTAGATGTAGATGTTTTAACTATTAGTGATGTGAATGTTAGATTATCAAATTATATTATAATTTTTTTGATTATTGGGGAAAATAATACAACAAAACCAACCAATAATATCATGTACAAAAAATAATAATTTATTTGGCTAAATGAAGGGGGGAAATTGAATATTCTGCTAGAGTTAATGTTAACCAAGACAAAAATCATATTATTTTAATGCAATTAAAGCCAGATAATATACCTTTTTAACATGATTTAACTTTTTATGGTTATGCTTACATTTTTACTGAATATTCTTCCTTTCTTTCATATCTTATATAGGAAAAACATGTCGTTTATACAAACCGACATGATTCTAATGCCAACTTTATGTATTGGATTGTCGATTTATAAAAATTGAAAGTAATCTCACCTGGTTTGCGATCGTCCATTGTAAATCTAACGGAAGCTGAACGAATTCGTCAAACTTGCTCCCGACCATCACCGGAATTGCCATCTACAACATTTCAAACAATTGATTAATCAAAAAAATAAAAAATAAAATATTTTTTTTTCCAAATGTAATGTTTTTATGATCATTTATGTTCACCTGATTATGATACCTGGCTTGCTGGTGCCAATTGATGACACTAAACGCACAAAAAGAAAAAAAAATCAATTAGATCAATTTTTCAAAATATAAATCTAAACAAATAAATAGAAAATTACAACAACCCGAATGCACAAATACCTGTTAAGTGTACATCGACTCGTTAAATCGAACATGAATAGTATAGCAACAGAGTCTTTACAAGCGGCTGGAATCGAAGTCTTCAAATCACCATCTACATACACTCAACATCATTTATTAGCATATTTTATTGAGAATTAAAAACCGGTTTTTCTGTCAAGTAATAAGTAAACCAAACATACCCACATTTTTTTGAATGGAAGTTCATATAAAAACCTAGAAACTAAGGTTGTGTTTGGCAAAAGTAAGCTAGTTGATAAGCTAGTACATGTTATGGACCATAAGATAGCTTATAAGTTTGCTTATTGAAACGCTAGTTGGAGTAGTGTTTTAGGAGTTTTTTGTAACCTTTTCTCATTATACCATTATTAATATTAATTATCATATCCCATAATGCATCTTTTGGTCATTTTACATACTAATGAACTAGTTTTGTCAAACATAATTTATTTATAAGCTTGGTTATCACTAGCTAGTTTATTAGTCAACGACTAACTTATCAGCTAATTTGTCAAACACAACCTTACCATTTCATATATTATTAATAATAACCATAAATATTAAGTATTATTCGTAACGAATATCAACCACTTCTATCATATATCTTAAGCATAAATAATAGTAGGTTTCTGTATTTTCAAAATATCTTTGCTCTCTTTCAACCTAACCGTTTTTTAGATCAAGAATTCATAAATAAATAAATAAAAAGATCATGAATAAAAATATTATTAAATATATTTGTTTGTTTTTAACCTGGATAAAATGCATCACCACCGACTTCCCAGATACTGTAGGCGATCCTGGCTCCTCTAACACAAAGTGTTTTATCCATTTGATTTATTCCTCTGCCTTCTAATTCTTCTTCATTCTTCTCTTTCCCAACATACTTTGCCTTTAATTTGAATAGGGTTTAATTACCAATTCAAAAAGATCATATATGTTTAGTTACCAATTCAAATGGGTGGCTTTCAAAATGATGAAAATTAAGTTTCAAGATTTCATAAAATCAATAAAAAGGGGGGGGTTTTCTATATGGTTTTCCCTAGAAAATTTATGGAAGGGGTTTCAAGATTCCAAGAAATAAAAAGAATGAGAAATTTGTAAATTTGAAAAGCAAAACCCCAGTAAAAATGGGGTACTTTTTTATATATAATTAATTGTCCCAAAGATTAAAATGAATTCAATGAATTAGTAAAAATGGGTATTTTGATATTTTTCTGTTAGAAAATGTACTAAAAATCCTGTCAAGATTTCAAGAAAACCCAAATAAAGCAGTGAAAATAGGTACCTAATTTTGGGTTTTGCCGAATAAAAAGTGAATGAAAAAAGGCTTCAAGATTTCAAGAAAATCCCCAATGGAAATGGCAAAAACATGCATTCTCTTTTTGGTATTTGCCTAGAAAACAATTAAAAAACGAAGACTCTAAGTAAAAATGGTTGTTTACTACTTTTCTACCCAAAAAACGAACCAAATTTTCCTTCAAAATTTCAAGAAATCCAACAAAATACTTTTATTATTTTCAAGATTTCTTGAAAACATAATCTCACAAAAAACATAATAGTAAATATTTATAATTAATTACCAAGAAGCTTGTTTTGCCAATATGCTGATCACCCAACAAACTAATCTTCAAAGCCACCAAATCGGAACCATCATCGGAGGATGACGTCATTTCGCCGGTGGTAGAGGGTGTCATCATCATTTCCGGCCGACGAAGAGAAGTCGGTATCAAAGGGCCGGAACCGGAACCGGAACTTAACAAATGACGATATCGGAGAGTTTTTCCGATCAAACAAGCAAGAATTTGGTGCCAAAGAGATCGTGCACATCGCCGGAGAAAAGCTACACGCCAGATGATCGTTCTCTTGAGGTTTAATCCCCATATTTTTTTGGTAATCTGGCTCATATTTGTATAAATATGCTAATTTGTTCTAAAATCTATTATATATATATAGATATATAGATATATAGATATAATTTATTTGTAAAGATGATGATTTTATAATAAGGGATGAAGAGATAGAGAGAGGGACCGCTGAAGAAGTTGTGTTGTTTTTATATGTTGGGCTTATTAAATAAGCTTTTCTAGTGAAAGCTTGGCCGCTAAAGTGTTCTTGTTTCTATGGGAGTTTGCTTTGCGGTGGTCTTTTTTTTTTTTTTTTAATAGTATTTAATTTAAGTAATGATATAAAAGGATCTTCGAAAAATTTATTTAATAGATCTTCTTTAAAAATCTTTAACTAAAAAAATGGAGAGGATTCAAGGAAACTTGAATTTTTCTCAATTTTGATCTAACCTATTTTTTAAAATAAAGAAAAATAGGAAAAATTCGAATGTTAAAGAATTTTTAAAACATTTGGGGTGTATGGTTTAAAAATTACCTAATAAGTACGTAAAATGATCATTAAGTGGTTTTTAAAAACTAGCATACGAGTATTTAAAACGGCGATTAATAGTTTATTGTGTATAATAACTAATATTAATATGGGTATAATTGAAAAAAGTACAAAACTTCTAAAACATTACTCCAATTTGCTTTTCAATAAGCTAGCTTAGAACATCTTGGACATCATTGCTAAAATAGAAAAGATGAAGTTTTTTTTTCTTATAAACTGTTCCAACAGCATTGCTAAACCATTTGCTAAAAGAGAAAAAGTTAAAGTTTCTCTAAAACCTTCTAAATGAGGAAAGAGAAAAATATTATTTTAATCTATTATACCAATAGCATAATTAATTGTTTAAATGCTTTTAAAAAGTTTATTAAGATAACAAATATAGTGTATGTTGTATTAATATAAGTGATGATAGATTCTATAAAATAAAATAAAAAATTGTTGGAGATTAAAAAAAGTTTTAGTGAACTTGATATTTCATTTTCTATTTTAGAGAAATTATAACAAAGTTGTCGAAGATGTTCTTATAAGCTAGCTTATGATATATCCACACATATACTAACTTATAGTTAGCTTATTTTTGCCAAACACAACTTAAATCAAACACTTTTTAAGTTAAAACATTTAAAGGTAGTTCTTCTAGATATTTTAATTCATATTCTTTATTTTAGAATAATTATACAAAATCTATCATAAATGTTTCTAAAATTTTACAAATTAAAGAGTTAGTAATTAAAAATTATATAGAAAAAGTTACATTCTACTCCGATAAATTGTCTCTCTCCTATATTATCATACTAAACATATTTTTAAAATATTTTATTTATTTTGGTAGAATATTAATTTCCTTCTATGTATTTCATTTCATAATGTTTTATTAGTTTATTAGAGCATCCACAATGGAGGTTCTTCACCAGGTTCTTCTTGAGGTTTTTGCAGGAACCTCCACTGTGGAACATAGGTTCTTGTCCAGTCACAGGTTCTTATTAGAACCCAGGTGCTTGAACAAGAACCCGGGTTCTTGTTATACTTTCCTTTTCTGTTATTATTTTATTTATTATTTTTGTTATTTCTTAACTATTTTTTTTAAATAAATCTATACAACATATATATTATGCAATAAAACATATATAATAAATTAATAAAAAAATTATTATAAAAAATTCTTTTTATTTCTTATAAATTTTTATACAAAATTTATAAGTTGTTTTTAAGAAGTTTGATTTTTAATTACTTCACTAACTTATTATGTTTAGATTATTTTAAATATTTTTCTACTTGTAAATCAAATTAGATAACTCGACACACATATTTCAAGGTTCCACCCATGAATTCCTTGAATATCTTCAAATGAATTTCGAGATACGCTCAAATGAAGTTCATCATCGACTCCGCTCTGACCTGGTTAAACATATTTGGTTGAATCATGATTACGAGTGATCTATATTATAAAGTATTTACTCATACTTTTTAAAGATAAATATTTCTGTAACGGTGTACCTCCTTTTCAGTTAAATTATATTTGCGTTTTAATTGTTTTTCATATATGTTAATAAAATATATAGATTGAAAATTTAATATTAATATAAAGTGAAAAATAATAAATTATATTTGAAAATTTTAATATATATATATGTGTGTGTATATTGAATTTATATAATAATTGATAAATAAGAAAAGGAAAGTGGGGTTTTATAAGAACCTCCACTGCAAAGTTTTAAGGAGGTTCTTACTTATTGAGGTGGCAATGATGTGGCAGAGAAAAATATGGTAAGTGAGGTTCTTAGAGGTTCCACCACTGTGGATGCTCTTAGCGACTTAAACAAATACTATATTTCTTTTGAAGAATTCATCAAATCTAAAGAATTTGACAACCTTTTTCCTACTTTTATAATTTCAAATTCTTCTGAAAGAAACAAAAGATTAATGTTTTGAAAAGATATATAAACTATGTATTTATAACAACCGTTAGATTTGTGAAGACGACCGTAGAATAGGGATAGTTGACCGGTTTTTATGGAGGCCAAATATCATATCATATGAATATGATATTTAGAAGGAAGAAACCAAAATCTAAACCTGCTTTTCGCCTTTGCTCATGGGTTGCTTTCGGTTATTTCGACTATCCACCCTTTTTATCTATTTATTTACTTATAGGAATTCCTAATGACGTCTCTAACAAGTTATGTATATATATTTCTAAATCGGCAAGCAAACAAATACGTTTTTGGGGTATTTGGGATCCAAGGGCACCTATCTAATCCTCGTCGATCACGATCGAGTCCAATTAAGGGTACCAATTAGGGATACCATCCACTGACTCTTTAGGATGTTACCTTACCACTTGACTAGACATATTTTGATTTTAACAAGTTGTGTATAATGTTTGACTAGGCAGAATTTTAGGCTAATAAGCCGGTTGGTAGCTGATAAATTAGCTTATGAATAAATTATGTTTGATAAAAACTAGCTTAAGAGTATGTAAAATGACCAAAAAGGGTATTTTGGGTTATAATAGTTAATATTAATAAGATATAATTGAAAAAAAACTACAAAAAACTTCTGCAACGCTACTCCAACTAGTGTTTCAATTAACTAGCTTATAAACCGACTTATAAATTATGGTTCATTCAAACATATACTAGCTTATTAGCTAGGTTATTTTTGCCAAATACAGCCTAAGTGTCTATACTTACATGATCAACAAGGACTAACTTGGTAGGGGAGATGCAACTTCTACATAAGATGAGTTACTTATATAAAATAATTATAGATTTCTAACGTTTTATATGAATCATGTACATTAAAAAAGAATCATATATTGTCATTTATATAAAATGAAATTGTTTTTTATAGGTAATTTGGTTGTAGGCATAAATAAAAGATTTTTTAAAGAACAATATGTATCACAAGGAAGGTGGGCAATTAAAAATTAAAGTTAGTTAGGAAGTTGGCGTTATGGTGTAGACCAAATGTAGGGCATGTGGCAAACCTATATCAAATGAAACTCATTAATGGACTTGTATAGCATAAAGATGTTCAAAACCGGCCCCCAAACTCCTAATTCCACATGGGATAACTAGTATTAAACAAACTTAGGCCCGGGGATTAATCGGTCTTTTCGATAAGATATCGTAACTGGTCCACAATCGACGATCCTAACTTGCTGTTAATATGGGCATGGTTCTATTATCAAGGTTGGTCTGGTTTACTATATTTTTGTTTGCATATACGACAATGGGTTTAAAAAGAAGAAGAGAATAATTGAATGCATCTGAACCATCCATCAATTTTAGTTTAACGATTGAAAATAATAGATTTTTTTATTCAAAACAATACAATTGTACATTTTATGATAAGTATATCCTTGTTTATAGGGACGTTGAATATAATTAATTTCATGGATCCATCATCGGAAAGGCCAAGAGGCAATTTGAAAAACGGGCATGGCACGAGATGTTTGTTTCAATGAATAATGAGGTTAATACAGGTATATCTATACATTCTTTAAAGGGATTACTTCTTCAAAATGTATCCAACTATCCACAATATACTATTGTGTATATCAACTTAAAAAAATTCCTTTTGTATATATCAAACTTTATTTTTGAGTATATTATGTGTATCCAACTAACCCCCAATATACTATTGTGTGTATCAAAAATACAGACAATATACTAAAAAATAAAGTTTGATATATACAAAAAAATCCTTTTAGGTGGATACATACAATAGTATATTAGGGATAGTTGGATACATTTTGAAGAAGTAATCCCTTCTTTAAAATTATGACATCATTTGATTATAGGAAACAAATATATGTATATATTTTCTGTTATGAAATCATTATTTTTCATACTATTTCAAGTCTTTTATTGCAACTTTTCCATAAACATATAAATATAAAATTAAAAGCCAAAACTAAAAAAATGACAACAATAGGATTCAGATTGAAGGTGGAATAAAAGTCTTGCAAACAAACTCTAGAAAAGAAAACTTGTGTTTTCATTGAACAAGTTGATATAAACAAACTTTTCACGAACTTATAAAATTTTATAATACGACGGAGGAACAAAGCGGTTGGGTCCGTCCCTATTAATAGGTTACAACAATCTCTAATGAAATTTTCAGAAATTCTTTAAATAGAAAATTAAATTTAAAAAAATTTACATTCAACTTCAATAACTTTTTTTGTTTTAAAAATTACGTAGTTTAATTATACCATAAAAATACTTAAAAATATTTCCTCTCTTGTAAACATTTAACTTCAAAAATTCCCATTTTGTAGAAATAATATATAATCATTTATCTCTCTTAATCAATCATTTCTAAGAAATTCTCCAAAATAGAGAAATCTCTCTTCTATTGTTTTCATTTTAGAGAAAATTCTTATGTTTGTATAGATTGAGAAGTTTTTGTTTAGGAGAGTTTTTTCATAGATGAAAGAAGCTTATTTTTTAATTGGGAGGGATAACTTCGGAAAAACTTGGCTTTCTGCATAAACTCCCTTTAAAAGCTTACTGAATAAGCCACTTTCTATATCATTAAGCCACTACCAAACGTCATGTATACCTGACTGAATAAGCTTTGTCTCATTAAGTTGCTAACAAACAGGCCAAGGGCGGACCCAGAAAATTAAAAACATAAATCCAGTAGCCCAAACAAGATGTGCAAATAAAAACAACCATGCTCACACTGATAAACTATTCATACCAAAAGAGTTTTATCCATTAATAAGTTGTGAAAGTTTAACCATAAAAAATCTTACGGTAGCACAATTTAACTATAGGAAACGTACATAGAGATATTTTTCATATAATCTATGTTGGTTTGGTGGTTTGTCCATTGACTTTTATATGTGAAGTCTCAAGTTCAAATCTTGTTACAAACAATGTTTTTTAGAAATTAAAAGCTAAAATATAGAAAAAAATGTCTTTTAGTGTAGTTGAACCCAACCCAAGACCTCCCAATTGGAAAACAAGAAACTAACCAACTCTACCAAGAAAAATTGTGTTCTTATTGCAGTTTAAATATATATATATATATAGAGGAAAGTTCAAATGTGAACAACTTTTTGGTTGTGAACGTGAGGACAACCGAGAGTGCGACACACACACATATATATATATATATATATATATATATATATGGTAGCACACGACAAATTTATACGATCACATTTGAACCCACCCCTATCTATACTATATATATAAGAGAATAACTCAATTTGACAGTTTTTTTGTTCAACAATTACTTTACACATTTACACTTTATACCCCCATAGTTAGTTATTAAATCTTATTTTAGTTCTTTACTTTTTCATTTTCTATTTTAAACCCTTATCATATAATCTAACTAATCATATATTATGAACTAAAATTTATATTAAAATTACGTTTTTTTTTAACAAATTATACCATCATAATCGTCTCGTCAATACCTTCGAAATAAGCCCAATATTGAATATTTTTTATTCAATTATATTATATATTCTATTATATAAAGATAATACTTTTATTTCAATTTTCGAAATTGACTATTCAATAAACCATTAGGAGGTTAATTGATTGAACACATATGATTAAATTGATGTTTACAATGATGTATATAAAAATCGGGCAATTGATACATACTTCGCGCTGCAACGCTCGCGGGTATATTTCTAGTGTATATATATATATATATATATATGGTAGCACACGACAAATTTATACGATGACACCTTTCATGACCCTATAAATTTTTACACTACGATGGAGGAATGAAACGGTTGCACATACCACCGTAGGCAATAAGACAAGTCCGCCCATGAAACAGGCCCTTAGAATTTGATAAACCACCAAACTTATGTTGTCGACATTAAGACATTTAACTATTTAAGGGTCGTCAATTAAACGTTAACTAGGTCATTTACCAAGTAAGCTTTCGGCTATCAAACTAGCAACATAAGTGTAACACCACTTTTCCAAAGTCCAAAAATAAAATAATTTAGAAGAAAACTCGCATTTAATACCAAAACCAACATTTAATATCTATAAATAGATACGTTTCATGTCAACCCAAAGTATTCATAAACTCAAAACCCAACATTTTAAAGAAGCAAATAGTTTTAAAAGCAATGTCGTCCATGGTTTGGTCGGAACTATCTTAGCCGTGGAGTTAAGTCGGGGCTTTACCCTTATCCTCACCCGAACTGATTCCTGAAAAAAGGGAAAAACGACAACGAGTAAAGCGAAACGCTTAGTGAGCAAACACTATATGTAACTTACACTAGCACATGCATACGTATCCATAGCATGTACCACATACACATCACATCATCACATATAAGCATGCAATAAGACATCTGACGGTCATTCATCTCATAAGAATGGAACTGACTACCCTCGCCAGCTTAGGATACGAGGCTGCCCTCGCAACTCACCAAGGGCATGCGGGCATGCGGCTATCCCTAACTTCCCTCGATAGCTTAGGACACGAGGCTGCCCCCGCAACTCACCAAGGGCATGCGACTATCCATGACTCGACACTACTACACATAAGCATACACAATGATAATGTAATCTACACATAGTGTAAACTTACCTGGTAGTTGCTTAGTGAAGTCTCCGATGTCCACACAAGAGCAAGCTAGGTCACCTAAACGATATAAACAAACCATTAACAACCACTTAACATGAACTATAGGGTTGTTAACCATAATCCTACATTTCATGGTCTCATAGGCTAGATAACTCAAAAACGAATCCAACGCTTCTTTCAGAATCAAAATCGGAGCTATAACGAAAAAGTTATAGCCGAAACAAGTTTACACCCAAAACACAGTATCCTAGCGATCGCTAGGCATCACTCTAGGGATCGCTAGGTACTCATTTTTTGAGTTCTGTTTGCTCACTCAAAGCCTAACGATCGCCAACCATCTTTTCAAAGCAGCTAACGGTTGCTAGGGCTCCCTCATAGCAATCGCTAGGTTCGATCTGGCCAGAATCGAGTTTTTCTTCTTTTTAACCTAACTCTCTCATACGAACACCGAATTGGCCGATTCAACTTGCCATGGTTTTGCTTTTCCGAGCTCTACAAAACTACAATAACCACTCCAAGACATTTATAACAATTCTACGACGTATTACACTCAATTGGTGAGCCAAGGATCACCAATTTCATTAACAAAACGTATAAACCCTAACCCCCGAAATAACTTAAAAATCGAATAGTAAAACAGGAATAACACCATGATTACCTTAAGAAAATCACCAATGATCCAAAGCTAACACCTTGCTAAACCCGAGTGATGATTCTCTCCCTTGCAATTGCACCCACAATCACCAAGGCTCTCCTGTTCTCTCCCAAAATCGATAACTGACCCAGAGGGGTTCTAAGGAAGGCTTAGGCCATCCCTTCTCTACTAGTTCAAGCCCACACTCAAAGTTAAGCCCAAATCACCACACTCAAAGTCCAGCCCATAACTTAACCCTTACAACATAATTAAATAAAATTTTCCGACACCTCAGAAATCTGGAAACGAAAATAAAAATATTAAATAAATAACTAAGGTGAAAACGGGGCGTTACAATAAGATTGTTGGTCAGCGCCAATCAGGTAAAAATCTCGATTCTTGTCATTTCACTTGCCAGATGTTCTTTACCACGTTTACTCATTAAAGTAAGTGACATTATACATATACCCAATAAGCATTTGGTAAATAACCCTTATCCCCTAAGTCACCTTCTATCATACATGACTTAAAGTGTCATTTACGTAACGCTTACCCAGTAAACACTTTCTGCAAGGAGTCAGCACCTTCACTTAACTTACATAGTACGATTTTAGTTCATTAAAACACATTTTATACAACATTTTTATTCCACAAGTGCTTACCAGGTAAAACTCGACACTCTCACTTACCGTGCTAGATTCTTAGTCCTTGTCCTCAATCCTACCGAGCAAGATTCTCAATAATTGTCATGTTAAATCAATAAGGTAAAGTAACCCGATAAGCCCTAATAAACGGCCCCATAATTTTAATAGAAAATAAACAAATTCTAGTGAAAATGTATTGATTTCTAAGTGTGCCCTAATCTCTTGTACCAAACTTGTATAGTTCACTTCAGCTGTTTGAAAATATACATATACAAAAGTCATGCAAAGAACAAATCTTTCCAGTTTAGGAAAGCTAATCATTCTGCACAACACCAAAAATCCTGATTCAAGACGGCGAAACCGTATCCCCGTTAACTTGACGTCTGTTTCGCTTCAGCATTTCCTTGATCTCGGCCTCTTTTTTGTCATAAAAATCGATCAGATCTTTGAAACTAGTCGAACGTAACGTTCGTCTGGCACTCCGCCGAGCTGATTCGGGTTCCGGAATCTCATGAGCCTCTTCTTCATGGGGAGTAAAATTACGGTATTGACACAACACTCGGCAAAAATAAATGCTAAGCGAAATGAAGCATGCAATACCGCATATGAGAAACAGACCCCAGAAGCTGCTTAACGAAAGACTATTAACATCGACGTCAGCAACCTGAGACGAGCACGAACTGGATGCTAGCCATTTGTCGTGGATCCTTTGTAGCTCTCCATTTTCCGAGAGTTGGAGGACGGCTGTCGATAAATCGAGCGCTAGAGGAGAGTCCCTCTGGAATGCCTGAAATGGTCAGGGGTACTCATCAGGAAAGATTCTAAAAATATAAATCAAGATCGACTTCTTATGATCGATAACCTGCTGATCTTATAACATTTGGTGATGTATTTATCCATTTATGAAATGTAAACGAAAGGCTTTTGAGGAATGGAACATAAAAACCTGTGTCCACATCATCAAATGTTACAAGAATAGCAGGTCATCGGTCGAAATGGGTAAGAAAAATAGAAAACTTTGTAACTTTCTTACATTAAATAATTTCTTTTGAAACTTTGTGACATTGATTGAGAAATAATTTTTTTCTTGCAATTTTGCCCAATTTAGAAGAGTTACTCCATTTATTCCTAAAACATACAATTTGACCTTTTAGGTCAAACCTATCGGTTTTTAGCGACCAAATTGACAATGGATAATTGAATTTTTTTTAGATGGATCGTATACGTAATCAAACCTCACAATAAAAAACAAAAAGTATGATGATTTTGGTGTTGAATTAGTGTAAAAATCGATAGAAATCTTGATTTTGGGAAGTTTTTAGTTGGACTAAAGAAGTCAAACTCTAAAGGTGAAGATTAGAAGCAAACTTACGAATCCCCAGCCGCTTTTGGTGAACTCCCGACCAACGATCTTGAACTCACACTTGGTGTAAGTCATAAAAAGCTCGATATACGGGAGCTCGTCGACAATGGCGGCTACACCGCCACGTTTTGGACCAAGATGCAGGGCGTTCAGATAATCCATTTTGTCTTTCAATGATCTGATCCTAGATTCTGCGACATTAAGCTCTTGGATCAAGTAGTTATATGCAAAAGATCCGTCTTGGACTCCAATTGGTTCGTTACTCGAGATCAAGCTATCTAAACCTTCGATTCGTGAACTCAACTGTTGAACGGTGAGGATTGAAGTCAAACTGGCTGTGTAGCTTGAATTGATGATCAACACAACAAAGAGCCACAACAGCAGAACTAACCGCCCCAACGTGCTAACCGTGTTCTCCCCTGCACATTCAAAGAATCCTATTCTGTCAAGTTTTTTTTATCAACTAGATACAAACCATCAAGCATATGCATGTACATATATATAAGGTTAGGTTCAAGGAAAACCGCAAAGTAATAAAAGACAGAGGAACACCCTGGTAACTATTCATATGGACGATATGCACACATGCATACAAGTAATTTGTAACATGCACGTGTGGATATGAACATGCACATAACATCCACATGTGCATAAAAACCAAGAAACAACTTCAGTTACTTGTATGCACATAGGTGTTCCTGAGTTTTTCATCTTTAGGCGAAAGATGGTGTGAGAAGTTGAATTTAATGTGAGAAGCGTAAGAAGTGCATCTAAACCGTTGATCACTTTTAATCTCATTCCCTCCCATGAATTGCGTTTAGAAAGGAACTGATCCGGTGCTTCTCATCCTAATGTGCATTCACTTCTTTTCCAACAGTTGATAACCACTTTTCACGCTTCTCATGTTAACCTCAACTTCTCACAGGAATCCAACCCTATATATATAGACTTTCCATCTTTCCGTTTGGGCTCTTTCAAAGAGAATTCGAAGGTGTTCCATACATTGGTTATGTTTTTCCGTGTACTTGCTCCTATTTATATTATCATTGCTTACTTATCTTATTTCTCAAAATTTAGCAATATCTGTCTTTCTCTTTCTATTTATATTTGTATAGTTTAGTAGGTTACTTATATCTAGCTTTTCAAATTTTAGTATATCTGTATTTCTTCGTTCCACACACTTGTCACTAGTCAGGGGTCTTTATGGAAACTAACCACTTTACTCTTTTGGGTAGAGGTCATGTCAGTGTACATCTTAGCCATCCCCCCTTGACACCCATGGGTGGGATCTAATGGGATCTAGTGATTTTAAAAGGGGTCCACTTAGCCTAACATGTTATCAGAGCAGGGGCTTCTTGGAGTCCCACATCAGCAAGACATGAACCATCAGAACCCTGTAGGAACCTCCTATATCTCACTGTAAGGGTTCTCGGGACTCTTCAAAGAGAATTCTAAAGGGTTCCACATATCCTAATATCTTGAAAGAACGGAATCATATCCATCGAAGAACAAATCAAACAAAAATTTATGTTTCTTATAAATTAGAGTAGAACCTAGGAAAGCAAACAAGAGTCATACTTACTATGTGAAAAGAACATGGTTGAGAAACTAAACCAGAAGATCGTAATGATTTGTTGACTCGGAGGTCCACGGAACTCATGATTCAAACGATGCTCCAGAATCCAAACAACGAACCCAACGAGCAAAAAGAAACCGCCAGTGACGAGCCACATTTCGATGGTGAACGGCTTGAGAAAAGCCCACGGACTGGTCTTTGACTTCTTGACCGGAACAACTATAACAAGCCCTGATTCCATGTATGGCTGCGTAAAGTCGACTATCCTCGTCCTATTAGTAATAATCGTAACATCTCCAACTGCTGCATCATATTTCTGAAGAACAAGCCAAATTAAGTTTAGATTTGTAGACTTTGACTTTTAAGGTCAAAGCCAAGAGTTCAAAAACTTAAAATAGACATGATTCCTGTTTCGGGTCCAAACCGAACATCCACAGGCTCTTAGCAGTCGTTATAACGTTTACATAACGATCATAAATTTCTCAAATCTTAACTGATATTAATTCAAATCATAAAGTCAACATCACACTACAAGACTCAAAAAGTCAAAGTCTATATGCAATATGTAAACTAATGTCATAGAAGAAGGGGGCATGTTATTTAGGATTAGAAACCATGAATATCTAGAGAACCTGAAAACCAACTATTATTAATTATTCATGATGAATAACCTTAAAATATTTAACTATTTTATTCATTTTCATCCTGTCATAGATTTCATTAATCATTATACATCATGATCAAGATTAATTATTATGAATTATTCACCATTAATAACCCTAAAATATTCATAAATATTATTCAATCATATCATGCATTTTCAATATTCATGATGAATATTTACGATATCACGAATAGTCGATTCCCAAGTTCTCAAAATATTTATGGTTCCTAAACGAACCCGCCCAACAGAAGAAACAAAAACTTACATTTTCAGCAACAGCGGCCACAAGATTGCTGTAGCTCGGGTTCCGAATCCCGTCACCATATAAAATATATTTCCGAGGCACCGGGTACGGTAGTAAAGTCACCGCGGCTTCGAAAACATCGATGCTATACCCTCTAACCCCTTGTGGAGACCGAACGTCTTTCGTCACAACCTCCTTATAACTATGCCGATACGGCACCGCAATCCTCAACGGCTTCCCGTTGTTCGGAAAAACCCACCCTTTGGGCGTCACGGTCGTTTCACCGGGCCAAATCACACTATAAAGATGCTTGGTGCTCGAAGAGCTATTCGGAGGTTTTCCATACAATGATTCCGGAGAACTAATGGATAGACCCGAGTAGTTCGACCAATACCCGATGGTCCGTAACCCGGTTCCACCAATATTGAGGATATCATAAGCCGGATGAATCAGGTTCTTGTCCTGATCGAACCGGAACTCGCCCGTTAACCCCGTGAAGTTCGTCGATAATAGCGCTTTCAAAAGCTGCGGGCCCTCGTTGAACGTCTGGAGTGCCGACAACCGGAGCTCGCTCCCGGTGGTGTTTTGAAGCTTCGGGTCCGACGAAAACGTGATTTTCGAACCCGTCTTCAAGAACGCGTCGAGGGCGTGCGCGAGCAACCAAACGGAATCGTAAGCGTAGAGCGCGTACGAGTTGAAACCCGACGTCTCCTTTCGTTTGATCCCCTTCCATCTCGACGCAAACCTCTTTTTCGCGTCCGAATTCGGGGTATGCTGACGAAGCGTCACGACCCCTTGTAGGAGCCCCATCGTGTCGGGATCCGGCGTCTCCGACGAATCGAGGACCGCCGGAAGCCACTCCGTCGTAATCCACACGTAATCCGCCGTCATCATCCCGAGCTTCTTCGCAATGTCGAAAATCCGCAGACCCGAGTCCGGGTTCACATGGACGACATAAACCCGAGACTCCATCAAGTTAACCCCCGTGAGCACGTCCCCGATATCGGCCTCCGAAGCCCCGGGGGTGAACGCGGCCTTGTACGAAATCTTGGCCCGTTTCTTCGCCAGCGAATCACCCAACGACGAAATCCCGTTTCGGCCGTAATCATCGTCCACGAAAATCGCAATCACCTCTTTCCATTCAAAGTATTCGATCAGATTTGCTATTGCGGCCATCTGGTAGTAATCGTTTTGGGTGGTTCGAAGAAAATAAGGATACTGGAGAGCTGCTAACGTAGGATCAGTTGCACCAAACGACAGAAGCGGAACATGAAGCTCGTTAACAACGTGCGAGATAACATGTGCGATCGTCGAAGATTGCGGTCCGATTGCAGCCACCACATTTCTTTCCATAAGCTGCAAAGCTACATCAAAAAGTCAAAGTCAAACCGTTACTACTTTCAAATTGAAAATTACAGAACTTATCATACGTTTTCGACGTTAATTCGATTGTTTTCGATACTAATCGTTTATGATGTTTGATATGAGTAGGGAAATTGTTCAAAATTTCAACTATAATGGTATTAATTTTGAGAATTGAAGCTACTTTGTTTGACTTAAAAAAGTCAAAATGTAGAATAAACAGAGGTTTAGTGTTGTCATTATTATTACCTTCAATGGTGCCAATGAATCCACTGCAATTGGTATCATGTAAAAAGAGATTCAAATGGGTTTCTTCAAGAATTGAAGGATTGGAATTCACATCATCAACAGCAGCTATAATTGCAGGTTTTACAGACCTCCCAATAACTGAATTCACTGTTAATAAAGCTCCAATATTCACAACACTAGGTCTTCTTGATGACGGCGGCGGCGGTGACGGCGGCGGTGACCCTTCGTCTTCCACGGCGGCAGCCACCACAACCCAGATACCAAATACCAAGAAAACCATCATCCTTTGATCAATCCTCATTTTTGAAGAATACCCTTTTTGGAATTTGGGTCAACTGAGTTTCTCACCTCATATTTGTGGACTAGTAAGAGTAATAATCTGAAGCTGAAAAATCTTGAAATTTGGGGGAAAAATCAAGAATTTGAAGGAAGATGAATATGAGGTAATCCAGCAAAGTTGTGGTTTAGACTTTAGATATGGATACCCACAATGGAAACCAGGGGAAGTATAATTAAATATTGAGAAAAAAGAAAAGGGGAGATTTATTTATTTATTTAGATGATAAAAATATAAAAAGGGGACAGCTAAATGATGCAAATTCTTTTAGATTAGATGATGATGCAGTGAATCAAAATGAGAGGTTTCAAATAATAAGAGTGATTAATAATAAGAAATGAATTAAAAGGGGTTTATTAAATGAAGAAGAAAGTGATGCTGATTGCTTGGAGGATCTACCTGGAGCTCTCAGAACATTTTAGGGGAAAGGGAGTGGAGTGTGAGGGAGGAGAGAGAGAGAGAGAGAGTTTTTATTGATCATTCAATCCTCCCAACAACCCTTAAAAATTATACCCCATGGGGTAAATTTACAAAAATGGTCCATGAAGTTTAGGGAAATTCTGGTTATTGCATTGATGTTTGGAAATTACAAGGACGGTCATGAAAGAATCATTTTTGTTGCGGTTTTGGTCCATGGTTGTTTGGGTTGTTTTGATCACTCGTATTAAAGGCCTTCATGTGGAAGTCACTTGATGGGTATCTTGGATGCCGTTTACTTGACGCTTACCGGTAAATGCTTACAGGGTTAATTTACCTTACGAGATGTGCATGACAAATATTAGAATCTTACCAACCGAAAGTTATACCTAATAAGTGAGATTTACAAATCTTACTCAGTATGCGCTTACCGGATGAATTGTTGCATATGACACCGTTTTAAGAGACTAAAATATTACTCAATATGGTAGGAGATAGTGCTAAGTTTTACCGATAAACGTCTACCAGGTGAGTGTTTAAGTAAACAGACCCTTAGTCATTTTTAAATTTATGAAATGAAACAATATAAAGAACTTGTATATATGGATGCTCATGGATTGGGTTAAAAACATTTAAACAACTCAACTCAATGTTTACAATTTGCAAAATCTCAACGCAATTCAACTCAAACCGTAGAAGTTGGTCGGACTAGTTAGATTGATACTTTAGTACATCAAAATATATTTCTAACATTAAATTTTTTTTTCTATACTCATAATTCCTCTTTCTATACTCATTCTTTGGATCTTCCTTGAGGCCATCCGCTGTCGACCCACTACTATCCAATGGTTTCAACTGCCACATCAGCGCCATATCAGCTTTCCACTATTTTACCCAAAACTACCCAATCCATCCACTATCAACCCACTATCATTTAATTAAAAGTAAAATAAAAAATAAATAAATAAGAGAGAGAAAGAAGAGAGAGAGAGAGGGGGGTGGGGGTGGGGTGGGGGGTTGTTTGCTTCGGTTTGTGGAAGCTGATAGGTATCTACCTGAAGCCATCCACAATAGTGTTCACTAAACTACCCAATGGGTAGGAGGTACCCGGGTACCTACCCGATGTCCCACAGTGGATGGCCTGAGGCCATCCGCTGTCGACCCACTACTACCCAATTGTTTCAACTGCCACATCAGCGCCACATCAGCTTTCCACTATATTACCCAAAACTACCCAATCCATCCACTATCAACCCAGTATCATTTAATTAACCCATAAATAAAATAATAATAAAAGAAGAGAGAGAAAGAAGAAAGAGATAGAGACAAAGAAGAGAGAGAAGTGGGGTGTGGGGGTGAAAGCCTCGGCTTCATGAAGCCGTTTGATTCAACCCGACGAAGAGGTGCGGCGGTGTGGTTTACTCTACCCGACGGCTTCAATGTACCCGATGGGGTACCCGTAAGGCCACAGTGGATGGCCTGAGGAAAGAATAAGGGAAATTATTTAAAGAGACAAAATAAGGAGGATGGTTAGGAGAGAGAAGGTGGTGAGATTTTGTGTTTAGTAAATTCTCTAATAACTTATATATAGCTTTTAAGCTTATATTACATCTTTAATTTAAAAAAAAAGACAAAAAGCTTAAAATAACCCTCATTTAACCGTAGAAATTAATGGCCCTGACAATCATGGACCAAAACCGCAACAAAAATGGAACCTTGACAACCATCCTTGTAATTTTCAAAGATTAGTGATGATTATCAAAGTTTCACCTCATTAAAGGGACTCTTTTTGTAATTTATCTACTAAATATCTTATTTACCTCTTTTTCTTAAAACTTTTAATAAAATAAGGTGTTAATGCCCCTCGTTTACATATCATGCTACTTCTTATCCACTATCTGACTCGTATACCCTCTATAGAAAATGAGATGAATAGAATTCACCTAAAAAACCAATTTCATAATTACTAATTTCATCATAATGATGAATAGATTTCATCATTGTTTAAAACTAGGTTTTTTTACCCCGCGTTGCAGGGGTGCGAGGTTATAAAATATAACGACCTAAATCAACAAAAAGTAATTGAAATGTATCATAAAAGATAGGACCACAATGACGCAAGCGGTAATTCATTATTAACCTAGAAAAGAAAATCTCTCATGGGGAAATATAAAATTGAAATCGGGTGAATGTAGCTTTTGTTGTGATCAATGTCTCTGGTTAACTATACCAATTAAAATTAGAATGATTACTTTTAAACTTTAAAAAGTCTACACCCAAAATAACCAGCTTTTATATACTTCGAAACATATGTTTATTTGTATTACATCATTTGACTTATTTCGTAAAACATATATCATAACATTGAACACAATTAGTAATAAACAATAAGATTGACAACATCAAACATATTTTATTTAAAATTTTATCAAACATGTAATTAACACTAATTAACAATAATAAGTGAAACATAAGATTAATAATAAACACCATTCATGTACTATTAAAAGAAAAGAAAAAAACAAACAAACAAAGGCTTTATTTTCGGATGAAAGAAAAAGAAAAAAAAGACAATAAAAAACAAAACAAAACAAACAAAGAAAAACTTATGTAATGTTGAAAGAAAGAAAAAAAAACAAAACAGACACTATTGTAAATATTAAAAAAATTACGTATTATATAATATATAAAATCAAAATTAAATAAAAAATTATTCAATATTGGACTCATTTCGAAGGTATCGAAGACACGATTATAATGGTATAATTTGTTAAAATTAAAACGTATTTTTTATAGTATTTTAGTCAATATATGATTATATGTGTTAATATAATAAAAATGTAAAATGAAATATAGAAAACTAAAAGGTATAAAGTAAATAACCACATAAGTGTAGGGGTATAAAGTGTAACTAATATATAAATTAAAAAAAATTGATGTTACTGTGCTTAGAAATAGTAGCAACCAAGTTGCTAAATGTTAGGTTTTATAATGGGTTTTGTACGGTAACAAAATTTGTACTATGACGTAGAAAAGAGGTTGGGTATATATCTTACCTTCCTCTTACCTTCTTCCTATAGAATTTATTGAATTTATTTTGTTTATTTAACTTTATCTATTTTTAAAAACATACTATATTTATATACGACATAGGTTTTTTTTTGAACGACACATATTAGATAGGGTTTTATTGATAATTGGGATATCGTTAGTTTAAGATGAAGGAAGTGGTCACCCATCCATCGCTCTTGCTACATTAATCTTTTACTCTACCACTCTTCCATCATTTTACCCCTATGAAACCATTGCACTATACACCATTCCAAGGCTTCATACCAATTAAAAAAAGAAAAGAAAGAGATAGAGAAACAAAAGGGGTTCTCCCATAAAATGGCCAATCCAGTACGGTTGAAAATGTTGACCCTGGAGGGATGGGGATTGGGGGGTGATGTACCACAGGGGCGGACCAATAATTATAAAATTAAAGCTAAGAATCTAGTAAAAATGACTTTAACAAGACTTGAACCCATGACGTCTACTATGCAAAGCAAGGAACTTACCAACTCTACCAAGGAAACCTTATATTTTCATGCAATTTCAAAATATATATGGTGACACACAACAAATTAATACGATAGCACCTTTCATGTCCCTTATTTTTTTACACTACGACGGAGGAATGAACCGATGGCACATGCCACTGTAACCTCTAAGGTAGGTTCGCCCCTGATGTACCACCTTCACTTCTCTACCACATCACGATCGTGGGGCGATCACTCCTCCCCTTAGATATCAACATTTAACTCTATTTGTCAGATTTTTATCTAAACATTTATTAGGGTTGACGAAGATGCTACATTAAAACATATTAAATATTTAATAAATAGTTATTCTATAAAAACAAGAAATTGAATATATTTTGTTTTTCTGTTTTATATTATGCTTTACACAGCCAGAAGCAATTTGCATATCAGTAAAAGCAAACAACATAACAGCGTCTTGTGTTCCCAGCAAAGAATCTTTCTTTTTGCCATTTATAATTGCTCAACTTTTTTTCCATGTGTGTTCTGTGTTGTGTTTTTTCAATTTATAAAACAGAATCTAATTTCTATTTTATAATATATTAACTTATGATTCATCGAATAATATGCAAAAATTAACCAGAATTATACCTAACCATTTAGGCTATGTTTGGCAAACTAGCTGATAAGCTAGCTGTTGATTGATAAGCTAGCTTATGAACAAATTATGTTTTGCAAAAACTAGCTTATGCGTATGTAAAATGACCAAAAATGGTATATTTGAATTTAATAATTAATATTAATAAGAGTATAATTGGAAAAAACTACAAAAAGCTACTCAAAATAACGTTTCAAAAAGTTAGCTTATGGTACATGTTTGGATGGACTAGCTTATAAGCGAGCTTATTTTTATCAAACACAATCTCAAATTAATTCAGCCTAAACAATTTCTATATTTAGTCTGTTACTATTTATTTTATTTTAAGAAAGATTTCTATATTTGAATGTATGATAATAACATAAATTTCTTATAGATAACTGTTTCATGGTCGAAAATTATTTATGTTTTATTTGATAAAATGCAAGTTTATTATAAAAAAAATGTGTCATATTATTCTGTACACACATATATTATTTCTTGTATAGTTTACTTTAAATATTTATGTAATATTTAAAATATAATCAAACAAAAATAAATAAAATTTATGATAACATCGACATCAGTAGTATCGAATAATAATTAGCACTTAAACAAATAAAAGCAAATCTAAAGAAAAAAGTCATAAATAGCATAATTAAGGGTTTATGACTTGTAAGGGTAACCAACTGTTCCAATTGTACAAATGTTACCATGAAACTATTTTTTGTACTCAATTGACCATTAAACTCTTTTTGACTGTACATATAGTACCATTATGACCTGATATAACAGGTAAACCACCGTGAACCACCGGTAACCACCACCACCACCACCAAAACACCACCTTCTTCAAACCCACCACCAAAACACCACCACAACCACCACCTTCTTCAAACCCACCACCACCACCACCAAAACACCACCACAGCCACCACCTTCTTCAAACCCCCCCCCCCCCACCACCACCACCACCACCACCACCACCACTAAAACACCACAACAGCCACCACCACCTTCAAACCCACCACCAGATCTCCGGCGAAAGATTCAAGATTTCCGACAACCCTTAAAGAAATAAAGCTTAAAAATCAAAACCCATATAAGAAAATCTCAAAATTTTCGAACTAAAGCAAACCCACCATTTTTTCCGGCGAAAAGGTTAAGTTTTTCCGGCGAAAGATTCAAGCTTTCCGACAGCCCTCAAAGAAATAAAGCTTAAAAATCAAAACCCATATAAGAAAACCTCAAAATTTCCAAACTAAAGCAAACCCACCAAGAAAATCTTGAAACCCACCATTTTTTCCGGCGACGTTTCCAGATCTGCACGTTTTTCCGGCCACGTTTCCAGATCTGCACGTTTTTCCGGCCACGTTTCCAGATCTGCACGTTTTCGGATCTGAATCTGGTACGTTTTGGTGGTGGTGGTGATGGTGGTGTAATGAAGAGAGAGGAAGATGAGGAAGATGAAGAAGATGGTGGTGGTGGGTGGGTGATGGTGGTTGGTGTTGGTGGTGGTGGTTTGGTGGTGGCTGTGGTGGTGGGTTTGAAGGTGGTGGTGGCTGTTGTGGTGTTTTGGTGGTGGTGGGTTTGAAGAAGGTGGTGGTTGTGGTGGTGTTTTGGTGGTGGGTTTGAAGAAGGTGGTGGTTGTGGTGGTGTTTTGGTGGTGGGTTTGAAGAAGGTGGTGTTTTGGTGGTGGTGGTGGTGGTTACCGGTGGTTCACGGTGGTTTACCTGTTATATCAGGTCATAATGGTACTATATGTACAGTCAAAAAGAGTTTAATGGTCAATTGAGTACAAAAAATAGTTTCATGGTAACATTTATACAATTGGAACAGTTGGTTACCCTTACAAGTCATAAACCCCATAATTAATATCATCGGTTTTGTGATTCTTATTAGTGTTAGCGTTATTCCTATCTTCAAAAAATAAATACAACTTCATTTATAGTTTATTTTCAAATATATATTTACAAACCTAAAGGACAACAGTAAAAACATCATTAAAATTTAAAAGCTATATCAAATAAAAAAATATTACAAACTTATAAATCGACTATATATTATTATGAAACATATTTTGATAGATTTAATTCATTTACATATTTACGACTTATTTTTTACGCAGATATTGAAGGCTTTAAAAAGAGGAGGCCTATTGAGTATGCGGTCCAACACGTGGAACATGTGGTTCTTCCGGCATGGAGAATAATATGCTTTTAATATAATTTCATAGTACCCCCTTCATCTTTCACACCTTTAACACATCTTGCACCTTTTTATTTCATCTTGGAATCAAATACACCATAATATTCTTTGCATAGATCTACACACAAATTAAAAGTGGCTCGTAGAATGGATGGTGAATTACGTTGATCATATTACATTCAATCGTTTGGTTTATATACAAAATAAATATGGATGTTGTAGGAGTAGAGTTTTTTCGGTTAGTAGAAAGAAGAGTCTGCGAAAATGTTGGATGAAAAGAAAGAAAGTTGATTGTGAATTTCAAATTGGATCGATAATAATACATATGACAATATTTATATTAGATAGAGCCTCTAACAACTTACAAACTTGATAAGTATTGAAAACTAGTTATAACTAACATCGGGATACTTAGCTTCAAATCTTTAGCTTTTTCCCATGAAACTTCTTGATCTGAGTACCCTTTCCATTTGACTAGATATTAGACCCCTACATGATTCTGGCTTTCAACTACCCGCTTTCCTAATATACTTGTCGGTTGTAAGATGTATCGGTTAAGGCTTGGTGTTGGGAAAAAACCCACCCAAGTTCGAATCCTGGGGTGAGCAACCAGGGGTCACTGAGTGTTAATCCCAGGGGAGCATGCTTTAGCTCTCGGTAAAAATTACCAAGGATGTAGTCTGGGTAAACCCAGATGAACCTTATCAAAAAAAAAAAAAAAAAACTACCCGCTTTCCTAATATACTTGTCGGTTGTAAGATGACTATATCATGTTTTCCTTGAAACCATGGTAAAATATGTGCTGCAACATACACTATTCCATGGAGTTACTTTAGCTAGGATACATGGAATATGCTTAATAAGTAGATGAAAACCTCAACTTATGAGCCTATTTCCCAATAATTGCTGGAACTTGAAAGGGTCAAAATACTAACAACTTCTAATTATTTCTCTGTCAAACAAATGTTTGTCTATAAGGTTACACCTTGAGCCATATTAATTCTCCACTTTCCAGAACTCTTTTTGACCCGTGTTGATCAACTTGAGATATAATTCTTGCATGGGCTCTTATTAGGTGAAATTTCAACCTACTATTCATTGTTCGTCTCCTCTAAAAATTTCTATCCATTGTATCTGCTGATGATTCCCTTACCATGTACCGAAAATGCACTGGAGGTGGTTGGTTAGACACTACTTCAAAGGGTGTCAACTAAATCGTTGAATGAAAGTGAGAGTTATACCACCAATTACCTAAAGGGAGCTGTTAGTCCCAAGAATAAAAGGCTTAACTTAATAGAGTATTGTAGAAAGGGGTTGAATATAATACTTAAAATCAATACAGAAATTACTTTATAAAATTCTTGTATTGAAATACTTCAAAAAGAATTACACTTAGAAACAAATTGTTACGAAAAACAAATAACTAACAAGTTATTTGAAACAATCTTTTTAACAAAGAGAACTAAAAATAAGAACACAACTTAAACACTGAGAAAAGTAATGAACTTTGGAGGTGAGAGAACTTTGTCGATTTTAATAACTGCTTGTGAAAGAGTTTGAAAGCGTGAGAAGCACGGTGCATAGCTTCTCTTATTTATAGTATGCATTCATGGCATGGGACACATGTCATCTTGTAATTGGAGATATACTTTGGATAATGTAGACAAACAACTTATTTTTGGTGCTTCCTATTTTCTGAAAGGTTGCATCAAAAACTAATGTTGACATATCTTCCAAAAGCAAACTATATAGATAATAAATCCCAGACAAGCTAGAGAATGTCTTATCATGCAAAGATTTGAAAACCTTATATAATCCATTATTGGATCTGAAGGATAATGGTATTCCTCATCAAAACAGGATAGACATGTTTCTTCCAAAAGATTCTACAAAATCGGCAGAAGATCTTGTCGAAAATGTAGATATGGAAATCGGCAGAAGATTTTGGCTGATACAGTTCGGCCGTCAACTCAGTTTAAATTCTGAAGTTCATTTATGATCCGCTCTAGATGAAGTAATGTTGATATTGGCTAGTCTTCGATTCGCTGATCTTTTTAGATACCTGAGTTATTAGAATCTAAAAAAATTATAAGTGTGGAGATAGGTTGAAATCGAGAGGGCATCTTCAAATTAATGTCCCAATAGAAAGTAACCTTCTCTTCCATCTAGAGAAATGAGTGTTACAAATGGCATGACCAAAAAATTCATAACACCCTGGAGTGAGTTTCAAGAGTTGTTTAAACACATCATCTGAGTGTACTCTCATATAGTGGTAACCAACTCTTAAATCCAATTTGTTGAAATCTAAAGCTCCAACAAGCTCATCATTAATTTCTCAATCATAGATATTGTAAATCTATTTTTATTGTTCTTTTATTCAGTTCTTTATAATCCACACTCAGTCTCTAAGGGGCCGTTTACTTGAACACTTACCCGGTAAGTGCTTACCGGTAAAATTGAACACTATCAACTACCATATGGTACAACATTTTAGTCTCTTAAAACGGTATCGTATGCAACAATTTACCCGGTAAGCTCTTACCGGGTAAGAGTTGTGGATCTCACTTACCCGGGTAAGACTTTTGGTTCATGCTATCGCTCTTACTGGGTAAGATTGTAGTCATGTTCATGTTCTCCCCGTAAGGTAAATTGACCCGGTAAGTACTTACCGGGTAAGTTCAAGTAAACGGCCCCTAAGTACCACTTTTTCCTACTAATACCACGATAGATGCAAAAGGGTTGCTGTTATTTTGTATTATTCCTCTATCATACATTTCTTGTCCATCTCCTCTATAATATCTCTTTGCTTTAGTGGATACCTATAGGGTCTGATATTAACTGTTGATGACCCTTATTTCAACAAAATTTCTGATCAATCACATCTTTACACAGTGGAAGTTCAAAAGGATCATTAAACACCATGCTAACTTTTTTTTTCTAGACTTCTAAATTGGTTATCAGATTACTGGATCTATTGCAACACTAGTCTTGTCAGGATCTATTTCAAGAGGATTCCCTTCTATCACTATCAATTTTTGTGGTGGAATTCCTTTTATAAAAAGAAAAGGAATGGTTGTCCTTCCAACAAAAAGTTACTTACAATTTTTTGAAATCCCAAATAATTTACCCCAAGGTGCTAAGCCATCAAATTCCTAACACCATATTACAATTTCCCAAGAAAATAAACGTTACTTATGTGTTAAAGTTCTTCTTTGTCATTATCCACAAAAAATATTTACACTTATATTAACAAGCTATCCAGACTATCAGAGTTTGAATTCCACGGGTGACATTTCTGAGATATCCAGACTTTGGATTTGGTCCTTTGAGCCGGGTTCGGGGCCGGTATGGTTGTATGGGAGGATCTAGTCTATGGGATCCACTTCCCTGTCGGTCGGGTTCAACCATAGGTTGGGTCGGGTCGCAGCGGATTAGTGGGATTGCCCAATTAGAGGCCTGATACCGAGTTAAAACTTGGTAATCAGAATTGTGAATTGTATTGATTGTATGATTACAAAGGAAGAATACAAGGTCTATAAATAGACTATAATTAGGGCCTCTAAAATACAGAAACAAATCTTTCCTAATTATATTAATATACAGAGAATCTTTCCTAATTATATTGTCTAATATTCCCCCGCAAGCTAAGGCCGGGGAGCGAATCTTAGCTTGGACCTTAAGAACAGAAATCTCTGAAAGGGCAGAGGCTTTGTAAAGACATCTGCAATCTGATCGTCTGTAGTGATGAACTGAACCGAGAGTTGGCGTCGAGCAACCTTCTCACGAACAAAGTGAAAGTCTATCTCAACATGCTTTGTGCGAGCATGGAAAACCGGATTGGCGGACAAGTATGTGGCGCCTAGATTATCACACCATAACGTAGGAGGGGAGCGGACCGTAGCACGTAGCTCAAGTAGAAGAGCCTGTATCCATGTGAGCTCAGCAACCGCATCTGCAAGGGCTTTATACTCAGATTCTGTAGATGACCGAGAGACGGTTTTCTGTTTTCGTGCAGACCACGAAACTAGGTTGGAACCCAGATATATAGCATATCCCCCGGTGGATCGACAGTCATCTGGGCAGCCAGCTAGGGTTGTAAACGAGTCGAGACAGCTCGCGAGCTACTCGAGACCGACTCGGGAGAAACTCGAAATCGAGTCGAAGTTAATCGAGTCGAGCTCGAGCTACTCGAGTAGCTTAACGAGCCGAGTTCGAGTATTGAATTACTCGGATTGACGAGCTCGCGAGCCTAATCGAGCTCAAGTTTATTAGTGTACAAAATTTACCCCACATCTTTATAAGTATTACATTTAAACTATACTATAAATAAAACAATAAACCCTAAAACTAATAAAATACTCACCAGTCTCTCAATCTCTCTCTTTCTCTCTCTCATCTGTAAGAGTGTACCGCCACCGGTCACCACCACCACCGCAACACCACCACCACTGTAACACCACCACCACCACCGATCATCTTTAGATCTGCCACCGCCGCCACCACCACCACCGATCATCTTCATCGTCATCTTCAGATCTTCAGATCTGCAACCACTCGGCGCTAACGAACGCCGCTAAAGAACCTGCTCGGTGAAAGGACGAGGCGGCGGTTGCTCAGAAAGACGAGGCAGCGGCGGTGATGTCATCCTGAAGTTGATTGATGATGGTAAGAATGCAAGGAAGAACGTATACCATTTGTATGTTGTTGTTCTTCAGTAAATGTTGTCAACTAGAAAAGATATGATGCATATTTCGAAGCCTTAATTTGTTGTTCTAATTTGGTATTTTGTGTATTTTATATAATATTAGTTTTCAAAAATATGGAACAAGATTGTTTCTTTTAGGAGATTGTAAGTAAGAGGATTGCTTTGATAGAGAGAAAGGATGACAATTGAAAATCTGGATTCAATCTTGATGCTATCTGAAGAATTTTTGATGAAAATAAATCAGCACTTAATCGAGTCGAGCCGAGTCAAGCTCGAAAGTGTCGATTACTTGATCGAGCCGAGCTCGAGCTTGAAATTCTAAGCTCGGTCGAGCTCGAGTCGAGTTTCGAGCTCGAGTAGATGTGCTGAGTTCGAGTTCGAGCTTGGTGATACTCGGCTCGACTCGGCTCGATTACACCCCTACAGCCAGCCCAGTCTGCATCAGAGAAGGCTGAGAGACTGTTGTGAGTCGAGTCAGCATAAGCATGAAGAAGGTGAGAAGATTGTTGTTGAATGAGAAGGCTGTGAGAAACGGTTCCTTTTAGGTACCGAAGGATGCGCTTAACTGTGGACCAGTGATTTTCTGTAGGAGAATGCATAAATTGACAAACTTTGTTGACGGCATAGGTGATATCGGGACGGGTCAAGGTGGCATATTGAAGAGCCCCAACCACCTGTCGATATTTAACCGGATTGTCAAAAAGTGAGCTGTCATTTAGGGCTAAGTTAGCCGATGTGGAGATAGGTGAAGAGACCGGTTTAGCATTTGACAAACCAGCTTTTTGTAAGAGTTCCAAGATGTACTTTTGTTGGGACAGAAGAATGTCCGCTCCCTGTGAAACAATCTCAATACCTAAAAAGTATGAGAGCTTGCCCATGTCCTGGACAGGAAAGGTGCGTCCGAGATGGTGAACAACGTTATCAATTGCTCCTTGATTGTTACCTGTCAGGATTATATCATCAACATAGACCAACATGTAGAGCAAAGTTCCCCCAGAAGAATAAATAAAGAGGAAAGGATCTGTTTTAGACCCCTTGAAACCTAGCTCGTGTAATGTGGTGGATAACCGGTGAAACCATGCACGTGGGGCCTGTTTGAGGCCATAAAGAGATTTATGAAGGAGACACACATGGTCCGGTTTCTTTGGATCAACAAAGCCTTGTGGTTGTTGCAAATACACAGTCTCCTTAAGGTCACCATGCAAAAAGGCATTCTGAACATCCAGTTGTCGCAAGGCCCGTTTTTGTGTAACTGCTAAAGATAAGACAAGGCGAATAGTAGTCGCCTTCACCACCGGGCTAAAGGTGTCCTCATAATCAATACCTGGTTGTTGTCGAAACCCCTTTGCCAGTAACCGGGCTTTATAACGCTGAATAGCCCCTTGTAGGTCCTGTTTTATTTTGAAAACCCATTTGGAATCAACAATATTAGAACCAGGAACACGAGGAACCAGTGTCCATGTCCCGTTTCTCAACAGGGCCGAATATTCATCAGCCATGGCGTCTCGCCATTGAGGCAATGTATTAGCAACGGTAAAGGAGGTGGGTTCGGTATCGGGAGCAGTGGTGGTAGAGTGAAAGGAACTGGCATTATAAGGTTTGGCAAGTTTAGGATTGGGTCGTAGGTTGGCAGGCCGCTGTCTAGGGATGGGTTCGGGCTGGGTGGTGGTTTCGAGTGGGGTTGGATCAGCGCTGTGGGCAGTGGTTGGAGGCTGATCAGCAGGTATATCAGTGGTAGGGATTGGCTTGGGTCGGCGCTGCTGATAGGTAAACAAGAGGGGAGGTGAAGAAGGGAGAGGTGGAGGGACCGGAATAGGGCTTGGTGATAGTGGAATAGGATCAGATGACGGCTGGTCCGTCTGAGAAGGTGTATCAGCAGCAGGAGGTGGATGAGAGGTTTGGGTAGGAAGGGGGTCTGGATTTGGATAAAGGGAGATGTATGGGTCAGGTGCGGGTGTGGTTGAAGATGTAGTATGGGGTTTGGCATAAGGAAAGCAAAGTTCATTGAACCGGACATGATGGACAATATAGAGACGCTCATTTTGTGGGTCAAAACAACGATAGCCATGGTGATCTGGGCTGTACCCTAAAAAGACGCCTGATATGGACAGGAATTCTATTTTGTGTTTGTTGTAAGGTTGAAGATGGGGAAAACATTGTGAGCCAAAGACCCGCAAGAACGAATAATCTAGAGGACGATGAAAAGAGGTGCTGGAATGGTGAGAGAGATGAAGTAGTTCGAGAAGGCATGCGATTAATGAGATAAACCACGGTGTCAAAGGCATAGTTCCAGAAACGATGAGGAACATGAGAATGAGCAAGTAAGGTGAGGCCAGTTTCAACAACATGGCGATGTCGACGTTCCACAATACCATTTTGTTCGCTAGTGTGTGGACACGATAGACGGTGAATAATGCCAAGAGATTGGAAGAAGGAAGAAAGGTTTCGAAATTCACCGCCGCAGTCGGTTTGAACATGCTTAAGTTTTGTATTGAATTGACGTTCAACCATGATCATAAAGTTCTTAAATATTTGAAAAACCTCTGATTTCAATTTAAATGGGAAAATCCACATGAATTTGGAATAATGGTCGACACACAAAAGAAAGTAATTGTGACCCTCAATAGATGTAATTGCCGAGGGACCCCAAACATCACAAAATAGAAGATCTAGAACATTTGAACTCTTGAAACTAGAATTTAACAAATGCAATTTGGAGGATTTGCCAATAGAACACGATTCACAAAAAGAAACATGACATTGTTTATTTAAAGGTAAATGATAAAAAGATAACATTGACTTCAAAAGTTGTGGATGAGGATGCCCCAATCTTTGATGCCAAATGTTGGAAGAGGTCCGACTTGTAGAAAAAGCAACTTTAGAAATGGCTTGGAAACGGAGAGTCTGGAACTTGTAAAGTCTGTCATGGCTTGGACCCGTGAGGAGGATAATGTGTGTAGACTTGTCCTTCACAGAAAAGAAAGAATCGTGAAATTCAAAATAGACATGATTATCACGACAAAACTTTTGAACAGAGAGAAGATTTTGTTTAATGTCCGGTACATGAAGAATATTTTGTAGGTTAAAGGTATGGTTTGGTGAGTGAAAGGTTGTGGAACCAATATGTAAAATGGGAAAACCCTTATTGTTGCCAACATGGAGACTGTCATTGCCATGATATGCTTCTGAAGTATCGAAACTGGAGAGATTTGGGGCAACATGATGACTAGAGCCCGTGTCAGGAAGCCAGGTAGAGGAAACTTGTGACCTGTAATAAGCAAAATTGGCGGAAGGTGGTGGTCGCGACCGAATTGTGGCCGGATCACGATTTGGACAATGAGGAGGAAGATGTCCTATGCCACACCTGTTACAAGAGCCATACACAGTGTTCTGGTTAGAAGCCCAACTAAATTGATTCCTGTTACCTCCATTATTACGGTTGAAACCCCCGCGTCCACGATTGTTGTGTTGCCTGTTATTCCGATTAGTGACGGAGCGATTGGTGTAGAAGGCAGAGGGCTGTGAAGCGGGATGTGAAGAGGGCTGTAATTGCAGCCCTAACTGGGCCGCAAGTTGTTGAACAGCTTGCACAGCAGCATCTGATGGCGGAGCAGCAGAAATAGTAGTCAGTGATGACTTAAGCGCGGCTGTAAAGGCCTGTGTTGGATGGATAGCAGTCGAAATTTTTTGAAGCATGTAATCGTGATCCGCAAAAAAAGCATGGAGTTCATTGAAGGCCAATTGTCTAGTCAAGGCTGTGGTTTTGAGACCATGGTATTCTTCACGAAGCCCGGATATAACGAGCATCACAATATCTTTTTCCTTCATTGGTTCCCCGATGTTAGCGAGGGCAGTGGCATACTCCTGGGCTCTCGTCAAGTAGGCAGAAGAGGACTCGTCTGGTTTCATCTCGATCCACAAGAGTTGGGTTTTCAACGTGTATTATGTTGGGAACCGTAGGCACTAACGGTGCGCAGCGGATAACAAAAACGATTCCCAAACCCGGACCCATCTTAAACCTTATCAGATACAATTTTAGCGAGGTTTGATGGTTTACCTTTTGCGATTAGTTTCCGGAAAGCTCGTAGGGGATACACCGCTACTGACACCACGTGAGAAGGTTGCTAGACCACTTGGATTTCTTCTCCTTCTGGTCGACGGTTATGGAGAGAGGGGAAAGGGATTTCAGGGTTTTTTTCTAAGCTTAAACTGAATGAATGAATAATTGATCAGGGTTTTATCATATTTATAGGATTAAATATGGTAATACCCATTACTTAGAAAAGCCCATTAGGCTATTTTAATTAGATCCCCTTTTAATTAATTAATCCCACTATTAATTAATTAATCCTTTAATTAATTAATTTACTATTAATTAATTTTTACCTGATAAAATATAAACTGACATTTTATCAACTATAAATAATAAATAACTTTTATTATTTATTCCTCTCAAATAATTAATTTTACAATTAATTATTCCATCAAACCAATTTGTCTCTAATCGGGTGTGCAGCGGTGTGACCTACTAGTGCCTTATAACATTGGACACGATAATCTCCGTTACTGTCTCGCACATAATCCTAACAGACTCCCACTTGTGCTAGACACGTAACTGTACTGTTACCATTAGCCTAAGGAGGTCCCTAGCCAGACACTTAGGTTAACCAGGTTATAAGATCTCTTACATCCAGAGATATAATTCTCGGTTGAAATTGCACACAGGTTCATTCCTTTTGCACATGATATTTCTAAAGTGATTTTAAGACATGGAGTGGAGGATTCATTTCTTAAAATCAAGTATTTCTTGACTCTGATTTCGATTGCCTGCAGTATCGGATATTACTAAATAACACCTGTTATTCTATCCGAGCGTGGCCACGCGTTTTATGCCAATCTTAATCGTCAAGGGGACCGGAAATATCTCTCTTTTTGAAAGAGGTGCAAATCCCTTCTTGACTACTTGCATTTGGATCCACGGCTTCCGCTGCATCTAGTCACGTCCCGTATGGCCGCCCTGTTACGGTGCAGCGTTAGTACGTGCTAAGAGTACAACAGTCCTCATGTTTCCAAACCAAGTATCTCAGGTCTAAGGACAACCTATCAAGTCAATGCTTATGACTGAGGCTCCATGAAGCAGACTTGATTACTGGTCACTTCCAATACCCAAACACTCTGATGAGTATCTATAAATACTTGGTCACATCACTTGTGCTTTTATTCTTTACTTCGAATAAATCATCAAGTATTTATAATAGCGTTAAACTTCCTATTGAAATTCCCATTTCAATAAGTGGCTATGGAAATTTTGATTTTCTTACAAAACTTTGTAAAAATCATGGATACGTTAAATATGCGAAAAATAGTTAATTTTAGAACAATCATGAAATTAAAACCTCCATTTATTTCCAACACACTGTGAAATAAAACTTTACATGATTACATTGTTTCAAAATTAAACTATAGTAAATAATTCAATAAACTAAAACTAGCTACTGGCGTCCAGGTACTGCATCCCATGGAACTTGCATGTGCCTCATGCTTTACCCTTGCTAGTGGCTTTGTCAGCGGATCTGCGACATTTTCTTCTGTTGGAATCTTGCATATTCTTACATCTCCTCTTCCAATAATCTCTCGGATGAGGTGATATTTCCTGAGCACGTGTCTTGACTTGTGATGCTCTCTAGGTTCCTTTGCTTGCGCCACGGCTCCCGAGTTATCACAGAATATATCGATCGGTCTCGAGATACTGGCAATCACTCTGAGATCCGATAGAAAATTCCTTAGCCAGACAGCTTCCTTTGCCGCATCAGATGCTGCAATGTACTCTGCTTCTGTAGTTGAATCTGCAATCGTGTCCTGCTTCGAGCTCTTCCATGAGATCGCGCCTCCGTTTAGGGTAAAGACGTACCCTGACTGTGACCTGAAGTCATCTCTGTCGGTCTGGAAACTAGCGTCAGAGTATCCGGTGACACTAATTTCGTCCTCAGATCCTCCAAAGACCAAGAACATTTCTTTCGTTCTTCTCAGATACTTAAGAATGTTCTTGACAGCCACCCAATGAGGTTCACCCGGATTCTGTTGATATCTGCTCGTAACACTTACTGAGTAAGCAACATCGGGCCTAGTACATAACATGGCATACATGATTGATCCAATTGCAGAAGCATATGGAACCGATTTCATTTTGTCCTGATCTTGACTAGAAACAAGACATTGTGTTTTACTTAACACTATGCCATGCTGCATCGGGATAAATCCTTTCTTGGATTCATCCATCCTGAATTTCTTCAGAATTTTATCGATATACGTACTCTGACTAAGTCCGATAAGCCGCTTAGATCTATTTCTGTAGATTTTTATACCAAGTATATAAGCGGCTTCTCCAAGGTCTTTCATCTGGAAACATTTGCTTAACCAGCTCTTTACACTCTGTAAAGTTGGTACATCGTTTCCTATGAGTAGAATGTCATCTACGTACAAGACCAAGAAGGTTACTATGCTCCCACTGAACTTAGTGTAGACACACGGCTCGAACTCACTTTTGGTAAAACCAAACTCTTTGATTCGCTCATCAAAGTGTAAGTTCCAGCTTCGAGATGCTTGCTTTAATCCATAAATGGATTTTAGCAGTTTACACACCTTATTAGGATTCTTAGGATTTTCAAACCCCTCTGGTTGTTCCATATAGACGTCTTCTGTTAACTTTCCATTCAGAAAGGCTGTCTTGACGTCCATTTGCCAAATCTCGTAGTTAAAATACGCTGAAATGGCCATAAGAATCTTAATTGACTTTAACATGGCCACTGGTGAAAAGGTTTCATCATAGTCGATACCATGAGTTTGCGTGAATCCTTTTGCGACCAGTCTGGCCTTGAAAGTGTGTACATTTCCATCCATGTCGGTTTTCTTCTTGAAAACCCATTTGCGCCCAACAGCCCTACAGTGTTGTGGCAAATCAGTCAACTCCCAAACTTGGTTGTCGTACATGGATTGCATCTCGGCCTTCATGGCTTCTTGCCATTGTTCAGACTCACTGCCTGACACAACTTCTCCATAGGATGTTGGTTCATTCAAGTCTCCACTGTCCTGAGAGACTAGAAACCCAAGATACCTATCTGGTTCTTGTCTTACCCTACTGGATCTGCGAAGGTCCTATGTTTGCACTTCCTCAATCGGTTCTGATTGAGGTTCAACATTGCTATGTTGAATTTCTGGCTCAACAATCGGTGCAGTGCTTTCTTCGTCTACTACCTGTAGATCTACATCCTTTCTGGTGTTCTCTAAACTGAGAAACTTTTCTTCCATAAATTTTCCATTTCGAGCAACAAAAACTTTGTTCTCTTCAGGGTTGTAGAAGTAATATCCCACGGTGGTCTTGGGATATCCAACGAAGAAACACTTGTCGGATTTGGGCCTGAGTTTTTCTGAGGTGGGTCGTTTGACGTAAACCTCACAACCCCAAATTTTTAGAAAAGATATGTTGGGTTTCTTACCCTTCCATAGTTCATATGGAGTCTTTTCTACCGACTTTGTTGGCGCTCTGTTCAGTATGTGTGCTGCTGTTTCGAGCGCATGTCCCCAGAATGATATTGGCAGCGTAGAATGACACATCATCGTTCGTACCATGTCAAGCAAAGTACGATTTCTCCTTTCTGATACATCGTTCATCTGAGGTGTATACGGAGGTGTAAGTTGGGATACAATCCCACACTCCATCAGATGATTGTCAAACTCATCACTAAGATATTCGCCACCACGATCCGACCGCAAGAACTTGATCCTCTTGTCAAGTTGATTCTGTACTTCATTATGAAATTCCTTGAATCTTTCAAAGCTTTCAGATTTATGTCTCATAAGGTAGACATAACCATACCTACTGAAATCGTCAGTAAAGGTAATGAAGTACCGGTATCCTCCTCTTGCCACATGACTGAAAGGTCCACACACATCTGTGTGGATTATTTCAAGCAAGTCAGTAGCCCTTTCATTTTCATTGTTGAAAGGTTGCTTTGTCATTTTGCCAGATAAACAAGACTCGCAATTATCAAAAGGTTTATAATCGAAATCGCCAAGAAAACCTCCTTTTAGGAGTAGTTCAACGCGTTTCTTGTTTATGTGGCCTAAACGACAATGCCAGAGGTAAGTCTGATCCTCAATGTCCTTGGATCGTTTACTTATATGATAGATTTCATTGCTATTGTCTTGCAGATTTACTGTATATAGACCATTTATAGGTGTTGCTTTAAAATAGAAAACATTATTTTTAAAGACAGAAAGCATTTTATAATCATATTTGTAATGAAAACCTTGGTCTACTAACAAATCAAAAGACAAAACATTCTTAATCATATTTGGAATATAATAACAATTATCCAGTTCCAAAACTAGACCCGAGGGTAAACTAAGACTATAAGATCCCACGGCTTCAGCAATCAGCGGAGTGCCTTCGCCAACTCGTAGGTTCGAACGGTCCTTCCTCAAAGTCTTTTTTCTAGTGAATCCCTGTAAATGATTACAAATGTGGTTACCACTGCCTGTATCAATTACCCATGATTCATAAGAAGTGATTAAGCAATCTATCATAAAGATACCTGGAGCATCGGGTAAACCGATCTCTATCTAGTCGATATTCATCAAGTGCTCGCAAAAATCCTTGCTACCGCATTCTGGGCAACTCAGATCTCCCAGCTCATCAATTAAGTCAGTATCCATGAGATCAGCAGGTGCAGGTACTGGCTCTAGACTGGCCAGAATATCTTCATGAACTTTATCCACGTCGTTCTTTGGTTCCTTCATGTAGGCACTAGCTGTGTCCTGAACTTCTTTTGTGAGGGAAAACCATATGAGATACACTAACTCTTCCTGAGTCAATCTTGTACCCCAAACGTGATAAACATTTAAAGAGCCTTCTTATTTCAATGAGATGGTCTTTAACTGACTGACCCTTTTTGAGCTTCAGGGAGAATATCTCTTGCATGATCAAAAGCTTACCCGTATGCTTGTAGAGACCTAACTGGTTCTCCACATTTTTCACAACCTCGTGACAGAATTTGTCTCTTAAATCTCCCGTGAACTCGGGTGACATAGAGAAAATTAGAATGGACATTACATCCGATTCATCTGCCATGAATCTAAAATACTCAGCAAATTCCTCTTCAGGGGCATTGCTCTTAGGTCGTGACATAGGCTTACTGATCACATAAAGCTTACCCTGGGCACTCAAAACATTCTGTAAATGTAACTTCCAAACTGGAAAGTTCTGGCCCATAAGCTTCCACTTGCCCATAATAAGGCGAAGTGATTCCTCAGGTGAATAAAACGGAATGCTAATTGGAGACATCTACAGAAGAATATAAATTCCAATTTAGTTTATAATTATAAAATTCTAATAAATTATTACCCTTAAAATAAATTTATTAGACTAGAATCCATATTTCACATGTGTCGGGAAGCATGTGATCATGTCAAACCGACTCATGCGATTTATGGTAGGTAAAACTATACCAATCGTATTCTAACTCGAAAATACGACTTCTGGATCGTCGGGACATCGGATATATATAGTCCGTGCATATTTAGTCCCTCTAGTGCATTTTGGCCCGGTACCACCCGGTGAATAAATAATTACCAAAATAGATTGCACCACCCGGGACCTGGACAAACTCTGGCCGGTACCACCCGGTGATAATTCGCAGAGTTTTATCACCCTCCAGTTTCGTTTTGAACACAGGCGTTCATAGTGTGTGCACTTACAACGCCCTATGTACCTTACACCGGAGGTGCCCCTAAAGTGGGTTGCACTTACTAATCTATGATTTTACAAGGGTCATAAATGCCAGTTTTCAAAAACTTTGGATCCAAACACAAACTGTATTTGTTTCCAATTTTGCTTTTAAAAACATTTAATTTCAAAAGCAAATGTTTATATTTAAAAAAAATTACGTAACTTAAACAACCACGCAATTTATATAACTGATAAATATAAACAACCACACAGTTTAAAACTTGTCATAGTCAGAAACCCTTAGCTATTGTCGTTTCGTGAGCCAACACAAAACGACGGTCTCATTCCTAAGGGACAAAACTTCTCGGTGCTCCCACTGGTTCCAAGCTCCATGGTTGACTCCTTGGCTCCGTCATCAATTCTCGATTACAAAAATAATATTACAAATAATCGGGTTGTAAATGGCACGCAGGCCTCCCGTAACCAGTACTTGAAACAAAATAAAATACAAAAACGCAACCATGGGTCAAAGGGTTTGACTATGACAACAAAATCTTGACTAGATTTTATTTAATTAAAACAGAATTAATTAAATTTAATTAAACTAAAATAATTTAATTATTTAATTAATAAAATTAATCCCTAGGGTTCTAAACCTTATCTGGTTTAGGATAAACCCTTATCAGCTATCGATTAACCAAACTGGTTTTGATCCGAAAACAACCACGTTACCATCAATCCAACTAACGATGGCAGTGGCTTGGTGCCACCACCACCGCCGTGGTACAACAACATCACCATTGATCACCGTCATCGTTAAACCATCGGCAACAGCAGCGGTTTGGCACCACCGCTGCCGCCGTGGTCGCGTAACAGACGAAAACACCACCGCCACCATCATCGATGGCAACGGCGGACACCACACGTACCTGTGGTGTGTTTCTGACGACGGTAGCAACAAATCGTCACCACCGCCCCTGTTCGCCGGTGTTTTGAATAAAAAACATCACGCCATCGCCGCCACCACCACAAATGGTGGTGTGGCGGTCGATTGAGAGACCAACGGCAGCAGCAGCGTAATGCCACCACCACCGCCGCCTCTCGGCGGGTTAGTCGATTACCACCGCCACCACAAACGGTGGTGCGGTGGTTTTTCTTCGGCCACAGCCTGATGCGATGGTCGATTAGCAACACGATCGCCGCCACTACCACAAGCGGTGGCGTGGCGGTGGATTTCGGGGCAAGACGGCAGCAGTGGCAATTGCCACCACCACCGCTGCTTTCGACGGTCTCAACTGACGGAATGCTACCGCGCCGCCACCATCACAATTGGTGGTGTGGCGATTGGTCTGGAGAACAACGGCAGCAGTAGCAACTGCTACCACCACCGCCGCCTGCCGGTATCGATAACGAACACCACCACCGTCGCCGTTCTTCGGCTTCGGTGGTCGGATCATAATTCCGTCGCCACCACACGGCTGTGTGGTGGTTGATTTGTTTCGACGGCCACCGTCACCACTAGCTGTGGTGCGGTTGGCTTCGGGTGCGTCGCCGGCAGCCACCACTAGCTGTGGTGTAGCTGCGGTGGTCTCCGGTGGTCCGAATCCGATTAGGTTTTTCGAAAAACAATTTTTACAGAAATCAAACACATATAAAAATCGAATTTTTGCAAACCTAAACATCAAACAAAAAAACCTGATCTGTTGGTTTAAGAAGTGGCTCTGATACCACTGTTGGGAACCGTAGGCACTAACGGTGCGCAGCGGATAACAAAAACGATTCCCAAACCCGGACCCATCTTAAACCTTATCAGATACAATTTTAGCGAGGTTTGATGGTTTACCTTTTGCGATTAGTTTCCGGAAAGCTCGTAGGGGATACACCGCTACTGACACCACGTGAGAAGGTTGCTAGACCACCTGGATTTCTTCTCCTTCTGGTCGACGGTTATGGAGAGAGGGGAGAGGGATTTCAGGGTTTTTTTCTAAGCTTAAACTGAATGAATGAATAACTGATCAGGGTTTTATCATATTTATAGGATTAAATATGGTAATACCCATTACTTAGAAAAGCCCATCTAATTAAAGCCCATTAGGCTATTTTAATTAGATCCCCTTTTAATTAATTAATCCCACTATTAATTAATTAATCCTTTAATTAATTAATTTACTATTAATTAATTTTTACCTGATAAAATATAAACTGACATTTTATCAACTATAAATAATAAATAACTTTTATTATTTATTCCTCTCAAATAATTAATTTTACAATTAATTATTCCATCAAACCAATTTGTCTCTAATCGGGTGTGCAGCGGTGTGACCTACTAGTGCCTTATAACATTGGACACGGTAATCTCCGTTACTGTCTCGCACATAATCCTAACATATTCACGGGATGAGGTATGAGGAGCGTAAGCACGTTCCAGGGATAACCACAGGTCTCTCGAGGTTATGGTGCCCTGAGCATGCTGAAAAGCACTTTCAGAAACAGTAGAAAGAATAAGCATTCGGAAATGGGTATCGTTAGACACCCATATGGAATGTTGGGGGTTTCGGTTGAGATTGTGGAGGAGAAGCAGGTTCTTTGTCTTTTGTGGAGGAGGAGGCAACCAGAATAGTTGGTTTTGGGCACGGAATGGTGCCATCCACGTAACCAAACAGGTTATTGGTTACCAAGAAGGGTTGTATCAATAACTTCCAGTAACCATAGTTATCGGAATTCAAAGTGAAACCGAATTTATGTGAGTTGTGAACTGTTTTCTCTTTCTGATCAAAGGCTGTGAGAGTTGTCATGGTTGCTGATCAAGGAAAGGCTTCGCCGGAAAAGCTGTAATCGCCGCAAAAAAAGGAGAGAGCGGCGGCTAGGGTTAGGCTCTGATACCAAGTTAAAACTTGGTAATCAGAATTGTGAATTGTATTGATTGTATGATTACAAAGGAAGAATACAAGGTCTATAAATAGACTATAATTAGGGCCTCTAAAATACAGAAACAAATCTTTCCTAAATCTTTCCTAATTATATTATTATACAGAGAATCTTTCCTAATTATATTGTCTAATATACCGCTGGAGCGTGTATGTTAACTTGTCGTTCAAAAAAAATTACAACTAACTACTATCATGGCTTGTAGAGCCATTTTTCTCTACGTATTTGCTATTGCCAAATCCAAAAAATTATGGATACTTCCCAAATCAATTAGAATATGTAGAGACTTACCATTCACCTTGCCTTTGACCCTTATGGTAGGAAATTCTAATTTCCTGAAAGTGCATTCACCGAAATACATGTTTCCTCTGTATTAACGTCTTCCATCTCGTCTCAAATCACATTATCTTAACTTTCATTTCCAGGAATCTTTACCTTAAACAATTGTGGCTCTTTGAATCGATACTTGTATTACATATCATACAATTGAACACAATAATAGCAGACCACAAACCCTTAGAATTTTTTTCCTTCTCACATCAATTGGAATATATTTGAAATTCTTGGTAACCTTCGAGCATATTTATGACGCAAGGATTACCGTTGGTTTTCCTTGAGGTGTTAGTAACAATGGTGGTTTTAAATTGATATTCATGGATACATGTTGTAATGGTTTTGCTACAAACTCCCCTTTTTGTATGATGCATCTCAAAGATTTTTGGTAACCTTATAATGCTTTTCCTCAAACAAATAGTTTGACACATTCCTCAACCCCAATGAAATTGTCAAGAATATAAGGTTCTAGTGATACATGATTATTTTGCAACATAATTATCCTTCAGTTCTCGAATTCATCTACATAACCTTAAAGGAGTCATGTTGCAATTTTTTGAATTGCTCTACCACATTGACACCAGTCTTGTCTTTAAACCAAGCCGTAAGATCGATAATCATTTCAATCAACGTTCCTCCTAACAGATAAATAACTAGAAATTCAGTTCTCGACTTTGTCGATTATATTCTAAAAGGTGAGATCAACTAGAACCTTGCACAAATTGAAATACTTGCAACACTTCTTAACCCATATTCTTAGATTTAATCCATCAAATTTTGGTATGTAGCCAAGAATTTGATTTGAACTAGATCCTCCAATGTTATAAATCCCTACTAATCATAAGAAGAATATGAGAAGAGGTTATAAGAGAAGAGAAAAAACAAAGAAAAAGTTGATTGTGAATTCCTGAATGAAATGATTACAATACAAATAACTCTATTTATATTAGATATAATCTGCAACTACTTACAATCTCGATATTTATTGAAAACTAGTCATAACCAAACGTCTATCATAACGGTGGCTCCCTTATCGATGAATACCACATATTCCATCCCATACATAATAGAATTAAAATCCTTTCTCACTTTAAAAAAAGAGAACAAAATTGCCCTTAAAAAACCCAACCTAATATAGACCAGTAACACCACCACCCTCATCGCCACCACAGTCGATGTCGCCTCTGTCATCCCCACAATTAATTTAGCCTATTAATTTTATTATTGTATAGTATTTATAATTTATACAAGAAAGTATGCAAATTTGAATTTAAATAAAGCGTATTTTGATCATGTACTATTATTTCGTTACGTTTGTGAAATTACATTCTGCTGGTTAAAATTTTAAATTCAATCTTTTTAAAAAGTTTCATTAGTTAGAATTCAAGCTAATTAAATATGTGATTAAATTTTGTTGAATTCCAATCTAAGTTTCTTTAAATTCAATTTTTCTTGACAGATATTAGTTTTTAGTTGATTCAGTATATGAACATAACTTATTTGGATATGAAGGTGGATTGAACCGGTCCTGAAAGTAATAAACAAATATCAACATATTTGAATTTTTGAGCATTTACACACACATGTCCCATGTCTTTAATAAAACAAATAATTATTAAAAAACAAAAAAGTGAAAGGAAAGATGCACCATATGAGGGATAAATATGCACCATGTCTTCAATAAATAATCATGGTGTGTGTTATATTTTATTTATCTTCATGATATTTATATAGTATAAACCTTATATTTTATTTATCTTCATCATATTACATATAATATAAACCTTTTATATTTTTTGATTATTTTGAAATTTAAGTCTACAATTTATTAGTGTATTTGTATAATTTCTTATTTCTTAAAAGCTTTACCTTTTAAAACTTTATAAAATTAACGGTAAATATAGTTAAATACAAGATATAATTATTTGAAGGCAAGAACTAAAATCTTACCCTTGCATTCTTACTTTATGTTTTGTTCTAGTATCTTTACCTTGTACGAATACACGGTATAAAATAGTGGTTTGTTTGTATCATATGTTACTTGGACTAAGTCAAATGATCACATGGTCGTTCCTGGAGGATGACGGGTCGGACATACACACATGGTTCATAAGAAATGGGGTCCAATTTTGTAGTATATAGTAACAAAAAATTTAGTAAATACGAAAAAAATTAGCATATATTAACTTACTACACTGGAGATGGAGAATATGTAAAAAGTTAACAGGTTGTTCATTTTAGTTGCATATTAATTTTTTTTTATCTTAATAAAAAGTTTAAACTGATTATGTAATAAGCCTTGATATATTCTCCATCATTCATCTCTTAGTGACTATTTTGTTATTTCATTCACATTAATTATATTTTTGTGTGAGTGTTGCTATATGCAACCCTATTGGGAAATTGCCTTAAGTAGCCATTTATGGAGTCCAATTGATCTACTAGTCATTTCTCTCATATTTTTTTGGACAAAAAAATTGATACCAACAACCCCAACCCTCCCACAATCGTCTGCCAGTTCTGCAATTTATGGCGCAGACCTCACTCAACGGTTTTGGCTATGGTGGAGTCCCGGGCTTGAACCAGAGACCATTCGATTTTGGACAAACACTAGCATACCCATTATTAACTAAGCTACACGTCATTGACATTTCTCTCCCATTTTACCCACATATCATGACATTCGCATATTCTAGGTCCTTTTTTTGCGGACCTAGCTAAAATCCACACAAAAAATCAATTTTCTAATTTTTTTAACATTTGGTTCCGTTAATTGCAAATGTGGGTCCATCTTTTGTAGACCTAGGCCTGTAATTTCTTATTATTTCTGAAAATAAATCGATGAGATTCAATTTTTTTTAATCACATCAAAAGAACCTAGCTAGAATTTGTCGATGTAGTAATATTTGGATAAAAGTGGGAGAGAAATGGCTAGGAGATCAATCAAACTCAATTGAAGCAATTCCCACCCTTATTTATGTTGAAGTCAAATCAAATCGTGCAAAAATGTAATAAGTAGATTTTGACATGTGTAAGAAGAATATAGTAGATAAAAATGCATTTAGCCTATATTGGAATATAAAGACTTATTGTTATTAACTAAGAAAACACTTACATTTTAAAAACAAACTTATGAACCATAGGATACAATCCAACTTCTATTTATATTTAAAACTACCATTTTTTACAATTTCCATAAATTATTAATTGTTTATTACCTAATATTAAATACTCTTCTATCTATAAAACAAAATAAGATGTCAAGCTATAGCAACATAAAGATGTTAATTTATACATGAAGATCGAAGGGTATGTCATAGGATGTTTTTAACGGTGAAGTAAATTGATGATTTCTATGTAAAAGTTTACATAATAAATAAAAATTAATTTATTATTGATTTATAGGATAACTTGAAAAAACGATTTCATATGAATTATTAGTATTTCTTGAATTCAATGTTATTTTATACAATAAAAACAATATATTGAGTTTTTTTAATACTTATGGAGGACCCGATTTTACATTTTGTCTAGGGCTTACAAATTGTTAGGAACGAATGAGGATTAAATCAAATCAAAGTTGAGTTAAATGTAATTTAGGGTTAATTAATATGTTTAGTAGACCACATGCATCATTCTTTTTGTTATGTTCTACATCTATAACAAAAGTTTTGTATTTTTATGAAAAGAAATTTTGTATTCCTATTTGCAAAACGTGATTTATAACGAGAATATATCGTTAAACTATATAAAGTTTTTACAAATAAAGTTCACCTAACATCCGTTTGGTTGGTGATGATATTTAACAGCTAAAATTTGTGGAGTTTGGACAACTTGTTGGTCGATTTTATATCATTTAATGTTTATTGGATTTATATAAACAAATAATAGTTGCATTTTTGTAGTTATTTTTCTTAAAATGTGTCTCACGAAGGGATAAAAAAATCATATTTAGTCGTCGACATGGAAGATTGGAAGTCGTACATATTGAATAAATAATCAATACAGATATTTTTATAACATAATTAAATAAGATAATATGTTAATTAAAATAATATAAAGTGATCAATTATATATATATAATATAAATTTTGAATGTATAAAATAAATTTTAAAAAAAATCTATATTACTCTATGACTTTAAATAATAATTAAATATAATATAAATAAAAATAAAATTAGTCAACTCCGGATATCCTAACTAATAAGTATTTTTTTAAAGAATAAAATTAATAATTAGACTAAATATTTTATTAAAAATATCTAGCATATTTTAATTATTTATAAAATAAAATAAGTATAACTTGAATTTTGTATAACTTATATAAATTTGTTATATTTGCTTTTTGATCATGGTGTTCAATATTTGAATGCTATTCGTAAAAACCGAAAATCGAATCAACTCGAACTCGAATAATCTAATATAAATCGGTTTGTTTGGTTTTCAAATCGGTTTTGGACTCGATTCGAAAGTTTACATTGGTTTACGAATTGAATTTTGAATTTATAAAAAAATTCGAAACCCGACTTGAAACTTGAATATATATATATATATATATATATATATATATATATATATATATATCTAAAATGAATGGTTTAGATAAAGGTTGCATGGGTTGTATTTAGTGGGTTGTATAATAACCATGGCCTATATAGGGTGAGTGATTATGCAACCTAGTAAAAGGTTACAACTCGTGCAACCGTCATCTAGACCACACATTTTAGCTCATTCATTATGATTGATTGTTCGATTCATCAATGATTAATGATTTCATGCAATAATCTTACAAACAATGCATAGTATTTTCATTAAATGCATATACTAACATGGAATGCATATTGTTTCATAAAAGTATCACTTTTTCATGTGATACATCGCATAAATCGTTATGTGCATCGAATTCTGTTGCTGAATTTCGATGAAACCATGTAAATACATTTAAAAATGGATGAGAATCATAATTATTAGGGGTAATGGTATAGATGAATGTTGCATGGGTTGTAACCTTTTAGTGGGTTGTATAATAATCATGGTCTATATAATAATATACTAGGAATATACCCGCGCAATGCGGCGGGGTGTGAAATTTGAATAAGGATAAAATGAAAAATGAGCGGATAAAACTGTTTTAGAGGTAATTTTTTTAAAACTGATTTTGACGAAATAATAAATGAATTTGAAAGAATTTGGATTTCAAATCCATTTCAGTTCCCATATTTGGCTGCAAGGTTGTCTTGAATTTCCTTGAAATCTCTTGAACATTTGAAATCCTAAAGGAGTGGCTAGGTGCAAAGAATTTCATTGGTAATTGAAATATTTCTATATATTTTCAATGATTCTTTTACATATAATAGAAGTCTAATCCATTCCAAATTTTACAAAACAAACACTAAAACACCGAATCCAAATCCCTCCAAACATAAATATCTACATGTAATCCAATACCTTAAAATACAATCTTTGGCAATTTGTCCACACATGGCTGCATTTGTAGATCTTTGTATCTATTTAAACAATTTTGAAATAAACATGACTATCATGACCATGACCAAAACAAACAGCAATATTGGTAAAGAAATGACTAAATTGATCATGGTCGACTTTAAAAAGCACCCACCAGTTTAAAACCCAAATCATCTAATCCCTCCCAAACATATCCCATTGTCTCTCTAATGTAACTTTGTGTTCAATATTAGGCAACAATTATATACTTACACATATACATTTACTACTGGGTCGTTTACCCCCACTCTTTTACTTTTTTTGAAAGGCAAAAGACAATTTATAAATTAAACCAAATATACCAAATACAATCACCAAAGACTAAAAAGAGCAGCACCTACAGGAACCATCACCAACATTAAAGAAAAGGAAAACCACTAAATACAGCCTGTGCATACCCATGCAGGCACGACCAAAGAGCCAATGACCCAAAAAAGAAAAGAAAAGAAAACACTACTCAAGCTGCAACTACGTCCCAATGAAATAGGTTATGTTTACCAGAAGCAAAGCCACACCCCCCATGAGATGTCCATTGCCACGAACCGATTTTTTTTGAACGGGAATAACCTCTCTATCTTCAGACTCAGCGACTAAAACAACAGCTGCAAATAGGCTGTCAGAAACTGCTTTCCGGACCGAAGGTGATAAAAATCACATTTACCCACACTCTTACCTGGTAAAAGTGAACACTCTAACTTGCTTTTAAGAGTAAGATTGTAGTCCATCAAAATAGTTTCATATGAAAAAACTACCCAAATAACATAGGAGTAAATATATTTAATAAAGCAGGGGCAGGCTTGCCATACCACAGGAACAAAATCAGCAACACAGCAGATGGTTCCATATTGATGTTTTTCTTCGCATACAAAATCTTCAAAGTCATCTTGATGACAATATCATTCTCTGTCTGGGTACATCAAACTAAAGAAAACATTAATGAGTAATCATTTTTTATGGGTTGCAACAAATTTTATGACAATATTTCTCCGAAGTGACATTGTGCAACAAATAAATCAAAGATTTATGGAGAGTTTACTTACATTACAACTGCAAAAGCATCTCTCTTCCACATTGTTTTTTGCTTTTCCCATCTTTATGTCCAAGATAACGAAACTGTTGAGGAATCCCAAGTAAAAACCTGAAAACCAAAAAAAAAACCTAAAATGAAGAATTCATATTGAGTAAATCACAAAAACCAAGTGAAATCCTTATTCATGTTTTCCTTGTGTCACAACCATACAAATCCTTTGTAAATAATAAACATAAAATGTGTTCCTTTATTAATAGCATGATTATATAAAGAACTTACTGCATATTAAGTATGCACACAACATCTAAAACCTAAAAGCAATTTTATTTATATATCATAAGAACACATATTATCAAAATGATTACCAACACTAAGAGCCACTCAAACAATACCAAGATGGAAATTGAAAAGATTTTCTTGATGTATATGCATCTGTTGTGATCTTGGTAACAATTACAACCCCTGAACCATCTCTATTTTTTCTAATAACAACAACCTGAATAAAACAATAACTTAAATCTCAAACCCATTTTAAAAAACAATAAATAAAGTCTTAAACACATTCGGGGATACAATCGATGAATCAAAGCCTCACCCTCCAGGGGATACAGTCAATTGCACGGTATCCTTATACTACATACACGTATATGTTCATTTGATGTGAGAACTTTTCAGATACTTGAAAACGCCTTTGGGAGTTGTAAACATAAAAGGTAACAACTCACTCATCTAATTCTATTTCATCATCAAAGATTTGTTTTACCAAGTTATGAGAAGAACATGAAGCTTCATGATCAAAACATGAATCCAACATTTCGAGCTAAACAAAAATCTCAATTTAAACATGAAAAATAAGTATTGAAACAACCGTGGTGATAGAAAACCTGAATGGACTCGATTTTCTTCTTCAACTCTTTCACTCTCTGCTTTCACAACCAACCCAAAAAGCCTAATTTCAAACAACAAAACTTGGTTAGGTGTTGATATGAATCGACCATGTAGAACCATCCACAACGAAAACCCATACCTGGAGATGCCATCAATTTGGAGAGCAGAACAGGAGATGAGAAACTTTGAATCCGTGAAGAACCAAGTAATTGTATTTGGGATGTGAGACCAAATTTCTTACCAAAATCACATTAAGCATTATAAACCCATTAAATCCTATTTGTAATAAACCCTAGTAAGCTAACTTAATACCTGATAATGCCATCGATTTGATTTGATTTGAAGCAGAAGAGCAGACCCAAAGAAAGAGATGAGAAATTTTGAATCGATAAAGAGGGGAGGGGTTGACAAATCGAGTGAATTCTGGCGTGAATAGTGGCTTTGAAAACCTAAACCTGTAAAAGAAATCCCAATGGAAGGAAAGTTTTTGTCATGAAGATAAAATAGAAGGAATAGATTAGACGAAGTAGAAACATGAGTAAATTAGGGTTTAAGAAGCTTACCTTGAACCAGTGGAAGTGAAGAACAAAATATTCAATCAGCATAAAATGTTAAAAGCCAAAGAAAAGCAATCATGAGGGAGAGTAATCGGCATGTTGGGAAGGGTAATCGGCAGTTTGAACCTACTGAGAGAGAGAGAGCGCGCGCTAAACGTACTGTGTTTTAAGAACTTTAAGACATTGAGCTTAAAGCACTTGTACCATGTGCTTAAATTGCTTGTATTTAAGAGTTTTTTCAAATCTGCTTTATATAATAGTAAAGATAGGTCATGGTTATTATATATATACACAGACATAAGATTATATATATAGATATATAAATTTCAAGCTTTCTGATTTATAGTTATCCACATTGCAGGAAATTTTCTTTGCGCTTTTGTTGGTTATTTACGTTGCAAGAGTTTTTTTTTTGTTATCTGGAATTCGTTATCTGATATTTTATTGTTGTTATATGGAATTTTGGATGGTTGTCATTGTTAATTGTTATTTGATATTTTGTAATATGGATATTTAAATGGCCGATACTCAATTGAGTGAATGATTCAATGTAACACGGATGTTCATCACTTTTTTGGATCAAATTATTAGTTTATATCCCCTTATTTTGTAGTAGAGTATTTTTTCAACTGAATTGGATAACCCCGAACTCAACTCGAATTCGATTCGAATTCGAAAACACGAACTCGAGTCAATTTTACATGTTTCATTTTGAATTTTGAATTCGAATCGAGTTTCGAATTTACCTAAAAGTCTTTCAAATCCGAACAACCCGATTCGAAGAATTCGAGAAACCCGAAATTCCACCCATAAACATCCTTACATTTTGATAACTAAGTATACAATTAAATAGTATATAAAATTTAATATTTAATATAGTTAATAACATATTTAATAATCCTTTTATTTATATTTCTATAAAAGAATGGTCCAATATTGAAATTCTTTAAAATAAAAAATTTATTAATTTCAAATGTATATTTTTAGGGACTTTAATATTTTCCAAATAAATTATAAAACAATACGTAAGTGGACCATCTCTATCCGAGAGACGCATCTCGGGAATCTCTTTCTCATCCTTGTGGCGAATCAAAAGGGTATCTCTTTAACTACAATTAAAATCATTTTTATTTTATAAAACAAGTTGTTCATTCGGTGTAACATTATAAGGCCATCCTTTATGGTGCAGGCCATACCCCTCATACCTGCTGCCACATCAGCTGCCACATCAGCTTTCCCACTACCCTACCAAATAAACACATTGAATAAACTCTTCCAAATACTATTTTTTTCTTATCACATTCCTTATGTGATAAAAATACTATTTTTTTTCCTCTTAATAAACTCTTCCAAACTTGACGGAGACAACAACAACAATGAATATGAAAGAAACTTGATCATCATCGTCAACTCTCCAACCATATTACCAGATCCATCTCGAGAGTATCTATTAATCTTCATAATCGTTATCTTTTCGTGCTCTATCGTTACCACTTCTTTTCCCAAAACCTCCACGGTCCCAATATGACCCTTGCCTAGTTCACAAAAGCTCTCATGGCAATTAGCGGAAGGGCATGAATTGAAAATGTAAAAAAACAGGTTTTGATGTTGATGTGTGTGAGAAAAAAAAATCACTTTGTAGGGATGCCATGAGCCTAATGCTTAGCGGAAATGGTACATTTCTCTATTTTCAAGGTTATTCTAATGTGTATAAACAACTTAAATGTTAGAATTTATATAGTTGAATAATGGCTAAAACATTCATAACTGAGTCCACCTATATAAAACACCCTCTTACATAACCGTATATATTTTGAACCCAACATTTTTTTTTACCATCACCGAATTAGGGAACTAAGCATGTGCCATGTTGAATCGTTAGCCTTCAACCCCACTGTAAATGGTAAGAATATTCTTGAACCTTTGGACCGCTTGAATATCTAATCTAACTCAATATTTTTTTAACTACTTTTAGTACTTTCAACTACTTTGATATATTTTTATCTTCAAAATTTTCTTCATGCGCGTAGTTAGTTAAATATAGATGAAGATATATGAATGACTTGTTATCACATTTTCAACATAATCCTTATTGTCATCAAAACACAAACCTTACAATTAGTAGCTTCTTAAATATTGATTTTAAAAACACAATGTTATTAATAAAAAAAAGAAAAAAAAACTAAAAGTGTAATACTAAAATAAAATTACAAAATTACATTTTAATCATTAATTTGACATGCCTTGCTTTCTAGTTTTTCTGTGCATTATAACAAGCAACAAAATTCTAGTTTTTCTGTGAATTATAACAAACAGACAAGAACTTCACAAATTTTAAATATTTTGATACTAATATCAATATATTCCACCTTGTTAAATATTTAAATTTCAGAACAAAAGGGTTATATTAATTTTCCATTTATCATTTTACAGTAAACTTTTACAAACTAATATATAATATTTACATGTACAATGCATGTTTTTTTATGTAGCAAATCCAAAAACAACACCAAATTATACACCTACAAATCCAGTATTGAGCTAAGATTAGACAGCATGAGAAGCAGCTTCAGGATGATCATCTTTCTTGAACATATTCTTGATGGCTTCTTCTTTTTCATCGATAAAATTGAAAAAGTTAAACAAAACCCCGTAACAGCCCCTGCTCGATGAGGGCGAACACGGTTCGACCATCATCTGCTGCCGCTTGAAATATACATACTGACTAACCGTTTGTAGCAGAAACAAAACCAATGCCGTTAGCGAGAAGACCGCACAGATGATGTATAAGCCCCAGAAGCTGCTCATATGCAGCTGATTGGGCTCGGAATCGCGCCCAAAGGCGTTCAGACACCCTTCTTTACAGAACCAGCTGTCGTGGATTTCTTGCAGCTTTCCGTTTTCGGCAAGTTCCAGGATCGATAGGGACAGTGTGGTCGCAAGAGGAGAGTCTCTCTTGAAAGCCTGCCATTTTAGATACACGAATTTATTTGATTCGGAGTATTTTCCATTTTTGGAGAATCTATTAGATATGCACTAAGGGACTGTCTATTAGCAGCCTAGGTTTTTCATCAAGTCCTTAACGAATAAAGTCGTCTGTGTGAATTAATCTGTCTTGAATAGATTGTAAATGTTTTTGTTTAGGAATTTTTCATGGATGGGAGAAGCATGTTTCTTTTAACCAGGAGGGTAGGTTTGGAAAAAGAAAAAAAACTTGGCTTTCTGCATAAAGCTCCCTCTAGAAGCTTACTAAACAAGTCACTTTCTATATCATTAAGCAACTACAAAACGGTCATGTATAGCTCACCTGAATAAGCTGCGAGTTCCTTAAGCTCATTAAGCTGCTAACAAACACACTCTAACTCACACAGCTTATTCAGTGGGCTATACATGACTGTAGGTAGTGGCTGAATAATATAGAAAGTGGCTTACTTAGTAAGCTTCTAGGGAGAGCTTTATGCAGAAAGCCAAGTTTTTCCAAAACCTGCCCCTCTTAAGTCCTATTTAAAACAGCACACTCCTTTCATCTATGAAAAATCCCTCGCAACCAAAAACCTTCTCTATCCATGCAGACAAATTAATCCATACAGGACTTGATTGAAAACCAACCAAACAGCCCCTAAGTTAAGTATGCATGAAGTAGATAGAAAAGATACTCACAAATCCCCATCCGCTTCTAGTGAATGGTTGACCAACGATCCCATAATCGGGATATTCCGAAAGAAACAACTCCACATAAGTCAGTTCATCGACAATGGCTGCCACCCCTCCATTATGTGGCCCTAACCGCAACGCTCTATCATAAGCCTCTGGTGACCCCAGCTGCTTGAGCCTTGATCGAGGCACATAAAGATTTTCAGCCAAGTAAGTATATGCAAACGATCCAACTTGGTAACCGATTGGCAGATGACTCGAGACTAGACTATCGATTCCGGTAATGGGTGATGAAAGCTGCTCCACGGTAAGAATGGATGTCAAGCTTGCAGTATAGCTTGACGTGATCACCATCAGTAGGAAAAGCCATACCACCATCACCATCCGTCCAAGTGGACTAACCGTATCTTCCTCTGCAATTTATCATATAATTAAATTGTGTCGTTGCTAATGATCATTGGAAGAGAAATTGATACTCCCTCCGTCCCAAAATAAGCGTCCACATTTCTATTTTCAATTTGTTCCAACTTTAGAAAGTAAGTGCCTACTTTCCAATTCTACCATTAACTATGAGATGGAGAAAATTCATTACTCACTCTATTATTAAGGGTACAATTGTCATTTATTTAATTAAAAAGTTTAATATTTACACATTTCTAAAACTGTGTCTTTTTCGTCGTGGACATTAGTTTTGGGACGGAGGGAAGTAAAAGATTTTTTTAACAGAAGTATCAAGAAATCTACATTCAAGCAAACTACTAATATGGGAGATCCTCATGCACCAGGGTTTCCCGACTCTGCTTAAATATGCAAAACGTACAAATAAAGAGGTGCTTACGATTTCTCTTGAAAAGAGTCGAAAAGCTGAACCTGAAAGAAGAAAAAAAAAACTTATGGGTCAGCATTCTTCTAATTTATAGGAAATGGCTATATGCTAATGCTTCATGTTAACAAACAGACTTATTGCAAGTGCAAATCACAAGGTTCATCTGAGAACCAAAAAAATAACTGAGAACCATGAGAACTTGTATATTCATTAATGCACATAGTACATTCATTAATGCATATACATTAATGAATTTCAATGAGTATATGCATCAAATGCATATATAGTAGATATGTACTGATGATTATATACAATTAACAGGATACATATTTTGATCGTGTATTTGTGTATATGCATGAATATACAAGTTTTCACATTTGTCAATCTTTTTGTGGTTCTCACATGAACCTGAGAACTCACATTGTCACACACACACACACACACACACACACACACAAGTACCACATAACATATGTATGTGTATGACATTATTGAGCTTAATACATGAATTAGGCATAAACACAAAAGAAACTTACAAGAAAATCGTGACAAGCTGTCTCCTAAGTGGACCCCTGAAATCATCGTTGACACGATGCTCAAGAAGCCACATAACGAGTGCAATCAAGACAAAAGCGGCTGCGGTGACGCACCACATTTCTATAGTAAATGGTCTAAGAAATACCCAAGTGCTCGCTTTTGAATTGTTGATAGGAACCACTATCACGAGACCAGTCGTGGCATAAGGCTGCGTGTAATCAACAATCTTCGTTCTATTTGTCACAATCGCAATATCCCCAACTGCCCCATCAAAAACCTGCAAAATAACCGCAAATTAATGCCTACAAAAACTTCTGCAAAACCAAACCAAACGAACCTAAACTAACAAAAAGTATAAAAAAATGGCATTGAAATCATTTTTTACTGACCAATCAGAATTGCCTTCAAGAATCTATAATTTCCTCAAAAGGTCCAATATATACATATATAGAGGGATTTTCTTTTGTGAACTTTTTTTTGGTGTGAACTTGTGACCTCAAGCCAAAACGACGATTATATGATGAAATTGGTTCTTGAAATTGTTTAATATGATAAAATTATATTATATGATACATTTTTTGTTGAAATTGTTTCATATTTCGGTGATTTTACGTGAAATCAAAAGGTTTCATAAAAATATATGAAACAGTTTCATAAGAATGGAAAATTTACATAAAAAATACCGAAATACGAAACATTTTCATCAAAAAATAAATCATTTAATATAATTTCATCATATTAAACAATTTCATAAACCAATTTCATTAATTTCACCTATGAAATCGTCGTTTTGGCTTGAGTTCACAAGTTCACACCAAAAAAAGTTCACAAAAGAAAATCCCTATGTGAACTCAATTTTGGTTGTGAACATGAGGACTACTAAAATTGCACCACGTGGCAATATTTACTATGAATATCATGCATTATTCAGAGTGAATAAAGGCACCTAAGCTTTATTGGTCAAACCATTCAGGTCTCTCAGTTGTGCCACCTGAATTAATCAAAGTGAATAAAGCTTAGGTGCCTTTATTCACTCTGAATAATGCATGATATTCATAGTAAATATTGCCACGTGGTGCAATTTTAGTAGTCCTCACGTTCACAACCAAAATTAGTTCACATAGGGATTTTCTTTTGTGAACTTTTTTTGGTGTGAACTCAAGCCAAAACGACGATTTCATAGGTGAAATTAATGAAATTGGTTTATGAAATTGTTTAATATGATGAAATTATATTATATGATTTATTTTTTTGATGAAAATGTTTCGTATTTCGGTATTTTTTACGTAAATTTTCCATTCTTATGAAACTGTTTCATATATTTTTATGAAACCTTTTGATTTCACGTAAAATCACCGAAATATGAAACAATTTCAACAAAAAATGTATCATATAATATAATTTTATCATATTAAACAATTTCAAGAACCAATTTCATCATATAATCGTCGTTTTGGCTTGAGTTCATCGACAATGGCTGCCACCCCTCCATTTTAGTGGTCCTTATGTTCACACACACACACACACACACACACACACACACACACACATATATATGCATACCAGAATATCCCACTCAAAAGTAGGGTATGGGGCTGCAACATATGCAAACCTGTTATCTACCCCAAAAGATAGTAGACGGGTCACAATCGTTTTTATAAAATTGCAATAAACATGGGACTTCGCGAATGTTACTTACATCATCTGCAACGAACTTTACAAGGTCATCGTAACTCGGGTTGGACTGACCATCTCCAAATGGCATTAATATATAAGGAAGATCATAAGGAACTAACTTAAGTGCTTCCTTAAACACATCAATACAGTATCCTTGCATCGTATGATTGCTTAATTCCGTTGCAAATTCAACGAAACTAGCTCGTTTCGGTACTCCGATCCTCAAGGGTCGTTCTTTGTCACCAATGACCCATCCACGTGGCCTGGCCGTCTTTCCACCGGGCCAAGTAATCACACCAAGCTTCTCGTCTATCGGGGTAGACCTATTTTTATTCACTTTGATTAATTCAGGTGGCACAACTGAGAGACCTGAATGGTTTGACCAATAACCAACATTGTGAATCGCTAATTGGGAGATACTAAAAACTTCGTAGCCACGGGGAACCAAGTTTCTATCTGCGTTGAACTGAATCGGACCGGTCAAACCATTGAAATTTGTCTCAGATAATATCTTGATAAACTCTTTCCCACCATCAAAGATCTTGAGCTTCCCAAACTGTGAACCCACAAATGAAAACGTCATATTCTTTTGTTGATTAAGAAACGTATCGATCGTGTGTGCTACAGCCCACACAGCGTCATATGCATACAATCCGTAGACATTGATCCCAAGTCCTTCTTCGGGGGGATGCTTGTGGAATATGTTGACAAAGACCGACAACGCCTTCGAGGATTCCAAAAGACGACCGATTACTTGGTGTAAAAGAAGATAAAGTGGTACAAAGCCAATCCGTTGCTAGCCATACATAATCATCGGTCATCATATTAAGCTTATTGGCAACTTCAAAGATTCTCAGAGCAGGATCAGGATGAATATGGACGATGTAAACACGAGGACCATACGGGATTGATTTATTAAGCACGTCCGTGAGATAGTTAAGATCAAAATTAGTGGGCAAAGCTAACTTATAAGAAATCTTTGACATTCTCTTCTCCACTTCATCGTCTAAAGAAAACACCCCATTTCTCCCATACTCATCATCCACATATATGGCGATCACCTCTTTCCAACCGTAAAAGTCGATCAAATTAGCCATGGCTGCCATTTGGAACGAGTCACTTTGTGTGGTTCGGAAGAAGTATGGGAATTGGAGCGAAGACAAAGTGGGGTCCGTTGCAGCATAGGAAACTATAGGGACTTGTAGCCCGTTTGCAATTTGAGATACCATATGAGATACAGTGGATGACTGTGGCCCGATTATTGCCACCACGTCTCTCTCGAGCATCTGAAACGCTGACAAAATCATTCCAAGAAACTTTACTCGGTAGCAACAAGTTGGAAATAATGAGGAAAGAGGAGATAGATGATATTTATAATAGAAATCGGCAAATGGAATGTAGAATGTATCAGTAATTCAATATATGTCAATCGTGTTATGCAAGGGATAAAAGGCAAGGAATTGTTTGATTATCCACACAAAAATAACAAAAAAAAAAAAAAATACCCAACAACATTTCTTTGTTCCTTAAAGATAGTTAACAAGGAAATCTATCTGCTTTAGATTGGTTTCCATGAGCTCCTTGACACAAATAGTCTTTCTACCTATTGAATGATATTTTCCTTTTTAGAAGACAACTTTTTGCATTTAAACTATGTATTTGATATACTAATAGCTTGTCCATCCAATCTAGAAATCTTGGTTTAGGCTCTTCGCTATTGGATAAAAGACGTTTCCTCTTTGCATCTATTAAAGATTCTTTCTCCTTGAGTGCCATAATTGAGATAGGTTAATACTTGGTGCAAAAAAGTTTTTTCAACAGACAACCCCTGAGCCAGCCCACACCACCTGGCCCCAACAGCATTATGTGCGAGGCAAATCAGGTACACAACAACCCATCCATTAGGTGGCTAACTTAAGAAAATAGCCCAACTCCGACAAGAATTGTGATTCCCACAATAGTGGGAGTTTGACTCGAACCCTCGCCAGTCTGTGCAATTAAACCACCCGGAATCAATTGTACCACACCTCGTTGGCAATAGTCTTATTACTTTAAACTCAAAGAAATCCGGTACATACATATAAGTTATAACAAACGAAACCCCCCCCCCCCCCCCCCCCCCCTAAAACATGCTCAGAATAAACTCTAACCCTGTTAACAAGCTATTCAAACTACCCACATGGTCGCATTAGATCAAGCTAATAATAAAAGTTAAAGGTCATTATTCTCTTTTATACGACGGATGTTCTTAGATTGCCTAATTTAAAATAATTGAAAAGGCCACTTTGTTAGCATGTGCAATTGTTCTACAATTATTCCAGATTGAATTCATATCTAAGAACTAACTAAATCCCCCAATCAAAGGGGCTAGCTCAGTTGGATAGGCAACGTCCTTTAGGGTGTGGGGTGAAAGTCACACTACCAGGGTTTGATTCCCACGGACGACACTTTCCTAGGATATCCAGACTCTGATCCGGCCCTTCGGGGCGGGTTCAGGACCGGTTCAGGTTGGTCCATAGGGCCCCTAAAACCTGCCGGTCGGGTTCAACCATAAGTTGGGCCGGGTCATAGCGGATTAGTGGATTCCCCATAAGGAGACCTGATACCGCTGGAACGTGATACTCTGGAACATGTGTGGGCGTTAACTTATCGTTAAAATTAAAAAAAGAAAAAACTAAATCCCCCATAGAAGTTTGATATCTAATCATGTTTATAAAATAAAATAAAAAAGAGAAATACATACATATATATATATACCTCCAATTGAGCCCTTGAAGACACTGCAATTAGTATCCTCCATAAACAGCTTCATCTTGGTTCCATTGAGAATCCTAGAATCCTTATTGACATCAGATACAGCAACTTCCATGGCTGCCTTAGCCGCCTTGCCGATGACTGAATCAAAGGAAAAGATAGCTCCAGCATTCACAACAGTAGGTCTTTTTGAATAAGCACAAGTGAGTGATACCAAGAGGATTAATAATAATCCTATAACAGTGGACTCCATTGTAATAAGTTATGGTGATGTGTTTTTGCCAAAATAGGGCATGAATTAAGCCCTAGGTTTGGGAAGTTTTTAAGCTGGCTGTATGAACTATGAATGGAATGAAAGTGGGGCTTAATGGAAGGGGGGTGAGTTATCATGTGGAACAGTTGGGACTTGGGAGTGAGTGGGGTTTGAATTTGATGATGATGGCTGGATAAGATTAATGCATTGAAAAGGAAGGAAAACATGCCCATGATTCCTTTATTATTTTATAAATAAGAATCCATTGTATTTAATGATGAAAGTATTGATTCTTATATTCTCTATGTTTGAAAAATGTATGTATTTTATTGTGTTTATATTTTAGGTGATGTAGAAATATGCTCATTTGTTTTCAATGGTTTGTTAGAAGTTAATGACTGAGGTCTTTATTATTCTTTCCCTAAGGAAATAGGAACCTTTTAGTTTTATTAGTGGGCCCCTCTTACCAAACAATTGTTTAAGAGTGCTAGTTGGGGGACATATTGTTTTTTATTCATTTTTGAAGAAAATATGATATACTCTTTTTGCTTGTGGTGGTGCTCCTAAGGGCATCTCCAATGCTAGTCCATGAGAGTGTAATGGGAGGTTGAAGAGAGTGTCATGCATTGTGAGGGGAGTTTAAAGAGAGTGTAATGGGATGGGGTGTAATCCTCATCACAAGCATCATAGAAGTAAAGTGGGCCATTTGTTTTCTTTTTTCTTTTTTCTTTAAATTAAATTGTTAGTTTTAACATTATATATAATATATGTATATATGTATTAGTTTTAATATTTTAATATTATATTTATTAATCAGTATTTTTTTTTTAATTTATAAAAAATAAAATAGCTAATAAAACATTATATTAATTTCAAAGTACATTATATTTATCTCAAAATAATTTCGTTTCATTTTTATTTTAATGTATTATTCCTTGTTTTTAGTAGATTTTTAAATATTTTGATAAAATTATATATATATATATATGTATGATGTGGAAATCCATTAAACTCATTGGAGTGTTATGGACTGTGGGTGTAAAATGGTAGAGTTGTATAGTGAGTGGAATGCTGATGTGGCAATCCATGACACTCTGGTAGAGTGTCATGCATTGGAGATGCCCTAACTATTTTCAACCCTCATCTTCAAAAGTTAACTTTTTGGTCATTATGATTTGTAGTTTTTTCCTCTTTTCATTAATAAGATAAACTTTTTTAGATGTTTATTTCTTAAGTCAAAGTTAATTTAGTCTTAATTTTTTTTCTTTTTTTCAAATTAACGGTGACTACAAGGTGGTCAACACCTATAACAAATATCTCGATTAGCATTGTTGTCAACCTAATAACCATTGTTTGGGTTTAAGATTTGAAAAGTTTCGATTCATGTTTTGAAATGGATTTCAAGTTTCAAGTTTCTGGAATTGGTATTCAAACTTCAAATTTATGCGAATGGATGAATGGACCTTGGAGTATTGGTTAATCTGAGCACTCCTTCATGTATTTAACAAAAAATAATGATTTATTTGTAGCTCTCATGATGTATCTAGAGGATCAACTCATGGCTTGATTATTGAACCTGTTTGGATTGAATACGAGTTTGTAAAATTTATAATGCAAGAAAGGTTTTCACTTTGCTTCAAAACAAGACTATATTTATGTAGATGAGTATGTATATGATGGCAGCTATAACTTTAATTCATGTGATTGCAAAAGCATATGAGGGTTGAAAAGAAGAGACATAATGTTTTGGTATTTTTGATGGTGCATCGAAGAAGAAGAGCGGAGGGGAGCCGGCTAGTCCGCTAGTAATTTTAAGTGGCTTACCTTCAAGTTTATTATATGAAAGTATCAGAAAAAAATTAATGTAAATAGACTTAATAACCCCTGATTTAATGGACCTTCTCTAACAAAGTTATCTCAAAGACTAATAGGAAAAGGAATTATAAATCACAATGCAAAAAAAACAATTTTAAACAAACAAGGACAAAATAGTAATAAACAACAAACTATAGTGACAAATTCGTAATTTACTCTTCATTTTTTAAAATTTAAAGAGTATTTTATTATATTTAATATTATATTATATAGAGTAAAATACATTTTTGGTCCCTGTGGTTTGACAAAAGTCTCACTTTTGGTCCCTACAATTTAAAAAATACACATTAGCCACTACAATATGCATAATCGTCCAATTTTGGTCCCTCTGACTAACGGCTGTTAAATGAAGTCGTTAGTCTAAGGGGTAGTTTCGTCTTTTTCAATTTTTCTTTTAATTTTGCTTAAAAAAATAAATCCAAGGACCAAATATGAAATTAACCAAAACTGAGTTCATTCCCAATATAATCCCTATCAATAAAAACCCTAAATCAGATATGAAGACACCACCCACCTTCATCACCACCCATCTCCTTCTCCACCTCCACCACCTACCGTCATCTATCTCCACCACACACCGTCGTCTATATCCACCATCCACCTTCGGCTCTTTCGCTGCTCCTCCACCAGCCACCTCCACCCGCCGCCTACCACCACCAGCCACCTCCACTCATCCCTTACCACCACCAGCCACCTCCACCGTCGCCGACCTCGAACACCTACCTCCGCCGTCGCCGACCTCCACCATCTCATCTCCACCCGCCATCGCAGCAGATCTATCATCACCATACCGTTCTCCATCCAAATCCAAATCCCGACCACCTTCACCACCACACCGCCGCCTACCTCCGAAATGACGGCCATCTTCTAGCAAGCCTCCAAAGAAACCAACAGGCCTTTGGGTTTCTTTCTTCTCCTTTTCTGGATTTACATCTGATTTTAAGTTGGTTTGATTTTAGGTATGCGTTTGGGTTTTGATTTAGCTATTTCCTTTTCTGGGTTTGGGTTTAGGTTTTGTTTCTTCTTCTTTTTCTAGAATCAGGTTTTGATTTAGCTTTTTTTTGGGTTTGGGTTTTAACCTAATTATGAAGGATTTTATGACTGTTGTGGATGAACAATGTATTTAAGAAGGATTTTAAGATTTGATTTCGATTTAGATTTGTGGGTTTTGATTTTGATTGAAATTCTTAAATGTTGAATTTGATATAGAAGTGAAAGAAAATTAAAAGATGAAGATTCAAGTAAGGAAGAAGAAGATTCAAGAAAAAAATTAATTAAAAATTGTTAAAATGATAAAGAGATGGAAAAAGACTTAAATACCCTTAACTTAACAAGCTTATTTAACGGCTGTTAGTCAGAGGGACCAAAATCGGACGATTATGCATATTGTAGTGGCTAATGTGTATTTTTTAAACTGTAGGGACCAAAAGTGAGACTTTTGTCAAACCACAGGGACCAAAAATGTATTTTACTCTATTATATATAATGTAATAAGGTGTTTTTTTAGATTTCATGAAATTATGATAACTCTGAGAACTAATGTGTCAGGTGTTATTTCATATGATCTACAATTTGTTGTTTCATATGTATTCGGTTCCACAATATATGCACATTTTTAGTGTTTTTGTAAAACAAAAGTTGCATGTAAAAAGTTTATTACATAGTCAATCAAATACATAAGAAGAAAATACTATGAAACAAAGTATTATATGAAACAATACCTTAAGATAAAAGTTTTCACAGTAATCATAGCTAGTATTTGAATTTATTATTTTTAGACATCGACATTCTTTCAAATGAAAATTATTGGAAATATAATGGTATTTGTTTTGTAACGTGCCCTACATAATTGTCTACATTGAGTGATATTGATCTAGTGTGGTCCAAGTTGAAAGGGTTCCAAATCATACAATTGATTTTAAACAAATATGGTTCTTTCTTGATTCATATTCAATCGCTTTCATTATTTATTGCATCAAAATAACATAAATAGAGATTTTTTCTACCATGATGGTCCAACACTCCAACCCCGGACCAATGATGGTTTACTTGTGATTTGTTTTTTCTACCATTGATGGTTTGGAGTCTCAATTGTTGAATTGTCCACTGAATAATGAACATGTTAGTTTATTTAGTTAATTTTTGGAAAAAATAGAAGAAGAATTGTGTTTCGCACGATACACATTATTGATATGGTATATATAAAACCCTATTTTATCACATTTACAAATTTTATGTAGACGTTGACATATATCATGAAAATTTTGATCAAATGAATACTAATTTCTATAAACTTTAAACATGCAACCTCGAGAAGCCGATGATGGGATTGGGATTCAAGGTTCAAATATTTTCCCGAAACTCTTGCACCCAACTTCTTTCTATTTTAAGCACAAAATACTTAGGTTTTTTGATATCTTGAGAGAAACATAAACTCGGACACTTATTCAAGAAGAAATTAAAAGTACCATTTGAACTTCAATGTGATATTCCTCAAATTATAAGTCACGTGCGTAATCTATTAGTATGTAATCCAACTGACAAAAATAACAATGAATTATAAACATACGAATAAAATTTGCTACTTTTAGCAAACCATAAGTACATAAATCACTATTTTATGCTTTCCTTTTCATTTTTCACCGTTCATTGCAATGATGCGACCACTTATAATCAATGCTTGCTTATATCAACTGTGAGTTAAAATAGCAAATGCAATAATTAATTTCCATTTTCTTTGTTGATTTTTTGGGTATACGAAGTTCTTTCTCAACGTGCTTGTGAAAGTTTGTGAAATCCTATTAGATTTGTCTTTCAATAGCGCCCCTTGGTGCTTAGATGGAAAACAATTGTCCAAGAGTATCCAGATTCTAGAAGGGACTAGTGAAGTACAAGTTGCTCTCTGATAATGTGTGAAAGTACATAAAACCCTGTTAGTGTGCTATTTAAAACATGGCCGTTCCAATTTGTTTACAATCCCCTATTATACCTAAAGTTTTTGATTATGCTACAAAATGAGAGAACAAATATACATATATACATATATACAAACTATAGAGGCAAAGATGAAATATATTGCTTTTGTCTTCTCATAGAAACTAGATAGGCACGAGATGGACTATATTTCTACATTCATTGACAAAATGCCCTAAAAAGTGTACAATTAAGCCCTAAATTTCTAAGGACCTATTTGAAATCATACATTTAACATGCTAAAAAATGGGTGTGATCTAAAAGATCCCCATCTTATTTAGCTCGTCTCTAAAATAATTCCCATTTGCCAAGTGATGTTTAATTTTTATATCTTAAAAATCATGTATCAAATTTTCATACATTTGAAAATTATTTAGGTTGTATATTCCTATGACTAAGTAACAAAACAAGTGATAGAAAAGATCACAATCTTAAATGATTTCCTAACCTTATCATACAGAATACAATGAAAAGACATCTTTTATACATTCTGTTGTCTTAGGAACCAAAAATTATATGCTGAAATAAGGTTTTGCAGCTGCTTCTAACTGTATGAAGCCATCTTGGAACTATGGTCATCAACATCAAATCAACAAGTTGAGCACCAGCAAACTTGAAATGAACACACTACTCTTCAGCCCTTTTGAAATTGGAATTCAAAAATTAATATATATAAAAAAAGTAGAATAAAATTCATTTAGCTCATCAATAATGAAGAAAAAAGCTCACCACTCTGATCAGATGCTGCTTTGGGAAGTGGTGGAAGATCTGTGCCTGATATTTGCATAAACCATTAAAATAATATCAGAGTTTGCAGGATTTGGTTGGATTTTGGAATATGAATCCATTTAAGGAAAATCCCATAAATATTGGATTTAGAAATATGATTTAAGTAGTTTGTATTTGATGGGAATTTCATATGATTTGTTTGTAATGATATTTTAAAAATATGTTAAAAACATTCGTTTTGTAATAATCAATTAGTAAAAAGTAATTTAATTATTATAATTTGTTTTTATAAATTATCTGTAAAGACTGAAATTCAATTCCATTTCAAATCCTACAAACCAGCCACAGAAAAGATTCAAATTCCCTCAGAAACAATCCATCAAACTAAACCCCCCAACATAATTTAGTGGATCATCCGGGAAACTTGAATAGACGTTAGGTTGATGAAAGAAATGGTAATTACCAGATACACTTATATTAGATGACGGAGATGGAGAATAAGCGTATGAAGAAGGCCATGGCGCTGCAACGTTGTCATTAAGGTCACATTTGAACTCGATTCCTGAACTTTGATCATATGTGACGTCAAAGGGCAAGCTTGGGAAGAGGCAGCCAGAGTCTACGCAAAAAATCGAAGACGTTTAGGCCACATTTGAACTTATTGAAAAAGCTCATTTGGTTAGTCGTAAGCCAACTCTTCAAAAAACTAATTCATATAGTGTTTTAATAAGCTAGGGGGATTTCTTCCATTTTTATCTTACAATATGCCCTATATTTTTTTTCAATTAGTTGTTCAACATGTCATTTTAGGTGATTTTTACGTGGTCGCGTAACTCATCAACCCGTTTTTATGGAACAATAAAAGATATTAGCTAAAGCTAGCTTATTAACCAACATCTAGTTTTTCAAATAACAAATAGTTTATCAACCAAAAGACTAGTTTGCCAAACACAGTCTTAGGGGCCACTTACCAAATATTTACAAGTAAGCATCGGAGTCACTTACCTTACCGAGTGATCATAATTCGTAACAAAGACACATGATCTTACCCGATAAAAAGCATAGCATGTACTAAGAATCTTACCCGTGGAAGAAGACTCTTACATAGGGTTAGTGTAATAGTGCTTACAGGATAAGAGATATCCATTTTCAATGGCCAAAAATGTTACACGATAAAGTAAATAAGTTGGTAACTCTTGCCGGTAAGCATTTGGTAAAAGACCCCTTAGATTGAGTACTATTTTTGGCCCATAGTTTTGACTTTAACCATAGTTTTGACTTTAACTATATTCGGATTTCGTACCTTGTGATCCAACTGTTTGTATAGCAAGTTGGCAGTTCCAAGTCCGATAACGCCATTCACCCACCTATAACTTTGTTAGATCGGTCTAGAGACAACAGAAGAACAAAAAATCTTGGGAGGTACGAGGTACACTAACCTTGTAGAGAGAAATCTTTTAGTTTTATGCCACAAATGTTGTACACGTTGCTAGAGACGTTAGCTTTTCGCAAATTTGCAGCAAGGGTAGAAGCACAATTGAAGGCTTGCAAGTTCGTAACGAAGCTTTGTACTTGCAATAGCTTAATGTAGTTCTCCATAGCATCGCAACAAGCGCTCTTATTACTAATCGTATCTCCACATTCCTTTGTAACTTTTTTCAGGTCGGGAAACACAAGCGGACAAACTGGAACGAAAAAAGGAAAATCACTCTGTTAGAAAGGGGCAAGAGTCCAGCCATCAATAGCTTATTTTTTGAGCTTATTAAAAACCTTATATCTTGTCGGCTTTAAGCTAGCTTTTTAAAAAGGCATTCTCAATAAGCTTCAGAGGCCCTCTTCACTTTTTTTTCCAATTATGCCCCTCGTGCTTTTTTCTAATTTATTTTTTAACAATGTCCTTTTAGGTTATTTTGCAATGTCATTTACCTTACCAAATATTGCTGATTTATTAACTAGATCAACCGACAACCAATTTTTTAGCTGGTTTTTACAGGATATGACTGTTTTATCCACTAACAAGTAGTTTTTACAAAATACGACCAATCTATCAACTAACTTTTCAATTAACAACTAGTTTATTAGCCAAGAACTGCCTTTTCAATGTAGCTTTTACCAAATGTTACTGGTTAATCATCTAGTTTTTTTGACTAACAGCTAGCTTCACAGGCTCACAAGTCACAACTAGTTTATGTCAAATATAACTAGTTTATCAGTTAGTTTTTCACTAACAACTAACTTCCCAACTATATTTTTACCAAATATGATTGGTTTTTCACATAAATTTTCATTATTTAAAAACATGATCATTACCTTTGTTGATCTTGCAACTAGAAATCCCTCGTAAAACTTTATTTCCACGAGCAGGATCGAGTCTACTCACCATCCATCGAAGCACAATCTTCCTACAATCATCAACCACGGCCACACGAACACGCGACACAGGATCACCTCCAACCACACCCTCCACACTGTAATTCGTCGAAGCAATCTTCACAGCAGCATCCATAATCGCGCTCTGACAGACTTTATAACGGCACTCTTTCACGGGATCGATCTTTTCGCACGATCCAAGAATCTTGGAAATGTTGAGAGCGTTTTCGATATCGGAAACACGAGCCAAAGGGCAAGAAGATTGGGTGAGCTCGGATGGGTTTATTGAGCATATGTTGAGAAGGTCGTTATTGGAACCTCGAGCTTCTAAGATTTGTGCGATATCGGAGAGGCAGTGGTTGGCGTGAGCAGGGCTAACCCCGAGATCCCCGGAAGAGAAACTAGATTGGCCGATGAGGATCGTGATCGCGGCATATAGCTGAGGACAACAAACGGCATTGGCTAGATATGGAGCTAATGAGCTCCAGCAATCAATTGCTGTTGTGGCTAGCACATTTTCAGCATTTGAAAAGTTCAGGGGACATTTTCCTGAAAGGTTATAACAATTGAGATATTTGGAAGTGGAACCCCTTTGAATACCCTTATAAAGAGAGAAGAAGTTCCTAATATTATATGTATAGAGAGAGAGAGAGTTAAGAGAGTCATAATCCTTTACAACCACCCATAACTAATGTGAAACCGATGCAATTCTATGAAATGCTATAAAATTCAATGAAACGTTTCCATATCTAATATGAAATACATGGAAAATCAATGATTATGGAAATATGAAAAATATAGAAAGACAATGATCATGGAAATGTTTCATAGAATTTTATAGGAATTCATAGGATTGCATTGCTTTCACGTTAGCTACGGGTTGTAAAAGATAATAACTCTCTCTCTATATATATATCTTTCATAGAAGGTTTGGTTGTAATGTTTTATAATGTGACGATTTCACATGTATTTTATTCGAATGTGAAACCTTTTATCATATATATATTTTGTTTCATTATGTAAACCAAAAGAAGAGAAAGTTTTACATGTTATCTTTTTCACAATGTGAACACAAACATATATGAAACAGTCATTGATGGATAAAGAAGCATGTGAAAGAAAAGAATTATACCTGACAAATTTGGGAGGGTAAGGTTGGTGAATGGCATGATCAAAGGTGAAGGGGCAAGTAATGGAAGAGGATCCAAAGGAGCACCAGGTGATTCAGCTTCTTTCATGTTTAATTGTACTATCTGGAAAGCCCTGCTATCTGATTCTGATATACCTGTACACACGTAGATATATACTCAAACAAACAACATATATATATAGAGGTATGTTATAAAGAAAACTCAAATCTAATGATGAATGTGAGGATAAACGAGTTCGAGCCACATGACATATTCAATCTGGATAATCCAATATTATTCAGACCGAATATTATGCATTATTCATGGTGAATATTATACTTTTATACAATTCATTTGGTATTATTCACTCTGAAGGCTGTGCATAATATTTGGTTTGATTAATCTTGTATTATTCAAACTGAATATGCCACGTGACAAGCTATCGGATGTCCTCACTTTTACAATTAGATTTGATTTTTAATTTGAACTTTAGTGTGTGTGTGTGTGTGTGTGTGTATATATATATCTAACTCAAGGGAGGTTCATACGGAAAATACAACCTTTTAAGAAAACGCGAGAAGCAATCTCAACCACTCATCTCGATCAACAAAAGCGGCTTTAACCGGTCCCCCCTTTAATAATCTTTACCCTCCAATGAATCGCGTCAATCCTCCGTGATCACGTCCACCGTAACTGCGAGATGAGTGGTTGAGATTGCTTCTCACTTTTCTTAAATTGACATGTTTCTCATTTGAACCTTCCCATATATATATATATGGAAAATCAAATGAACACCTTGCAATTGATGCGCACCTTAAGAACCAATGAATTAGAGGGTGTTTGGGAAGGCTTATTTAAAACTAACTTATGACTTTTGGCAAAAGTGCTTATTAACTTATGTGGCGTGGAAAATGAGTTTTTTAAAAAATGTTTGGATTAGCTTCTTAACTTATGACTTTTGGTTTCAAAAGCTGATATAGGGAGTTTTTGATAAGTTAGTAGGGATTGACTTTTCAGAAATGGCTTATTAGCTTTTAGGGGATGAAATAAGGAGCTTTTAAAAATAGCTATCCAAACACTTTATTTTAGCTTATTTGCTTCTCCAGGATGAAATAAGTTATAAGCACCTTCAAATAAGCCCTCCCAAAGTGCATTTTATGGAAATAATGAAGATTCATTTGTTATGATTTAAATATTCATAGAAAGTAATTAGACTTCATTAATTATGATTACCACTTATATATATAGCTCGTGATCAAACAAACAACACACACACACACACACATATATATATATGCATCATGGGGTGGGTTCAAATGTGAGCCACATTTTGGTTGTGAACGTGAGGACAACCGAGAGCGCGACATATGGTGGATGACTAGGCGCCACGTCAGATCCACGGCGGGTGACTAGGCGCGATTCATGGGTGGGCATTGAATTAAAGGGGGGACCACACTCAAAGTCGCCACGTGTCGCGCTCTCGGTTGTCCTCACGTTCGTTCACAACCAAAAAGTGGTTCACATTTGAACTTTCCTCTATGCATCATAATTACACAATTAATAGTAGCTCATCTATAATTATGAGATGAATGGCAGTCGAATATCTTTACTTACGGAGAAGAAGAAGAAGAAGCAGCCATGTGAATTGAAGAATTTGACAAGCCACCATTCCGACAAATCAAACCGGAAATCCGAGCTTGCAATTTCAGTATAAGATGGATGTAGAACTTCCCTCTACCTCAACGAATATGAACAACAATATATAAAATTATATATAGATACAGATGGATAGATATATTTATATACAAAGATGTGTGTGTGTGTGTGAAACTGAAGGTGAGGAGGAGTTGTGGAATCCATCTGTTAGAGTAAGTATAGCATAGTATATTGTTTGATTCACACGGAAGGTAAGAGGGAAAATCTGCATCTGTTGGTCAATGACTTGAAACAGAAGGATGATCACGTGACATGCGTATGCCGCCATTTCTGCCGATAATTGTCATTTTTTCATTATATACTCCACTTTAACATTTATTTATTTTTTTAAAACCAAAAAGTTATTTGGCTTTGGTTATGAAAAAAATAATTGGTTTTTGTACCTATTATAAGTAATTACATGGTTCGGTATAGTTCGAACAAAGTTTTAGATCGATGAAAAAGGCATCAATGCATTTTGGATCATCGAGAAGAGACTACATTTTTACCTAGAATTAATGTTGTTGCTTGTTAGACTTGGCGCATGTCAACCCAAGCTTTTATAGAAATCATATTGTCACATAGATCGAGCAAAGTACACATCATACAAAAAGCCATCACAATTAGAAGTAACGTATAATAGTTATTTTGGCATGTGCATACAACTGTTTCCTCTTATTTCAATTTATGTTACTAACTTGACCGTCATTGCAATGTTGAAGCATGCACTCGAGGTACTTTTAAAGTTTCTCTAATTTTGTGAGAGATATTAGATCCTTACAAATAAAGCCACGCCTACGTTCATCAACGGATCTACATATCATATTACCCGTTTGGCCACTGCCTTATTAGCAAATGTGTAATAGTAGAATGGAGTTTTGTGCAATTTGGCTTGTTTGTTTAAGTTGTATGAAAGGTGTTTTCCAAGGTAGGATCATGATTCATGACCCATTTAGTCCGCAACCCCGTAGGCCTAAAAGAAAGGAACCTTCTTCACTACATGATCATATAAATGCCAAAATTTTCCATAAAAGAGGTGGTCTTCTACTTATGGTTTTTGGACTTCTTAGATTGTTAGATTCCTCATTTTAGGGATAATAGCACTTGATATTTGTATTTATGGGTAAAATTCAAATTATTAGGTATAAACATTCAAGGTTTTTTTTTCTTTCAAAAGTAATTCAAAGATACGAAGTTTGAATCATATGTTTTAGAGTAACCTACAACTTTGGTCCCTTTGGTTTACACGAATCACTGAAAGTGGTCCCCTAGACTTCAACAACTACAATTAACGTTCTTACTGTTTACATTTTGCAAGAGATAAGTAGTTCTTGGTCGCTAACTCCATTAAAATTCTATTTTGAATCAGGGGTGTTTTTGTCTTTTTGCTTTTACAGAAAGAAGTTATACAGTTTTTTGAACCAAAGGGAACAAAATGGAATTTACTTTAATTTATATTGATATTAATATTATATATAACGTACATATACACATAAAAACAGGGACGGGAACATCTCCTTTAGTCTCTTCTCTCTGGCACTCTCCTCCAATGTCTTCTCTGGCGACCACATCACCGTATCTGGAATCCCCCAACCCTCCTCGTCTCCCTTCCTAGGGACGGACCCAGAACAGTTTTCAACCAGTGGCACCATATAATTAAGTTTTTGGTTGATTTATGAAGATTTTTTAAGTTTTAATTATTATTTTTTTGTTGAATCGAGAGAATTTTTGGGGTTGTTTGATTGACTACTAGAGAATTTTTAGTTTTTGGTTGATTTCGAGAGAACTTTAGATTTTTTAGTTCATATCGAATGAATTTTTTGGTTGATTCGGAGAGATTTCTTTTGTTTTCTGGTGTAGACCTTAAAGATTCGAAAACAATTCGGTTGCACCTTAACAAATTCCAAAAAAATTGAAAAATTTTATTCTTCATTGGAGAAATAATAATGTGGCACGTGTCATCATGTACCCGTAGTTAGGTCCGTCTATCCCCCTTCCATTCTCCTTCCGACAAGCACACCACGACCACCTACAACTCCAACCAAACATTGCCCCAACTCCCCTTCTTCGACAAGAATAATCTCCCTCCACCCCATTTGACCATCGGCGAACATGGACCACTTTCAACACAAATGCAAACAGTAAAGACATTAATTGCAGTTATTGAAACCCAAGGACTATTTTCAATGATTCATGTAAACCATAAGAACCAAAGTTGTAGTTTACTTTATATTTTGTTATCACTGATTTGGTTTCCACTTGCTTGATAATTTTGGAAAACAAATTAAGAAAACTGAAACACATGTCTTTGGTTGTTGCCACCGTCCAAAACTCACCGATAATTGTTATCTGTTAGGTTGTGTTTAGTTGTGGAAAACTGTTTTTGTTTTCCAAGAAAATGAAAACAGAAAATGGAGTTGATTTTTCATTTTCTGTTTTCTAGGAAAATTTTGGAAAACTTGTTTACTTGAAATCATGGAGTTTTCAATTTCCATTTTTAGAAAATTAGAAAACTCTTTTAGTTGTGCATTTTTCATTACTTTTCATTTTCCATTTTCCATATTATTCAATCATGCGGCACGGGGCGGGGCGGGCGACGTGGTGGCGGTGGCCTTCGTGGCCTTCGACGGTGGTGGGTGGCCTAGTGGCCTTGGCGGCGATGGCGGTGGCTTGGAGGCCTCGACGGCGATGGCGGTGGTGGGCAGCGTGGCCTCAGCGGCGATGGCGGTGGCCTCGGGGACGCGGCGGTGGCCTCGGGGGCCTCGGCGACGACGGCGGTTGGCCTCGGTGGCGACGGCGGTGGCCTCGGGGGCGACGGCGGTGGCCTCGGTGGCGACGGCGGTGGACTCGGGGGTGACGGCGTGGCCTCGGTGGCCTCGGCGGCGCGGCGGTGCTCGGGGCATCGGCGGCGACGGCGGTGGCCTCGGTGGACTCGGCGGCGACGGCGGTGGCCTCGGCGGCGACGGCGGTGGCCTCGGTGGCCTCGGTGGCGACGGCGGTGGCCTCGGTGGACTCGGCGGCGATGGCAGTGGCCTCGGGGGCCTCGGCGGTGGTGGCGGTGGCCTCGACGGCGACGACGGTGGCCTCGGCGGCAACGGCGGTGGCCTTGGAGGCCTCGGCAGCGATGGCGATGGTGGCGGGTGGCGGCGACGACGGTGGCGGAGATGGTGGTGGAGACGGTGGGGCGGTGGTGAGATGGTGGTCGCGGCGGTGGTTGAGGCGGCGATGGCGGCGACGGTGGTCGCGGCGACGAGAAGGGGATGACGGTAGCGTGACGGCGGTGGCGGTGAGCGGCGGTGCTGGTGGCGGTGGTGGCGGCGAGCGGCGGCGGCTGGTGGCTGTTAGCGGCAGCGGTAGTGGCCGTGGCCGCCGGCGGCGGCAGGCGCGACGGTGGCGGTGGCCGGAGCCGAGAAGGGGACGACAATTGAAAATGAAAATGGAAAATGAAAATGAGAATTGGAAAACTATAAAAAGTAGTTTTCTAATTCAAGTGTAAATTTGGAAAATGAAAATTTTGTTTTCTTGGAAAATTTTTTCTAAATTGACTCAACTAAACAAGTTTTCTAAATTTTCAGTTTTCATGGAAAATTTTTCTAGAAAACAGAAAAATTTTCCACAACTAAACACACCTTAATGATCATTTGAAGGATATACAAAGACCATTTTGATAGTTTGCGTATATGGTTAGTTGACCACATTCTAAATTTACCAAAGTCAAATATAAAAAGATGTGAAATTTGTGTAAGAAATAGAAAAGTGAACGATTCTGTTTTATTTTTTAAGAAATAGTCTTTTTTTTTGCAAAATTAGGGGTTTATTATTATCTAATTGAGATTATGAATTTCTGCAATATATTCTTCAGATATTTAACTTAAAAAGTTGTCACATGGGTTGTTAAGAATCACAACACTTTATTCTTGGTCAAATATAAGCCATAGAGACTTTTGAGGATTGTGGAATCTTTAACAAATACAAGTAGTCAATTTCAATTATTTGTAACGTCTGAAATTCAAACAATACTTTAATAATATTGCCTTCCAAAAAATGGTTTCCCTAAATCCTTATGGATTGCAAAACAAAAATTAGAGCAAATACAAATAAAGTATCTTGTGTGTAAATCAGTTGAGATATATCTATCTTCCCCATAAAAATCAAAGGAAATAAATAGCATGGAAATTATTACAAAAATTGTCAAAATTCTATTCCCTTGATGATATGCAACAAATCATACATTTTTATTTTTGAGTTTGCTCAAATTGTACAATTGAATTAACCTTAAAACCCTCTCCAATACCACATCATTTCTTAGCTGATAGTTGTCTGATAACATATGGAAGGATGCCACCATGATTGAAATAAGCCAATTCCACCTGCCATAAACCATACACAAAATCAACATCTTACAGGTGGACAGTAACATTTTTCCCATTTATCCTAATTTCCCCAAGCTCACAAAGGAAGTTAGGTTTGCAATTGAACATGATTTATGTGTGTACACACACACACATGCACAGAGAGGAGGAGGAGGGGGGGGGGGGGGGGGGGGGGGGGGGGGGGGGGGGGGGGGCGTTTTTCTTTGAGAACCCAAGAACCGCCCATGGTGCACCACATGTCCCTTTTTTGGATAAATGTTCATCGTAAATAACACATTCATGACAAAGGTGGGCCGCATTGTTCATATGTCACACTGTAAGTGGAGTCCCCCCTGAATGACTTGTTAAGCAAATAATTTGACAGCTTACACCATCTCTCTCACATAAACTTGTAAATTGGGACTGAATCACTGAAACGAATAAATGAAGTGAAGAAGTACCTCAGTGTCAAAGCGGACGGTACACGTGAAGGACTTTCCGGTGTCGGTGCTGACATTGACATCTTGACCAGGGCGGATCTCACTAATGTTGCTCGGTAGGTCAATGGTGTATCGTTCATGACCGGTCAACTGTAATGTGTCGGCATCCTCACCAGCTTTGAAGCAAAGTGGTATAATGCCCATTCCTACCAAATTACTGCGATGAATCCTCTCAAAGCTTTTTGCAATCACCGCTTTAACTCCCTACATATGTACAGTATCATCATCATCACAACCATTAAATAATTGAAACCAAAAAGATTGATAGGGTTGAAGGACTGAAGATAGGTGCAAAATCTTCTTAACTTACCAATAACATGGGACCCTTGGCAGCCCAATCTCTGGAGCTTCCACTTCCATACTCTGCCCCAGCCAACACAATTGTATCCTGACCAGCAGCTTTGTATTTCTGCAAACAGAAACGGTGGTTGTATAAGCAACATATATATATATAACTTTTTATTCAAAGTGTCTACTCCCACTCAGAATTCACCTAGAATCCTGCATTATATGAAAGGATTCCCCATGTTTTAAAAATGGCGACTTCTCATAGTTCAACTTTTTTTATCCATGCGACTTTGAGCATTATTGAGAGGTAGGCATGAACTATGTTCGGATAAAAGAAACGACAGTTTTAGAATTATGCAACTATTACACTTTTTAATTAATTAAATGATAATTCCATTCTTAATAATAGAGGGAGCAACGAATTTCTCCTTCACCAGATAAGTGTCGGATCCAGGAATTTTGGTGAAAGGTAAAAAGGTGTGGGGCAAAAAGTACATTTAAAAGGGGTTTTATCGCATTTCTGGTGAGTCCGGAGATGTAAAAAGGTGGGCTAAATTTTTTATTACATTTTAAAGTTTAATCGCATTTATAGTGGGGTTGGGAGCTGTAGAAGGGTGCGGGTGAAGAACTTTGAAAGGTAAAAGTTTGTTTTTCAAAAGGTTGACTGGGGCAGGTTGACCACACCCTCTACAAGGTGGATTTGCCCCTGCCTTAACTAGGGGTAGAATTAGAAGGTTGATACTTTCTTTTGAAAAGTGTGAAAGCTTATTATGGGATAAACTAAAATAGAAATATGGACACTTAACGATCATGTTTAGGAAACTTACTGATGCTGCATCGAACACCGAGAGTTTCTCTCCGGTGGGAACATGTATGGTCTTTGGGCCAACTTCCCCGTTTAAGAGCTTGTTGACAATGCGGATATTGGCAAAAGTACCCCTTGCCATAATTTCATCATTACCTCGACGACTGCCATAGGAATTGAAGTCCTTGCGGTCAACACCATGTTCAAGAAGAAACTTTGCAGCAGGGCTGTCCTTGTGGATGCTTCCTGCGGGAGAAATGTGATCCGTTGTGATACTGTCACCGAAGTTCAGCAAGCAATAGGCATCCTTCACACCGTGGGCCCCAGGGGGGTCCATTGTCATGTTTTTGAAATATGGTGGCTCATGAATGTAGGTAGAGTTTGTATCCCATGAGTATAGCTTAGATTCAGGGACTGATAGGTCATTCCACATGGGATTTCCCTGAGTGATGGATTCATAAGTGCTCTTAAACATGGCGGGAAGAACACTCGATTGAACAGCCTGCACCAATAATATTTCCAGTTTAAAAACATAAAATAAGACAATTAGCAACCAGCAAAATACTCCTTTGTCCCAAAATGGAAGTCCACAATGAAAAGGCACACAGTTTAGAATGTGTAAGTGTAACTGTTAACACTTTTTTAATAACTAAATGACAATTTTACCCTTATTATTTTAAGAAAGTAATGAACATCTCCATCTCATAATTAAGGGTAGAAATGGAACGCAGACACTAGCTTTCAAAGTGAATACTCATTTTAGACAAATTAATTTGGGCAGTTACTTTTGGGAAGGAGCTGGTACTTCACAAGGTGCTTACCTCAGCAATTTCTTCGGTACTTGGCCAGATATCACTGAAATATACGTCCTTTCCATCTTTTCCAACTCCAATTGGTTCCTTATCAAAATCAATATCAACCTGGGAAACAAAATTGACATTCAGTAAGCTGATGCAATGAATTAGGAACAAGCGCATAATTATCTGATACAATATCAAAGAATAAGAACCTGGATGATCCTAAAATTTGTAAAAGTTCGTTTTACAAGCGACCCTCATATCAACTTTCATGGTATGATAAATGTGGTGCCATTGACTAAATTTGACTTTTCAATGGCTTTCATTTTACGGGTGGCAAAAAGTATGTTAAAAAATTCAACAAAGATGTTTTCATGAGCTGCAACTACATTCCGCAAAACACACTACCGACCCTACCATCTTTCAAAAAATCATTAGTCCCAAGTCCACTTAACATGAATCAATGTGACTTGCACTCAATTCACAAATTCATTTTTGTGAACCAATCCTTCTTTTCAAGGGGAATATTTCTAGACTCTCTCATAATAGATTTCAAAAGAAATAAAGTATTAATAATAAATCCAAGTCAAATTCTTACCGTGCCAGCAAGTGCATAAGCAACAACCAAAGGAGGCGATGCAAGATAGTTTGCTCTAGTTAAGGCATGAACACGCCCCTCGAAGTTTCGGTTCCCAGAGAGAACAGCTGAGGCAATGATATCTGCACACACAGCCAAAAGGCGATTACGGCGATCATCACCAAATAAATAGCACCAACATGTGAAGGAACTGGAGGCCACAGTATCTTAATCAGCTCAAAATAAAATAACACAAGAATAACCGTACCATTTTCAGTTATAGCAGCACCAACAGATTCATCTAATTCCCCTGAATTACCAATACATGTTGTGCAGCCATATCCAACGATGTTGAAACCTTGCTCATTCAAATACTTCTGCAACCCACTGTGTTAAGCAAAAGCCCATATCCATGTTAGTCTTTTACTTTTTTAATTAATGGGATGTGAAGCAGAAAAGCAACGTTATAGGACTCATTTTCACCCAATAGAGGCAAATACCTTTGGAGCAAATATTTTGTAACAACTCCAGAGCCTGGAGCAAGACTTGTTTTAACCCATGGTTTGACCTGGTGTTCGTACATTGGACGAAGAAATTGGGTTAGAAGGCAAAATGTAAACCCGGAGTTGAAGTAGAGACAAAGAATTGGGAAATACAAGTGGCGGCAGAAGTTAAAAGAAAAAAACTCCAAAAATTGCATGACTAACCTTTAGGCCCAATTCACAGGCTTTCTTTGCAACAAGACCTGCCCCAAGCATAACACTAGGGTTTGATGTATTTGTGCAGCTTGTGATAGCAGCAATCACAACGCTGCCATGCCTAAGCTCTGCTGGTTGTCCATGAAAAGAAAATTTTGCAACTTTGTCTTGTGCCTCCTTTGGTACAGCAAAACCCTGCAATGCAAGTTGCAAGTTATTGAATACTACAAAACTTTGAAATTATGTGATATCACAGCCAGCTCATGTGGCGCCTACAAAGGTGTGGGTGATGTCAAGACTCAAGAGTCAACTATCTGTAGATTTCTATGCATGAAAATATTGAAACTAAGACTTAGATGCTCAGAAACCAATGCTATACTCTCAAACCTCAAGAGACACTCACTTTGAATCCGACTTTACTATCCAAGCAAGAATGCCAATCTGCTTTCATGTCTTTCAAAGTGACTCGGTCATGAGGTCTGCCAAAAAAAACAGCAAACAATTTGGTACACAGATAGCGAACATGATAGAGATTAACATTTATGTGGGACCTCTTGAAAGCACAAAGACGCACCTCTTTGGCCCTGAAATACAGGGTTCTACATCTGAAAGATCTAGCTCCAAGTATGATGAGTAGACTCTGTCTGGTTGTGGCTGAAATTATAAATGTCATAGTTACATATTAGACTATAATACACCAACCCAAGTGGGAAGTAAATAATAAAAGGTGGCAAAGCACCATACCTCATTATAATCAACGAACATATTGTTTGCACGTAAGTACGCTTCGATCATAGCAACCTGAAATTCACAAAGGAGGAATGTCCATCAAGATTGAAAGCAAGAGGTGTACGCAAACTATAAAATAATTCATTCACATGCCATTGCCCCCCACATATAAATGATGATGAACATAAATAAATGATAATGAACATACTGTATCATCACTTCGTCCAGTTAATTTGAGGTACTGAAGAGTAACATGATCCACTGGGAAGAACCCCATTGTTGCACCATATTCGGGCGACATGTTGGCTATAGTAGCCCTGTCAGCAAGTGATATTTTACCCACACCTTCCCCTGGCAAAATAAAATGGAAATGTCAGTGTGAATGTTTTTTGCAGCATGCCGCTGTAAACCACGACTAAGTTCACTTACCGTGGAATTCAACGAATTTTCCTACGACACCATGCTTCCTTAACATTTGAGTGACGGTCAAAACCAAATCAGTAGCTGTTACACCATTGCGCAGTTTCCCAGATAACTTGAACCCAACAACACCAGGTAAAACCATGCTCATTGGCTGTCAATATGAAAATATATGTTTAGATAACTTGCAGAAGAATCTGCCTTTCACACCCATCTATAAGACTATAACTATGAGTAACCTCATTTTCATATGGCAGTTCAAACATCATCTTGCATAAATATAACTAATGAGATTAATCTGTAAACAGATAATCAGGGTAAAGCTGCTTAGAACCTAGAAGGAAATCAAGTTAATCCCTACCCTGCAGTGCCAGGGGGGAAGTGACTCCTGTGCTCTCTAGAAACTAATAGCTTACATCATCTTTGCTCCCCTTAAGCAATACTAATGATTTTCTCGGGTTTAACTGTGTGGCTAGAGCAATAAAACTAAACAGAAATCATGGATGAATTCAAAGAACATGAAACTGATGTCATTATTTTAGTAGAAGAGTGAACATGTACCAGTCAAGTTTATACAGCCTTTAAAACTAAAGCAGCTCTAAAGAAGCATTCCAATTTCCAACCCAAATCCAAATCTCAAAACTCCGTCTCAAATATTCCCACTATATCCTAACACTCATACTTCCAGCCTAATGTCACCTGTAACTACAAGTAACTGACCAACTTCTCAAACTACGTAAAAGTTAGCCGCCAACTAATAACTTGATCTCAGGATATAACCCAGATCACTCACCCCATGAGGGAGCAACCAACACAGCTGGACATCAACAATCAACACTAAGCAACAAGACATAAGCCAAGACTGCACAACCCCAGCACATGGTATGTGCAAGTACTGGTGTACACTACAGAGGACATCCAGATACGTGTAAACATCATTACATGGTAAAAGTTCTGAATATTAAGAATCTAGCATTAATCATGGCAGAAAGAAGGTTTGCAAAAGCATTGGTGTTCTTACCTGCCCAAGCATTGTGGCCTCTGCTTCAATTCCTCCCACTCCCCAACCAGCAACACCTAACCCGTCAATCATCGTTGTGTGGGAATCAGTTCCGACAACACTATCAGGGTAGAGCATTCCATCAGTGTTGAAGACAACTCGTCCAAGATATTCAAGGTTAACCTGAAATGGTAACAAGTAAAATTAGTAATGGTTCCTTCACCGGTTACATCTACTTAAAACATTTGAAAAGGATGGAAGAACACGAAGAAACTGGAATTTAGTCAAGAGATACTTCAATCAAATAAGCAAAACAAATAACGGAAGGAAATTGTGCAGAGTAATTGTGTTAGTAGAATCGAGATAGATAGGCAATGTTATCCAAGTTGTATAAGCCCCAATATAGTCTGATCATCAACCCGTATACCTGATGCACAATACCAGATCCTGGTGGAACCACTAGCATGTTCTGGAAAGCTTTGGATCCCCACTTAAGAAAAGCAAATCTCTCCTTGTTTCTCTGAAATTCAAGTTCCATATTTGCTTGTACTGCATTTTCTGACCTAGCAAAATCAACTTGAACCGAATGATCTACGACAAGATCCACAGGAACCTGCAGCAGCATACCAAAAATGAGATACAAACAACAGGAAAGAATATCAAGAGACTAGCATACATATGCAAGCAACGCATTCTGATGAGTCTATTTCAAGAAACATCTTGTATTAATAGGACTACCACTGTCCATTGATACAAATTAGCATAAAGTTTACAGTCAACATGCATAAACATGTTTTAACAAATACATCAATTCCAGCAAATGCAGTTCAGGTCATCACCTAACTCGATTGGCCTATCGTAATAAAAATGTAATCAATTTAGTCATGCATACCAAAGGATTGATTTTGTCAGAGTCCCCGCCAAGATTATTCATGGCATCACGCATACATGCAAGATCTACCACAGCTGGCACACCAGTAAAATCCTGAAAAATACACACACATTACAAAACATTTTCTTGTATATATTAATAAAATACATGTGCTTAAAGCTCATCGTGCAAAATTGAGCCAAAAAAACTCAAAATCAGATACCTGCAACAGAACACGAGCCGGCTTGAATGGAATCTCAACTTGCTTTGGAGCAGTCTTCTCCCAATCAATGATTTTCTCAACATCTTCCTTAGTGACTTGAAAACCGTCACAATTACGGATTGCTGATTCGAGGAGGATCCTAATGGAATATGGCAGCTTATCTGATCTCCATACGAACAGAATTTTAATCAGTGTTAAGTGACATGCAAGATGAATTGCTGTCAATGTATAGATACTTTAAATGAAAATAGAAGCTAAAAAGTTCAGATTTGTAAAGGTCAAGATAGACATAGTGCATACCAAAAGGGCCTTTGGCCCAAGTGCCCAACAGTATCAATAACCCAACCTTTCTAGTGGTGGGTTTCAACCTCACCAAGGGCAAGGTGTGTGTGTGTGTGTGTGTGTGTGTGTGTGTGTGTGAGTTTCATTTGTCTTATATAAAGACTATATACTCCAAAAGTATTAAGTGAAATACAAAAGTTTATGAAAATTACCAACTCTTGGATCATTCAGAGCAGGCAAACTATAGAACTTTCCAAACTCCCCACCTCCAGGCTTTGGGAGACCAGTCAAAATCCCATTGAAAACATTCTTGGAGGCTGTAGACGCATTTAAACACAAGAATCAGATCTAAAATAAATAAACAGTCACAAAATTCAGGTAGATAGCAAGCAATAAAAACATAGAATTTCTGTCAATCTGTCGTTATATGTACTTGTATTCACGTTATCACTTATTGTACGCAATTTAACATAATCACAAAAGTATATAACCAGCCAACCAACAAACTTGATATAATCCCTCAGTCCAGTCTATAAACAAAGCGCTATCAGTAGCTTATAGTTACAGTATCGTTGTAATTCTAAATCATTAATTCAAACTGCATCAACTGGAGATAAAATTTCAGGTCAAACATCATCCCTACCAATCAGTATCAGACAAAAATAACAGAATTTCGAATCACAGAGAATTAAAACCAAAGCAATTATTAAGCAAACAAAATTCAAAACTCAAAATCAATCAATTGACAGCAGCTATAAGCAAACACAAAAATAATTACCGATAGTAGCGAGAGAACGGTGGAAACGGTCAAGGATTGGAGAAGCAGTGGTCCTGATCTGAGAAGAGAGAGAAGCAGGAGACTTCCAATCGACGCCGTGGCTCCACGGAGATCGGAGAGACCGGAAAGCGGCGGAGGCGGTGGCGTGATGAGATCGAGAGCGAGAGGAGGCGAGTGGTGATGGTGAAGGTTTACCGGAAAGTGAGGAAGAGTGGAAGTGCCTGGTGGTGGTGGCGGCGGCGGAGGAGGACCTAGAAGAAGAAGAAGCTCGGCGGAGGAGAGCTGAGGAATGAGGTCCGGTAATCGGCATGGTGGTGGTGATCACAGAAGCATGAACCAGAGCGATGGAGATTGTGAGAAATGGTGTTGTGTGTGTGTGTGTGTGAAAAGAGAAGAAAAGAGGAGAGAATATTTGGGAAGAAAGAGTGGAGGGGGGCGTGTGGAAGAAAAGGGCAACTTGTATATTGGAACCCAGAAGCTGCCTATTTATATTCTATTCCTTGTTTTTATATTAAAAGTTATATATTTGTTTTCTTAAGATTATAATATTTATGAAATATTAAATAGAAACCATAAATGGATGATTATACGTAAAATCTATTTGTATCAAAATTATGATAAATCATATATATTAAAAATGTAAAAATAGATTCTTGTATTAATTTATATTTAGAGTAAATTACGGATTTGGTCCCTGTGGTTTGGGGGTTTTTATGGATTTGGTCCCTAAACTTCAGTAATTACAGATTTGGTCCCTATGGTTTGCAAATTCTTTTGTATTTGGTCCTTGGTAGTGCATATAGGCAGGCACCAAAACCAATAGAATTTTCAAACCATAAGGACCAAATCCAATAATATTTGCAAACCACAAAGACCAAATCCAATAGAATTTGTAAATCACAGGGACCAAATCTGTAATTATTAAAGTTTAGGGACCAAATCTATAAAACTCCCAAACCATAGGGACCAAATCCGTAATTTACTCTTATATTTATATGTGAGAAATGATGTGAATTAAACAAGAGAGGTAAATAGTCTATAAGAAAATATTCAAATGAGAAGTGCTAAAAAAAATACGAAATAAAAAAGTATCTCAACCGTTGATCACTTGATCGTAAGTTTGTGGGACATTGCTCAACATTGATACGATTGAAATCATAGTTGACTAGTCAAAGATTGTGGTTTTGACCGGTCAAAGCCGTCATCTTTGACTAGTCAACTATGATTTCAACCGTTGATTGACGCGATTCACGAGTGTCATTGGTCAAAGTCGTCTTTATTGACCGGATGAGTGGTGAAGACCACTTCTTTACTTCATATTTTTTCAAAACTTATTATTTGAAAGTAATACGTACATTTTAATACGTAAGAGTGAATTTAATCTTTCACACATCACAAATATGATTTGTAATAAAAATTTTAATCATAGCATTTCCCATTTTGAAGGACGGACCAAAATTTGATTCGACTTCGTGCTTAAGAATGAATTTAAAACATGTATTGCTGTACTTTCATTTATATAAAACTTCATCAAATAAACATGGGCGGAGCCAGGAGGGGGGCAGAGTAGGCAGTTGCCCCCCTTACATTTTAAATTTTATTAGTTTTCTTTATATATATTAGGGATATTTAGGTAATTGCCCCCTTAAATATCAGCTTTACACGGAAATTTTAAATATTTTTTAGAATTAAGATTGTTGTTTAGATTTTGCCCCCCCTATAAATTAATTTTTGGCTCCGCCCCTGCAAATAAAATGTACAAATTAAGTTTTCATATTGATATACATGAAAAGGATAATTAACAATTAGGTGTCCATTTAGCCTAGTCCTTTAAAACTATGCTCTCAAAATATGTTCATAAGCATTTGATTTTGTTGTTGTTATTGTACAATGTAGAAAGTTGACTTAAGTCTTTGGAGTGTGTAAAGGGCTTGTCTATTAGCACCTCAAAGTGCTTATATGAGTCCTACCTTATCGAGTAAGTTATATATAGCTCTTTAGTAGTGGTTTAAACGATATACGTGGGTTACTCGGTAAGCTTCTAGGAAAGCTAAGCTTTATACAAAAATCAAAAAAATCAAACATGTCCCTTCAAACTCTAAAAAGCATGTTTATTTCATGCATAAACAAATCTTTCAAACAAAAACTTTCAAATGCATCCCTTATATTACGAAATTGATAGATAATTTTGAGCTGATTAGAATTTGTCAGTGTCAACTATTTTATTCAAAATATAACATGGTTAGATTTTAAAAGAATCTTCATCATACTTTTAAATAAAGAAAATAAAAATATTAGATTTTAGTTTTTTAAAAGAGTATCTTCAAAATATTTTCCAAAATAGGAAAGTTACCATGGTGAAGATTTCTTTTTTCGATATTTGGAGAAGACTTGAGATATACACTAATTACCTTTTTACCAATTTTGGAGAAAAGCAAATATAACATTATCAATTATAAGAAGTTCGTTTAAAATCTTAATATAATGTTGTATGTATTAAATTAATTTAACTATATAATTCATATTAGTATTTAAAAATATAAAAATAATCTAATGTTTAGTGTCATACTAGTTAATGACCCGTATATTATACGGGAATTTAAAACATATTATTTTAATTTTTAATAAGAATAGATATTTACATGACAATTGTTATTACCATTTAAATACTTATGTAAATTATATGTTATACGACAATTATCATTATAATTGCTTATTACAATAGATATTTTAGTTATCTAATAGCTGTTAAAATTTCAAAAATTGAAAATTTATTATTCTTTTGTCAAAAGATTTGAATTTCGCGAATGATTTTAAAACTGGAGGGATTCAGAAATAAAATATGTGTAGTGTTTTGATTTGTAGGATTTTAAATAAAATAAAATATAATTATTTATAAATAATATACAAAAATAGTTAGATTAAAAAGATGGAATCTTTAAATTTCAAGAATATTAGCAATTGAGTTTTAAATAAAATAATATTTAATTACTTATAAATAATATATAAAAATAATTAGGTTAAAAAGATGAAATCTTTAAGTTTCAAGAATATGAAGAATAGAAATGTAATAAAATCTAAACACATTAATTTATATCTGTTTTTATAACTGGAGGGATTCAATTTATATCTATTTTTCTAAACTCATTTTGAAGGTATTGTTGAGACGATTATAATAGTATAATTTATTAAAAAGAAAAAACAAAAATTTTAGTATACTTCAATTAGTATATATTATTATCTTAAAATGATAAGGATGTAAAGTGAAAGATGGGAAACGAATGGATAAAAAGTAATTTAATCAAATAATTCTAAGAATAAAAAATGTAAATTATAAAGATAATTATGGTATTAAAATAATAAGAATAATTGATGACATCTTGAAATTTTTTTTCTTTAATTGGCCAATCAAATGGCTCAATTTTAAAATCATGACATCAGCAAAAACCTTTCTTTAATATATATATATAGATGTTTGTATCTTCAATCACTCATTTTCTTTTTAGAATGGTTCATGTAGGCGTAGCCTAAATTATATTTTTGATTTTTTGAAAATTTAATTACAAATCCTTGAGACTAAACCTTGACATAAGATGCTAATACCTGGAGTTTAACTCGGATAGATGGGATATTCATATTCCACATCTCCCTAGACATTTTTTTAGTTTGCCACCATTCTTAAGGTTTTTAGCACATCGTTATCCTTTTGAAAGACTACGAAAAAACTAATAAAATTGGATATAGCAAAATTTATATTTTCTCTTTTAGTAAGCTGTCGTATTAACTTTTTTATTATCGGCTTATAGTAATAAAGATTTTTCTTTCAAAGAAAACCTCTAATATTGCAACTTCCATTACATGAAATGTTTATAGAGGGGATGTATTTTACTATTTGGAGCATCTCGAACAAAGTTTTTGAAAAAAAAATCATAAAGAAAAGCTAAAAGTCTGAATCTTGAGAAAGAAAGAAAGAAAACTATCTTTAACAGGTTACCCGTTTTGTATGATCCAATATTATATTAGAAAAGCTAATAAGGATCCAATAATATATTAGAAATAAATGCATTAAAGGATGAAAATGATCTTGACTTAATATCTTAGGAATCTAATGATGAAAAACACAATAAAAACTATAGTGATCAAAGAAAAGTTTTAAAAACATAGACAAAAATGATCATAAATAAGCAATTACATATACTAAAATTATAGTTTTGTCAAATAAATTCTTTATAGACTTTATAAAAGGTATAATAAATAAAGTCACGATGGCCATGAATAATAATCCTAAAAGTCAATATTCTTCGCCTTTTCCAAGTGCCAATTTTGATGTCTATTTAAAGGTCAAAAGGCTTCACTTGCACACCTTTTGGTCTTCTTCTTGAGCCAACGAAAACACCAAAATATTGAAATAGAAGGTGTGTATTAATTTATAGATTAGGCTTAACATGCGTGTATCTTTTATATCATTTTCAGACATTTGGCAATTGGATTAAAGACGAAGAATCATTGAAAAAAAGAGTTAAAGTAAAAGCTTAAGATTGGATCTGAACCCTTAATCATTGTTATTTCCCCCTATGAATTGTTCTTATCACGAGAACTGATTTGGTGTACCTCAATACGTCCTATCTTTTTTGATTTTCAATTAAGATTGATCCAAGGATTGAGATCTCTTCTTACCCTTCTCGTCAAAACTCTACTCTTGAATTAAAAAGAACCATTTTTTTTATTATGAATTGTTATCTTTTAACAATGTGTAATTTATAATATTTAACACTTAGAAAAACATACTTAGTGTGATCTAGACATAGCAAGTCCATTTTTTATAAAAAAAATATTTTTGTCGGTCCTATATTTTGTCTCATAAAAATTGAGAAAAGAAATTATATTTTGTTTATTTGGTTTTGATGACCTTTCAAAGTCATAGACAAATGTGTATTGGCATTTAGAACTATTCAAATTTGCGTCAATTCCACACCCAGCCAAGGGCTCGTCAACATGTTATATTGTCTTTTTCCAAAATGTGAGTTATTTCTTATTAATTTTGTTACTTGTCACATGTAGTTTTAAATAAAAGTGAAGAAGATATTTTATTAAAATATATACCATGAAGGATAATGATCTTAGATCTAGGAGTTGTTTATCCAAGTTTATCTAGTAATCAGTTACTATAATAATTTTTATTAGAATTTATTTTGGTTGTGTTTAGCAAAAATAATCTAGCTTATAAGCTAGTCCATTCACACATGTACTATAAGCTAGCTTTTTAAGACGCTATTTTGAGTAGCTTTTTGGGAGTTTTTTATGATTTATTCAATTATACCCTTATTAATATTAATAATTAAATTCAAATATTTTTTTTGGTCATTTTACATACTCATAAGCTAGATTTTGCTAAACATAATTTGTTCAACAGTAAGTTCATCTTCTTCTGTTTATTAGCTACTTAGTATTAGTAGATTATCAATTAACATCTAGCTTATCAAACCAAATGAGTGTTAGCCTAATGGTAAAGCTTGGGCACTACATAGTGGTGAACCCAAGTTCGAGCCCTGAGGGACGCATTCTGGAGGTACGGCGGCTTCGACCCCGGGCTGCATGCTTTAGCAATCGGGCTTTGGCCCAAAATTGTCGAGGATTAGTCTGGGCCCAATGTGGTCTGGGATACCTCTTCCAAAAAAAACTAGCTTATCAGCTACTAACTAGCTTATCAATTACCAACTAGTTTATCAGCTAGTTTGCCAAACATAGCCTTTATCAATTAAGATTATAGTTTATTGAAAAAGTCTTTTATTTAACAGTTTACCAAGTAAAAATGTCACAATCACTTAGGCCATCCACTGTCGACCCACTGCAACCCAATGGTTTCAACTGCCACATCAGCGCTAGGGGTGAGCATCGGAACCGGGTACCCGCTTTTGGAACCGGAACCGCTTTGGAACCGTCGGTTCCGGAACCGGAACCGGTGTGATTGGTTCCGGTTCCGGTTCCTAAAATAAGGAACCGATCGGGACCGGTTCCGGTTCCGGTTCCCATTTTTTTGGAACCGCTAACCGCCGGGTACCCGTCGGAACCGGTTCCGTTACATTTTAATAAAAAAAATTATATGTTTATTATGTTTAATGTTAATATATCTTTAATGGTTGAGTGACAATATATAACTTGAACTGATATAGAATTCATTAACATGCATATGTTTGGAATTTGACTTGTAGCTTACTGATCTTATGTTGAATGAGAATAGTTTTTAAAAAATTATTTAGAATCTAATTATTTTCTACACAAAAGCAATTATGATATTAATTGTACAGATTAGACTTATATATATGACATACATATACATAAATTTTGTTCTTATACGTCATATTTATCACTTAAAAGTTGCTATTTTATTACATTTATAGTGAACGGAATTTTTAAATAAAGTAAAAACTTGTCACCGCCGGGTACCCGGTATCGGAACCGGTTCCCGCCGGTTCCGGTTCCGGTTCCAAACTACGAAGAACCGCTTATAGCGGTTCCGGTTCCGGTTCCATCATTCAAGGAACCGCCGGTTCCGGTTCCGGTTCCGTGAAAAAAGGCCGGGTACCCGGTTATGCTCACCCCTAATCAGCGCCACATCAGCTTTCCACAAAACTACCCAAAACTACCCAATTCATCCACTGTCGACCCACTCCATAAAAAAACAAAAAAAAATTAGATAAGAAAAAGAAAGAAGAGAGAGATAGAGAGAAAGAAGAGAGGAGAGAGAGAGAGAGAGAGAGGGGGTGGGGGTGGTGTGAGGGGTGGGGGGAGCGTCGGCTTCATAGAATCGATTTGCCACAACCCGAAGACAGGTGCGGCGGTGTGGCTTTAACAAGCCGTCGGCTTGAGGTGAACCGAAGGGTACCCGAACTGGTTTAATGCTCCACAGTGCATGGCCTTATCGAGCAAGGCCATGTTCTCATCAAGGACCTAATTGGATAAAATTTCAGGCCCTTGCCATATTTGTTTGATAAAATAAACAACCTTATAAATGCTTACAAAGTAAACATTTCGTAAATGATCATTTACTGTGACTAAAAAGATAGATATTACAATTACTAAGAAAACATGGCATGCACATGATTTAGCATGTCAAGAACCTTCGAAAAGACAAAGTAAACAAACATTACAACTAATGATAAAACAGGATATTACTTTTCTAGATTCCTAAATTTATCATGGTGGTCCATCAATTGTACAGTGTACACCTATGATAAAATCAATCAAGTTTCCTATTAAGTGATGTATAAATATATTTGTCTATTGAATAAATTGGTTTGTTGAGATAAAAATATGTTGTTTAGTTTTTGTTTTGAATCAATCATCTAAATGACAAAAATGATAACTTTATTCCTCAATATGAAATAAACATTGTTTGATAATATCTAATTGATGAAAAAACTACAATAAGACAATTTGAATATAATTCTTAAAATTGAAGGATTAATCAATCTACAAATGCCAATTTACACAATTTCCAAAATTTAGGGGTATTCACGATTTGGTTCAGCTCGATTGGTAAGAAAAATGTAAACCAAATCGCATGAGGTGGATACCTGGTTACCCGAACTGAAACCGAGTTGCAGGATAAACTGCGGCGGACAGAACCAAATTAAAATTTGTCGGTTACCAGCGGTTTGGTTCACAGTTACCCTAATTTATAGAAAAATATTATAAAAACAATCATAATAGAAATGTGAGCCAGTTTACATGACAAATACATAAAAATAATCCAAGAACGACAAATTAAAGTAAGTTTTATTATTTAAAGATATCCACTACTTGGTTGATGACTATATATATAATAAATAGTTATTATTAAAGGGAAAAGTTAAAAAAAAAAAAAACCCAACGTACTATTCCATTTTGAATGGTTAAGTCCCTAAAAAAAAATTTAAACAAAAAAACCATTAAACTTTCTCATTTTGAATGATTAAGTCACTAAACTATTATTTTGAATGAAAAACCATTAAACTTTTTCATTTTGACTGATTAAGTCCCTAAATATTTTTTCCAATAAAATAAATCATTGAATTTTTAGAAATTTGCTACTTATATTTGTTTAATCTAAACTAACATTGGTATACTTTACCTTTAAAATCTTCATAGTCGGTTTCCTTTAAATTTTTTTTTATTAAAATGGGGTAAGTAACCAAATTTTGATAGTTTAATGGTTTATTTATCGAAAAGAAATTGTCCGAGGACTTAATCATTCAAAACGAAAAAGTTTAATGGTTTTTTTCATTTAAAAGAATAGTTTAGTGACTTAAACATTCAAAATGAGAAAGTTCAATGGTTTTTTTGTTTTAAAAAATTGTTTAGGGACTTAACCATTTAAAATAGAATAGTTTGTTGGTTTTTTTTGAACTTTTCCCATTATTAAATATAATACTATTAAGTGTACTATACATATCAGTTCGGATCAGTTACCCACATGTATCTAAAGTATAAAACCAAACTGACCCATAAATACCCATAGTTTTAGTTTTTGGTTCTTTCAGTTTCTGATCAAACGATTAGACTCATCTATTTGGTTTTCCAGTTTTTTTTAATACTCTTACCAAAATTACCTAAATAACATAGTGTTTGTAACATGCAAGAGAACGAAATTCACTTTATCTTATCAAGAGAACCCAATTTACATAACTCTTAAAATTTACCCAAATAAAATATTGTTCTTCGTGTCTAGCCAAACCCAACTTTTGTCTAGCTTAAAAATCATTTGAAGATGGGAGTTCAAATAACATTTGAAGTTTGAACATGGGGACCTCAATTCTTCGGATAAGGTCAACATAATAACTTTTTTTACACATAACAAAACAAAATAGATTACAAAACTCACCAAAAGAGAACAAAGCATGTGATAAACATGTGATCGGAAACTAGAGCAAGGTCTTTAATATTTCAGTTTGGACTTTTATACTTTTATATCCATACTTTCTATAAGGGGTATGAATAGGTGCATTCGTGCATGTGAGTAAAGATAAGGGGTCAAGAAATAGCAATTCCCTTGGATTTACTTTTATATCCATACCTCAAGGGTAGGAGGAGGTATAAGTTAATATGACTAGAAAAAACCTAGGAGGGAATATGAATAGCAATTTCCTTCCATTTACTTGAAAGAGATGTGGCAACCAAGAGTTTTGAAGCCTCATCCACCACAATGGCACCCACAATATCTGAAATTGCCATCATATTCCACCTCAAATCTAACCATTCACTCGTAGCATCCAATTCCTACTCGCCCACCCGCAATATGTGTTGTTTTATCAAGACAATTTCTAAAATGTGAAGGAAAAAAAAAAACATTTTAAAATTAACACTTTTTGTAACAAAATTTCTAAAATACAAATTATTTACTAAAAAACTTGTAAGGTATGTTTGGGATTGCTTATTTAAAATAACTTATGTTTTTTGTACAAGTATTTATCAACTTATATGGTGTTAAACGGAATTTTATAAAAAGTATTTGAATTAGCTTATGATGGTATTAAAACGTGATAAGTGGATAAGTTGTTTTTTTAATACTAGATACGTATCAATTACCCACAATATCAGAAATTGCCATCATAAGTTGTTTTTTAATACCCACGTGCGTTGCAGCGCAAAGTACATATCAATTACCTGACCATAATAAACCTTACATAACTATTGACTATTATGTGTAAAATTCAAGGTCAATTGTTCAAAAAAATGAAAAATATTCTTTCAATAGTGAATATTCAAACTCATAACATTTGAGCTCATTTTGAAGATTTTGATATGACGATTATAGTGGTATAATTTGTTAAAATTTATTTCAACAATTCTATGATATATTTGTTAAGAATATTTGACGATTAAAAATAGGACACTTGAAATTTAAAGAATTCTTAAAAATAAATGTAATAGTCTTTTAATATAATAGCATAGATCAATAAATAACCTTATAAATTTGAAAAAAGAATTTGACGAGAGTGGAGGGGGTGCTTTGGAATGATTGTACAACATGCATTGAAACTTGTATAAAATTGTCAAGATGTACCGACAATAACGGTAATACTCTTTTTATATAGTAGTATAGATTTGACAAACACCCTTAAGTCAGGATTTTGATAAATGTAAGCCATTTATAATAGAGGGAGGTTCATACAAGAACAATCCAATTTGCAAGAACAAAGGAACCATGTAAATCACATGTGATTTTGTACTAAACAAGAAAAAGCGAGTGTAGTACACCTGCCGACAAGGCATGTGGGTCGGTGCGAGTGGGCAAGCGTAGTACAAAATCACATGTAATTTACATGGTTCCTTCATTCTTGCAAATTGGTTTTATTCTTGTTTGAACCTAATTCATTTATAATATTGTTTATTTCATAAATAAAAAGGCATCATTGTAGAAATGTGATATTTATATGCTTCAACAATAAAAATACCATAAAAAAGAGGGGGGAAAAGGGTGTTGTGAGATTATGTGGAAACCCGTGATTAGGGTTGCGTGTATTGAGCACAATATATAGACAGAAATATTACAGAGGGGTCCCTGAACTATACAAATATTTAACACACCCCCGTAGTTTGATCGGGAGGTAAACGAATGTTCAAACTATTTCTAAAATCAAGAAATAAACTAGTAGGTAAACCCTTCGTAAAAATATCTGCATACTGATACGCGGATGGAACATGCAAAACACGCACATGACCAATCGCAACACGCTCCCTAACAAAATGTAAATCTATTTCCACATGCTTGGTTCTCTGGTGCTGAACAGGGTTAGATGCTAGATACATGGCACTGACGTTGTCACAGAAAACAACGGTGGCACGAGAAAGGGGACAATACAACTCGAGTAGGAGGTTTCGTAACCAAGCAGTTTCAGCAACTACATTGGCTATCCCCCGGTACTCGGCCTCGGCGTTAGAACGAGAAACGACATGTTGTCGTTTGGAGGACCAAGAAACGAGATTATCACCCAGATAGACACAAAACCCTGAAGTGGACCGACGTGTAGTAGGACACCCGGCCCAGTCGGCATCCGAATAGGCAACCAAGCGATCAACAGCTGACGCCTTAATATGAAGACCATGAGACAGGGTACCCTTTAAATACCGTAAGATGCGTTTAAGCGCATTGAAATGCGGAAGACGCGGGTCATGCATAAAGAGACAGACCTGTTGAACGGCATAGGCAATATCAGGACGAGTAAAAGTCAAGTATTGCAGGGCACCAGCAAGGCTTCGATATAAGGTGGGATCAGAAACAGGCTCGCCATCAACAGCAAGCTTTGTTTTGGTGTCAGCCGGAGTGCTGCAGGGATTACACGAGACCATATCAGCTCGTGCAAGAATCTCCTGAGCAAAGGCAGATTGAGAAAGAAAGAGTCCGGACTTGCTACGGGACGCAGCAATTCCTAAGAAGAAGGATAGCGGACCCAAATCAGACATGGGAAACTCAGAGGATAACTTAGAGATAACCATGGAAATAAGAGTAGGAGAGGATGCAGTAAGAATAATGTCATCGACATAAAGAAGGAGGTAGATAGTATCAGATCCGCGATGATACGTGAAAAGAGAGGTGTCGGTCTTACTGCTAAGAAAACCTAAAGAGGAAAGGTAGACAGCAAACCGATGATACCACGCACGGGGCGCCTGCTTAAGGCCATAAAGAGCCTTGCGTAGGCGACAGACATGATCGGGAAAAGAATTGTTTACATAGCCAGGGGGCTGACGCATGTAAACAGTCTCAGTGAGATCACCATGAAGAAAGGCATTCTTAACATCAAGCTGATGAATGGGCCAGTTGCGAGAGATGGAGATGCTAAGAACCGTGCGAATAGTGGCAGGTTTGACAACGGGACTGAAAGTGTCATCAAAGTCCAGGCCGGGTTGTTGAGAGAAGCCCTGAGCAACGAGACGGGCTTTGTAACGCTCAAGACGTCCATTGCTGTCAAACTTATGGCGAAACAGCCAACGATTGCCAACAATGTTAGCATCAGAGGGTTTAGGAACAAGATCCCACGTGTAGTTAGAAAGAATGGCTGCCATTTCAGCATCCATGGCGGCCCGCCAATGAGGGTCACACATGGCCTGAGCAGTAGACCGAGGAATGGGAGAGATGTCACTAGTGACCGAAAGATTGAAGATCTGTTTTGGCTTAAGAGAGCCAGTGCGCGAACGAGTGGTCATCGGATGACCGGAGGTAGCAGCCGGGGCAGGAGGCTGAGAAGGCTCAGCAGAAGAAGCGGAAGGAGAAGAGGTGGTGTCAGAGGACTCGGCGGGTGAGGGCTGAGGAGAGGAAGCAGAAGGACCAGTGGCCGACGGAGGGTAGGAAGAATCGACCATAGGAGAGAGGGAAGGGAGAGAATCATCAACATCAAACGCGTCGTAGTCCTCAGAGGATGGATGAGGTTGGAAGTCAGGAAACGGAAAGTGGGTTTCATCAAAGTTGACATGACGAGAGATGATGACCTTTTGCGTGATGAGGTCTAAGCAACGATACCCTCGATGATCCGTGCTGGGACCGAGGTAGACACAGGCAGAGGATCGAGGAGCAAGCTTGTGAGCACTAGTAGGCGAAGTGTTGGGATAACACAAACACCCAAATACTCGCAAATGAGAATAGGTAGGAAAGAAACCAAACAATACCTCAAAGGGGGTCTTGTACTGAATGGTGGTGGACGGAAGCAGGTTAAAGGTGTGAACAGCAGAAAGGAGGGCCTCAACCCAGAATTTGGGCGGGAGAGAGGCTTGGATGAGAGACGTGCGTAAGGTGTTATTAATAGTGCGGATGGTGCGCTCAGCTTTTCCATTTTGTTGAGACGTATAGGGACAAGAAAAACGTATTTTGATGCCATGAGTTTTGAAAAAATCCAAAAAAGGTTGATTGTTAAACTCACGACCGTTGTCACATTGGAAAAGCTGAATGTCCGTTTTAAATTGGTTTAGAACATAGGCGCGAAAGGTTTTAAAAACAGAAAACACCTCTGATTTTGCACGTAAAGGAAAGACCCATAAGAAATGAGAATAATCATCCAAAAACAGAACATAATATTTAAATCCACTCAAGCTTGTAACAGGAGAAGTCCATAGATCAGAGTGAATAAGTTCAAACACACGAGAAGTTTTAGTAGCTGATAACGAAAAAGGTAAACGACAATGTTTTCCTAACTGACAAGCATGGCATAAAGAAGAGTTTTGACTAGAGCAAGTAATAAACTTGCGAGACAAAAGAAACTGAAAAACAGCAGCACCCGGATGACCTAGCCGTCGATGCCAGACGTCAAAAGAGACAGCAACGTTGGCCGAAGCAACCGCAGACTGAGGAGAAGGAGGAAGAACAGGATAAAGATCATGGTGATCACTGTCGCAACGCTGAAGAAACGAACCTGTTTTAAGATCCTTCACAGTAAAACCAAAAGGATCAAATTCAACAGATACAGAATTATCAATTGTAAAACGACGGACAGAGATAAGGTTTTTGATGAGTTTATCAGATACTAAGACATTTTTCAGCATAAGAGGCCAAGGAGAAAAAGGTAATTTACATTGGCCAATATATCTAGCAGGAACCACAGCACCATTACCAACCTGAATGAAACTAGAATTACAAGGAGTTAGAGAGTGCATTGTACCTTGATTGAAGGTCATGTGCCTGGATGCACCGGTGTCCATGTAAAAGTTGTTGTCCTGAGGTGGCTGCACAGACATAGCCTGAAAAACAGAAGAGAGATCAGTGTACTGTGAAGCATGTCCGCCAAAAGATGGCTGATGAGGCGGAGGTCCGCCAAACGGAGGCTGAGCAGGTGGTGGCACAAGCGTGGATGGCTGTGCATGCTGCATAAACTGAGGAGAGACTGGCATCGGAGTGGGGGACTGAGGAAGCCCATAATAGTGCTGGTGTGAGTTCGCCGACGGCTGATGGAAAGGATGAGCAAGGAGCTGCTGAGGTGCACTAAGCATCGTAGGGGACGGTTGAGGAGAACCCGTCCCAAACGAAGGCACAGGAGGTGCACCAAGGAGGCCTGGCTGAACAGACGGAGCATGGCCAGGTGTGGGAGAATTCCCGAAGTACGCCTGAGAGTGTCCCGGATTACCTGCAAAAGAGTGAGAGCTTGCAGAAACATTAGTATTACCCCCCCCTTTGGAAGCAGAACGCCCATTATTTCGACCCTTGTTAAATTTATTTTTCGATTTTCCATTTAGGGTAGATTGGGCAGAAGAGTATAAGGCAGCGGAAGAAGTGAGAGGGGTATCGGTGTGGGGTTCAACAGACTCTTCACGAGACTCGTGAAGGAGAAGCATGTTTTTTGGCCTCAAGAAAAGAAGGGAAAGGTTTGGTGTTGGTGATGACGTCGACAATGCTATGATAGGAGGGTGGTAACTGGCGAAGGATTTGCATAACCAATTCAACATCAGTTATTTTGGAGTCACAGTCAGCAAGGGCGTCAGCCAAATTTTTTAGATTATGGCAAAAATCAGTGATGGACAGTGTACCTTTCTTTGTGTTACGAAATTGCTCTTGAAGTTGGAGCATGCGGGACATTTTGTTATTTAGGAAAAATTCTTCTAGTTTGTCCCAGAGGTCTTTAGCGGTGCAGCTATCACTAGAGATTATTTGTAATAAATTGGCATCACAAGTGGAGTAAAACCAGGATTTGATGCGGGAGTCAATAGCCTCCCAGTCCTCATCATCATCACTACTAGGTTTAGATTTTCCAGTGATGTGACCATAGACTTTTGCACCCTTACACATATCCAGAAAAATACGACGCCAAAGCTTGTATTTGGATCCATCAGTGGAAAGTTTAAAACTAAACTGAGAGTATACGTTGGTTAGGGCAAACACAAGTTGGCTAGCAGTGGGGGCAGTGAGGGTGGTGGAGGAGGCTGAGGTAGTCATGGCAAAAAAATGGAAATCACAAAAAAATAAACTAACAAACGTACGAAAAAAACAAGCACAACGCTTAACCGCGGGTAGAGGGATAGTAATGTACCACAAACCCTACACGCAATGGTGGACGGAGACGGTAACCGATTGCAAAACAGTCACGGTGGTAGTACTCTCGCACGCAAACCGAAAGAAAAAACAGCAGCTTTTTTTTTTTTTTTTTTTTTTTTTGTTTTTGTTTTTTTTTTTTTTTATATATATATTTTAAATATATATAATTGCTGCTTTGTTTTCTTCTCACAACAACAACTCAACAATCAGCGGCTGTTGTGGAGATGCAGACCGTTCCGACGAGTGCAAACCGCTAGGGTTCCGGCGAGTGCAAACCGCTAGGGTTCCGGCGAGTGCAAACCGCTAGGGTTCCGGCGAGTGCAAACCGTTCCGGCGAGTGCAAACCGTTCCGGCGAGTGCCAACCGGCTAGATCTGAAACCGCTGTGGTTCCGGCGAGATCAGAAAGGGTACGCGGCGCAGCAGTGAAGCAAGGACGCGGCGGCGGCGTGGAGATTGCGCAGGTACACGGCGGCGGCGCCGGAAAGCGTGGCTGAACGGCGTCTGGACGAACGGCGACGATTACAGCAGTTTACACGGTAGTTTCCATACGTGTGGGTGACAGCGGGAAGGCGTGGCTGAACGGCGGCGGGACCAACGGCGGGGAGAACGCCGGCAGGGATGTGGCAGGCGGCGAAATCCGGCGAATAAAGCAGACCGCCGGCGGGAGGAACGCCGAGGGGAGGAACGTACTAGGGTTTCGTCCTTCCGGCGATTTGGAAGAAAGGACGACGAAAGGGGTTCGTCAAATCGGCAGGAGGACGACGGCCAGGAGAAGGAACCGCTAAGGTAGAGGGTTTTCCGGCGACCGGAGGTTTTCCGGCGACGGCGGCTGGAAAAGAAAAGAAAAAAAAATAGGGTTTTTTTGTGTGGCTCTTATACCATGTGAGATTATGTGGAAACCCGTGATTAGGGTTGCGTGTATTGAGCACAATATATAGACAGAAATATTACAGAGGGGTCCCTGAACTATACAAATATTTAACAGGTGTGTCAAACCATCATCAATTTATATTCTAATGGAAGCAATTTAGATGTTTAAAATGTTGGGATTTATTCTAGATGTGACTTTAAGATGTAGTTTTAATTGCCACCTTTACTATAAATCACCTTATACAACAACGTCAAAGATTGAACGACATAAAAATAAGTATATTCCTCTTTAAGAATGTTGAGAAGGAGCAAAGAGAGGGTCAAAATAAAAGGGGTGAATGAACATTAATCCATCTATTAAGATTATTTAGATCAAAGCATGGGATTATATGATTATTTAAGGGTCATTTACCAGGTTATTTACCTGAGGTGTCAATTACCTTACCATGTAAACATGACAAGGACCACGATATCTAGTAAGTGACAAAGAAAACTCTTACCAGCCTACCAGATAAGTGTTTACCACATAAAAGACACACTAGACATCTATTTTAATGGCTGAGAATATTCCCCGGTAAGGTAATTGTGGTGACTCTTGCCGATAAATGCTTATTGAATCCGGCTGTCACTTACTTTATCGGATGAACATGACTAGATCAGATAAACTTACCCAATAAGAAGCATAGCAAAGACCAACAATCTATTTTAATGGTCGAAAATATTACCTAATAAGATAGTTAGGATGTTGACCCTTGCCGATAAATGTCACGTAAGCGACCATAATTAAACCAGTCATATCGTGACTCATTAAATAATGGATCATATATAGTACATATTAAACCATATAATCAGTCAATTGATCCAATTTTTTTTTTAACTAGTTAACAGAAAAAAGATCGACAACAATGTGTTAATTGTTTGATTTAACCATAACATTCCGGAGAGAACCTTGGGAGAAAAGTATAGAACCACAAAAAAGGAAAAAATAGATACATCAAAATAGATGTGAAATCAATGGAAAAGTCTTAGAAGACAACTAACTTTCCATTTTGAATTGCAAGTCTTTGAACTATTTTTTCTAATGAAAAACTCAATGATCTTTTTCATTTTGTATTATTAGATCCCTGAAGTCGTTTTTTGAATAAGTAAACCAATAGAACCTTTAGAAATGTTACATCTTTTTAACCCAACAAAGCTACCTAGAACCAACTAGCAAGGATTTAAAGGATAATTTAAATCAATTTTACCGTTCCCACTTCCTAGCCTTGTGTCTTTCAAATCCACCAAATTGTTGTAAATGAGGAAGAATCGAAAGGCAAAAAGAACGAATCAAAAAGAGGGAGAGGCAAACGCTCCATTGACCTAGTCAAGGAGGGATTTTTGGGAAATAGGTCCAGAGTTCGAATCCAGGTCCACTCCTTGTGCTAGGCGCCGGGATAGGGGTTCATTGCTTGGGACTGGTCCTTGGTGGAGGGTCAGTTGGGTCCAAAGGACCATGGGGTTAGGGTTTCCCTACCTTTCTAAACCTTTTCTTTTGGGGAAAAAGAGGGGGATGAATGACAAGGGGTCCCAACAGTGATGGGTGGTGACAATGATGGGCCGACAATGAGTGGCACCGGCACAAATGGTCTAGATTCATCATACATGAACCTCCATGTCACAAGGGTTTTAGTAAATGAAATGTTTTATTGTGATTAAAAGAAATAGCACTTTGGGTAGCAATTTTTGGATTGACAAACTGGAAACTAAAGCATTGATCACTTATTCATATCAATAGAACTTGGCTTAATTAAGGGGAGATAAATAAACCAAACCTATATATTTGGCATGGTGTGCAATCCCAACCTATGAAATTCAATAATTGTGCAACAAATATACGAACGCCGAAAACTCAGGCTGAATGAATCATTTTCCTCTTCTAGACGCCTTTCAAACGAGTAATGCAACTTTAGCACAACAGACACACATAGCATTTGTCAATTGTCATGACTTTATTGTATAACAAATCACTCAATAAAAATGTGCTTAGGCATCTAAATAGCATACTAATTAGGTTGTGACATTTGGTCATATGAACAGACTATTAATATTTAAAACCATATAAATGAAGTCCCCATGTAGATCTTTTTCAAACCAGTTGCCATAATTACTTGATATTAACTATGCCACAGTTACCAATCATTGGCAGTTCCATCATTGATGTTATTGTTTGTCACAAGTCTTAAAGAGCATATGGTGAATTCATCTCATCTCATACACTAATAGCATATGGGTCCTTTGGATAAATAACCTTAAATGAGTTTTCAGTTAAGAAAATGACCAAGAAAAAGTTTAGCACAATGAACTTCATCTGGCATGCCTCTGATTCATAATAGCATGCTCCTTGTTCAAAATAACTTACTCCTGTAAAAACTTTATAAGAAAATTCTAGAGATACCTTTAGAATATGTTTGGTAAACTAGCTGATAAGCTAGCTTATGACCGGTAAGGTAGCTGATGATTGATAAGCTAGCGGATGAATAAGTTGCGTTTGACAAAAATTAGCAGATAAGGTAGCTTATGACTGTAAAATGACAAAAAAAAACTTGTTTAAAAATTGGTAGCGTAAAAAGTAGCAAGGGTATATTTGGAATAAAAAATAATGAGTCTCATAAGTCACCAAAACGTTAGTGAGAGTAGTGTTTCAAAAAGGTAGCTTATGGTCCATTCAAACATGTACCTGACTTATAAGTTGAATTATAAGCACCTTATTTTTACCAAACGATGCCTTAAACTCGTATAACTGAAGTACCTCATTATCTGTAAGCTACCGCATATCACCGATATCATTAATAAGAGATCCTTCATGTTTCCTTGATGTCCTCTTATAATGTCTACAGCATAATTGCATAAAGTAAACAACTTATGATTCTTACGAAGTGCTATATAAACTTTAGTAGAATTGATTTGGTTTCTCTTTAGAAGAAAATAGACAATATCTTCTTCAGAATCATGGGCAGCATATAATATTGTTAAGACAATTGTTAAATCAATATTATTGGTATTCATAAGAAGAGAAGGATCCTTGTGTTGTTCTTGAAACCATTCATAGCCTACTGCACCTTTCCCTGGACCTTAAGACTTCATTTCCACCATTGACAGATGATAAATCATGTGCTTCTTTGAACAGTTCAAACATTAGGTTATGTAAGCAAAGTACTAAGGGGGCGTTTGGTACAGAGAATGGAATTGCAGAGAAATGATGCAGAGAATGGAATTGCAGAGAAAGAGAATTGGTCTAGAGAATAAGAATTGATTCCCCTGTTTGGTAGCATAGAGCTTTGAGCATAGAAATGTAACAGATAATCATTTCTCTTATTTGGTACAAAAGAGAATTCAACCGAGAATTGTATCACTTTTATCATTTGCACTCATAAATTCCAAATCAAATGATTTATATATTTTTTTCATTTTCTTTTCTATAGACCTATCATAATTAACCCACAGACCTATCTTGTCTTTTCATCCTTCTCTATTCACATACTCATCACCACCAAAAAAAATTTGAACGTTTTCTCTCTTTTTCACAGAACCATCACCACCAATTTTTTTTTCATCTTTTTTTCATCTGTAAGACTTCGAATCCGGTGGCCACAAATCCGGCCAAATCTGGTGGAGATGGAAGCAGACGGTGGCCACAAATCCGGCCAAATCCGACCAAACCTCCGATCTGCAGATCTGAGCGGTGGCCGGAGAGAGAGTGAGCTAAAGAGAGAGAGAGCGATAGCCGGAGATGGTGGTAGGTGTCGGAGATGGTGGTGGCGACGTGGAGAAGATGGCTGAGAGAGTGAGCGATACAGAGAGAGACAGATACTCGAAGAAGGTGGCCGGCGTCGGAGATGGCGGTAGCGACGTGGAGGAAGATGGTCGGCGTCGGAGAATATAACCAGCGCCAGAGATGGTGGCAGGTGTCGCTGATATAGAGAGAGTTGTTCTCTTTTTGTATTGTCACTTTGTCGCCCCCAATTCTCCGTGTACTTAACCCATTCCCATCGAGAGTTCCATTTTCCAATTCTATCCATTTCTCCCCAAAAAATAGAGAAATCAAAATACAAAGAGGCCAATTCCAGAGAATTGGCATTTCTCCATTCTTTTATTTCTTTGTCCTACCAAACAAGGGAAATGGAATTCATTTCCATTTCTCCCCTCTCAATTCTCTTTACCAAACACCCCCTAAGTGCTAACCAAATTAACAGTAGAATTCAATTTGCTTTCTTTAGAAAACATACTCATAATAGATTCAATTACTATCACTTCAACACAAAATCAAGTCAACAAAGTATCCTCTATAGTCTATCCTGCAGAGTTATCAAAGCCACTATCTGGTAGATTTTGAATACCTCAAGTCAACTACAACAAACTGCCTCAACTGTATGGAAAAATAGAGACTAGTTGCAGCATGATCACGTAGAGAAATTATAGTGTATGATATGGTACAACAAAGTACAGGTAATATAAAATTGGAAAAAGCTATAAATTGGTTCTATTCTGCATCTCATAGAACCAAATGCTCCAAAGCTGATTTGCCTGTTATATTGATTAATTTAGAACAGTTCACAATTTCAGATGAAAATTTGACCTAGAAATTTAAAAAAGCCACATTAATGTGCATATCAATGCAACAATTCCTACATTAATTATAATCTAAACAAGTTACAACATAAAACTGAATCATTAAACACTTATTAGTCAATGAAGGCAAGATGTAACAAAAAATCAACTGTTGCATTGAAGTTTGATTCCATTTCAGTCGTTTATCAACTACTATAAACAACTAAACGGCAACTAAGAATGTCGAAGCAATTTAGAAACAAACATATATTCAATTCGACAATTAATAGCTCTATTGATGATGTTTTCGATCCGATAAACATAACTTTTAGAACAATTGACAGATGATAAATCGTGTTGCTTCTTTGAACAATTCAAACCTTAGGTTATATAAACAAAGTACTAAGGTTGTGTTTGGCAAACTAGCTGATAAGCTGGCTGTTGACTAATAAGTAGCTAATAAGCTAGCTTATAAATAAATTATGTTTGACAAAAACTAGTTTATGAATATGTAAAATGAACCAAAAAGGGTATCTTGAGGTATAATAATTAATATTATCAAGGGTATAATTGGAAAAAGCTACAAAAAGGTTCTGAAACACTACTCCAACTAGCGTTTCAATAAGCTACCTTATAAGTTAGCTTATAAGCTAGCTTATGTTAAATCCAAACACGTGCTAGCTTATCAACTAGCTTGTTTTTGCCAAACACAGCCTAAGTGCTAACCAACTAACAGTAGAGCTCAATTTGCTTTCTTTAGAAAAGATACTAAGGTTGTGTTGGGCAAACTAGATAATAGGCTAGCTATTGACTGATAAGCTAGTTAGTAGCTGATAAGCTAGCTTATGAATATATTATGTTTGGCAAAAACTAGCTTAAGAGTATGTATTTTGGGGCATAATAGTTAATATTAATAAGGGTATAATTGGAAAAGGCTACAAAAAGCTTGCAAAACACTACTCCAACTAGTGTTTCAATAAGCTAGCTTATGGTCCAGCCCAAACATGTACCAGCTTATAAGCTAGCTTATTTTTGCCAAACACAGCCTAATAGATTCAATTACTAACACTTCAACACAAAATCATGTCAACAAAGTATCCTCTATCCTGCAGAGTTATCATCAAAGCCACATTCCAGTAGATTTTTAATCACCTCAAGTCAACTCCAACAAATTGCCTCAGCTGTATGCAAAAATAGAGACTAATTACAGCATGATCACATAGAGAAATTATAGTGTATGAATATGATATGGTACAACAAGGTACAGGTAATACAAAAACTGGAAAAAGCATAAAAGGATACAACTATGCCTAAAACAATGGAGAACAGGGACTATACAAAACCATTAAATAAGTGGAAGAGATTAGTTCTATTTTGCATCTCATAGAACCAAATTTGTTCAAATGCTCCAAAGCTGATTTGCCTGTTAAATTGATTAATTTAGAGCAGTTCACAACTTCAGATGAAAAATTGACCTAGCAATTGAAAAAGCCACATTAATGTGCACATCAATGCAATAATTCCTATAATTAATCATAATCTAAACAAGTTATAACATAAAACTGAATCATTAAACACTTATTAGTCAATGAAGGCATGATTTAACAAAAATTCAACTGTTGCATTGAAGTTTGATTCCATTTCAGTCATTTATCAACTACTATAAACAATCCAAACGGCAAGTGATGAATTTAGGCAATATAGAAATGAGACCTAGAAACAAACATAAACTCAATTCGACAATTAATAGCTTTATTGATGATGTTTAAGATCCGATAAACACAATTTTTTTCACATAATCCTCTTAAGAAGCATATGAACTTGCGATCAATTAACAGAAATACGAACGCCTACTAAACCTACAGAGGATATTAACTAATAAAAAAAACGAAAATAAGCTACTGTATTTTTGGTTTTACAAAATTATCTAAACGAACAAACAGCTAGATGATGAATCAATGAGCAACTAAGAAATCATTAGTGAAAGCATCAATAACCGGTTCAGGACCATCCACCGGTGCCGTCGGAAGGCTAGGGTTAGGGTTTGGAGTCAGAAAAAACATAGATCTAGCAGCCATAAGCTTCTTCCTCTGCGGACACCTCGGACCGTAAAACCTCATGGAAAAGCAAGGAGAACCGCCGCCTTCAGTTGCCGCTGCGATAGCACCGGCGAGTTCCTGGTGGCCGGCAGCGGCGGCGTTGGGAGATCGCGAAGGAGAAGCAGCAGTAGGTGATCGTGAAGGAGAAGCAGCACCGGTGGCGGTGGAGGATGATGATATGGTGCGATAGAGATAGATCTGAGCATCGGATGATGATCGATGGTGAGCGATGGCGTTGATTTTGGAGTCTCGGAGCTTGGCAAGGGCGCCGGGCTTTAGGTAGCGGAGGTAGCCGTCGGCGATGGCGGAGCGTCGTCGGATTCTACGGTTCATTGCAGGTTAGGTGGGAGAGAGATTAGGTGGGAGAGAGAGAGAGAGAGATGGGAGAGAGATGAGAGGGTACTGAAAAAAGGAAGGAGAGAGGGGCGGGATTTTAAGGGGGAAGATGGAGCGGGAAAGAGGATGGAGGGAATATAGGGAGTGACGGAAAAATCCGTAATTATTGCTGTTTTAAATCATGCATGGCGCGGGAATATTACTTATACACAGCCTTTTTTTTTCCTTTTTTTCTCAGCGTGTGCTTGGTTGGCGGTATTGCAGATCTATTAATTTTCATCCCTGATCAAATTGGGGGAATGAAAATTTTATGTCTACTCAGTTCTTTTTTATGTCATTCCATCTTTTGGTGTTAAATGAAACATCTATTGTATTTTCAAAGTAGAAAAAAATATTTTTTTAATATTAAATAATTTTTCATTGATTATTAACCAAACAACATCAATACAACACTCATTTTCATTCCCGTTCTCCTGCATTCTCATTTTCATTTCTATTCTCATTCCTTGAAATGAACCAAGCACCTTACATTTTCTTAATTGTTTTCCTATAAGTTAGTTTATAAAAGCATCTCCAACAGCTTTCCTAAATTGAAGAAAATAAAAAATAATAAGGGGCCGTTTGGTTCGTAGGATTCCTTGGGAATCTGCTGGAATTGGAATCCAATTCCCAGAGATTCCTGCGTTTGGTTCATTTTATAGCAGGGAATTGGAATGTGCAGAAGGGAATGTTTTCCCTTAGATGAGGGAATCTAAATTCCATCAGAACATGGAAGGAATTCGAAATCCATAACACTGAGAATCTGACAGATTACAATTTTACCCCTGCAACCCTTTTATAAATTTATATTATATAAATATATATATTATAATATATATATTATTATAATATAATATAATACAATATATATATATATACATATATATATATAATATTAAGTTTATATATATATATTATAATCTATAAATACATATAAATATTTTGTATATTTATATATATTTTATTATATAATCTAAAAAATATATATACATATACATATAATATTTAATATATATATATATAATTATAAAATATATATTATATAAGATATCAGATATATATTTATATATAATATACATTATAATATATATATATAATATTATAAGATATTTGTATATATAATATACATTATCATATATAAATATATATTTATAATATATATAATATACATATTATTTATAAATATACTGTTAGGGTAAAAATCCACAATCGCACGACGACCGACTATATTCGTAAGACAAATGTTAAGATAATAGTCCTGTATTAAGATAAGGTCCTGAGATAAAACCTAAAAGAACTATCGAACAAAGATCATTAAACATCGAACATATACATCGAATCAGTCGAACGACGACAATAATATCGTACGACAATACTAACGAATAAACATACAAAGTTTATATGTTTGATACAGGCAAGCTGATTATCATATCTAACAATTGTCCACCTTTGAGGAAATCTGAAATAGAGTATTATGCCATGCTTGTTGGAGTCCATCATTACAATGAGCAAGTCGTAAGTTATGTATCGTTCGACAGCATCAAGATCGACCGTTACAAGCAAGATTCTCGCAGCAGTTACAATCTGGACATTAATTCTCAGCAATACCGTTGGACAGTTACTCTTCGAAGCATTAATTGAAGACAATAACGTTGGACGGTTACGATTCAATCATTGATGAGCCACAATACCGTTAGACCGTTATTCTCGAGCTACTATATAAGAAGAATCAAGCCAGCATTTCAAGACACGAAGTCTATCTGAAGCTCACAAGTTATATAGCAATTATTCTTGATAATCATCTGTAATTTACGTTCGATATCATTGTTATTTCACTTGTAATCGTACGATCAAAGCTGTATACCTGAAGGATATCACCCCTGCTTGGTGATCATAGTGCTCTGTCGACTTACCTTTTAGGTCGACCGCAGGTTTTTTCCTCCGTCGTGAGGTTTTTCCTGCGTCATCAAATTATTTGTCTCATTTTATTTTCTCGCACTTATCATTGATTGTAATTTCTTTCTCTCGACGGTTAAGCCTCACACAAGTTTCTTACGACATCGAGTTGTGTAATTTTTTACATAAACAGTTTGGCGCCCACCGTGGGGCTCCGTTTTGAGAAAAATTTCATTCGGTGAAAAGTGCGCCTTAGTACTAACCTTTTCTTTAGGTTCTCTTTGAGCTATTTACGCAGGATAATGGATAACGGATTCATAGCATCTCTACAACAACAATTGCAAGAAGCTAATAACGAAATTCAACGTCTTCGAGCTTTGCCAGGACCATCGATGTCTATTCCGATGTCTATTCCTCTTCCTTATCCTCCTCAACACTTAAGACCACCACCTCGACCACAGTTCAACGCCTCAGTGCCATTTTCGACTGTGAACCAACAGTATGACAACGTACGACCGTCTTTACCACAAGTTCCACCACCAATACCGCATGGCCCACCACCTATGCCTCGAGGTCCACCTCCTATGCCTCAAGGAGCACCCATGTTCACATTCGAACCTTTTAACAACGTATCCCAACAAATTCCTATCCCTGGTCATATACCCACAGCTGCTAGTTCCACCGTTCACACGACAATACCACCCAGTACCGGAATCTCTTCTAGTTGTATTCCAACAATCCCAATAACCGTTGAAGATCCTCTGAACGTACGACTGAAGTCCCTGGAAGAACAGAATCAAAAATTGTTCGCATTACTTACAAAGCTACCTGGAGCAGCAGTACCTGTCGAAGTCGAACCTAAAACTGGATTTCAGGCCTCACCGTTTGTCGATGAATTAGCTCTTGTTGACGTTCCCAAGAAATATACCATTCCAGCTTTCGCAACAAAATATTCTGGAATCACAGATCCAATCGAACATATAGCACAGTACAAGCAACTTATGTGGACAGTTCCTATACCGGCGCAATATCAAGAAGTTTGCATGTGCAAAAGCTTTGGATCAACTTTAACAGGAGCAGCATTACAATGGCATATCAATTTAAAGCCAAAGAGTATCGGATCATTTGCAGAATTGGTGAACCAATTCACTCGACAATTTGCTAGCAGTCGTAAGATGGAGAAGCAGACCAGCGACCTGTACTATATCGTACAGAAATCTGGAGAAACGATCCGCGACTACTTCAACAGATTCAACGCAGCAATGATTGAAATAAAGAATTGCGACGTGAAAACCGCAATCAAGGCATACAAGCGTGGATTAGAAGATTCCTCTGGATTATATCTAGAATTGACGAAATATCCGCCAGAAAACTTCGACGACGTACGAGCCAGAACACTAGCTTTCATGAGAAGAGAAGACGATGCTCTCTTCCGACGAAAGCATTCTGCTGAAAAGAAACCTCTTGGTGCTCAAAAACATGACTTTAAGCACAAAAGAGTAAACAAGATTGGAAATCCTCGACATGAGTCAAAAGCTCGACCAGGCAAAGGTACTGTTAAAACACGATATCCAGAGTTATCTACTTACAATTTTGCAGGTACATCGAAGGATTTGGTGGATTCGCTACGAAAGATTGATGCAAACGTACGATGGCCAAAGAAATCTGATAAACCAAGCAAGGACAAAGATCAGAATAGATGGTGCGACTTCCACGACGATCATGGTCATACGACGGATGAATGCATCAACTTAAAGAAGGAGGTTTCATATTTGAAATCTAAAGGTCATTTAAAAGGCCTCATCCCAGAGGAACAAGAACGACCAGCGTCACCGGTTCATACAAAAGTTGTAAACTGCATCACTGGAGGATCAGAAGTGTGCGGACTTACGTATTCGGCTGCCAAACGACATGCGCGTGATGGTCCAGATGAACATCCTATCCCCGGAGAAGCTAGATCAAAAACAGAAAAAGAACTCGATGCAATGGTAATCACGTTCGACCAAGACGATACACAGGGGGTCCATCATAAACATCATGACGCTCTAGTCATACAGTTGACAATCGGAAACTGTTCGACTAAGAGAATATTGATTGATGGAGTAGTTCGGCTAACGTTATTTTTGCAGATACTCTTAAAGTCATGGGAATCGAACGGTCAGAAATCGTACGACGAAGTACTACTTTGATTGGATTCAATGGAGACCCGATGAACACTCTCGGAGAAATCATCCTGCCTGTCTTCGCCAAAGGCATCAACAAACAGACAAAGTTCAATGTTGTAGATTGCCAATCAGCCTACAATGTTATTCTTGGAAGACCATGGATCCACGAGATGAAAGCAATTCCTTCAACATACCATCAGAAGATCAAATTTCCTTCTCCATGGGGAATTCAAGAAATTGCTAGTGAGAACAAAGTCGCACGAGAATGCTACAAGATTACGATGAAGACAAAGTCGCAGGACATCTAGCAATTACAGAGCCAGGATGGGAAGAAGTCGAACGATGACCTTCAACTAGAAGAAGTCGTTCTCGACCCTGAACATCCTGATCGAAAGGTCTTCGTAGGAGCCTCGCTCCCCCTGACATAAAAAATACGATTATATCTTTTTTGCAGGAACACTCAGACTGTTTTGCATGGTCGCACAAAGATATGGTTGGAATAGATCCAAGCATTATATCGCATAAATTGAACGTGGATCCTACTTTCAAGCCAATTAAGCAGAAACGTCGCAAGTTTGCACCCGAACGAAATAAAGTGATCAATGATGAAGTCGACAATCTGCTCAAAACAGGGAAGATCCGAGAAGTCAAATATCCAGAATGGTTGGCTAATGTGGTCGTCGTACAAAAGAAGAACGGAAAATGGCGAGTCTGCATTGATTTCACGGATCTAAACAAAGCTTGTCCAAAAGATCCTTTTCCTTTACCTCATATCGACGCCATGGTTGATGCAACAGCAGGACATGAATTGTTAACATTCATGGACGCATATTCAGGATACAACCAAATATTGATGCACACGGACGACCAGGAGAAGACCGCATTCATGACAGACAAAGGCATATACTGTTACAAAGTTATGCCATTTGGTCTCAAGAATGCAGGATCGACGTATCAGAGATTGGTCAACATGATGTTCAAGGAACATCTCGGTCGAACGATGGAAGTTTATATCGACGACATGCTTGTGAAATCAGAACGTTCGATTGATCATGTTGCGCATTTAAAGCAATCCTTCGACATCCTACGACAATACAAGATGAAGCTCAATCCAATAAAATGTTCCTTCGGAGTACGAGCAGGAAAATTCTTGGGGTACTTGGTGACGCAACGCGGAATCGAAGCAAGTCCGGAACAAGTCAAAGCTATCACCGAGATACAATCTCCAAGGAATGTCAAAGCAGTCCAGAAGTTAACAGGACGAGTGGCAGCTTTAACCCGATTTATTTCACGATCGTCGGACAAATGCCATTTGTTCTATAATGTCCTACGAAAAAATCAAGGCTTCTTGTGGACGGACGAACATGAGAAAGCTTTGCAGGAGTTGAAGCAATACATGACATCACCTCCTCTGTTGACAAAACCAGTCGAAGGTGAAAGTCTACAATTGTACTTGGCAGTAAGCAAAAATGCGACAAGTGCAGTACTTGTGCGAGAGGAAGAATCAGCGACAACAGCCAATTTATTATGTCAGCAAATCTTTCCTCGACGCAGAAACCAGGTACACATCAATGGAGAAATTGCTACTAGGTCTTATGACGGCAGCAAAGAAGCTAAGGCATTACTTCGAGTCACATCATATCATTGTTGTGACCAATTATCCACTCAAGACGGTGCTTCGGAAGCCAGAACTGACAGGACGACTAGCCAAGTGGAGCATTTATCTCAGTGGATTTGACATTGAATTTAAACCCAAGACAGCAATTAAATCACAAGTATTGGCAGATTTTGTGGCAGAATTTTCTCCAGGACTGGAACCCACGACGTGCGACGAAGTTGTGATGATTTCAGACAATAAACCTTGGATACTCTACGTTGATGGTTCCTCGAACGTACGAGGATGTGGGTTAGGAATTGTCTTAAAATCATCACAAGGGGGAAATATAGTATACTCCATACGATGCGAATTCAAAGCTACAAACAACGAAGCAGAATATGAAGCTTTGATTGCAGGACTGGATATTGCTCTTAGACTGGGGGCAAAACAATTGCACGTTCGAAGCGATTCTTTACTGGTCGTAAACCAAGTAAATGGAGATTTTCAAGCAAAAGACTCAAAAATGATGAGTTATCTCAAAGCCGTTAAAGATCGAATCGCACGATTTGAACAGTTCCTGATCGAGCAAATACCAAGAGATCTAAATATGCAAGCGGACGCACTGGCCAATCTGGGATCTGCATTTCACGATCCATTCATGGAAAATATCCCAATACTTCATCTCACAACACCAACAATCGAAGCGAACAATGAAGTACAAATGAACGAGGAAGTTCACAATTGGTCGCTCGACATATGGAACTACCTCAAGCACGACCAACTTCCTGAAGATAAAATGGAAGCTCGAAAAACAAGGTCCAAAGCCTCAAGATATACGATCTATGAAAACCAGCTTTATCGAAGATCCACGACCGGACTTCTCCTACGATGTGTCACAAATAAGGCACAAATCAATCAAATTCTCCAAGAAATGCACGATGGAGAATGTGGGAATCACGCAGGGGGCAGAAGTCTTGCTAATCGAATCTCACGACAAGGTTACTATTGGCCTACTTTACGAGAGGATGCAATAACGTACGTCCAATGATGCGATGCATGCCAAAAACATTCAGGTATGATCCATCGACCATCTGAACCTTTGCATTCTGTTCTAGTTCCATGGCCCTTCATGCGATGGGGAATGGACATCGTGGGAAAATTACCTCCAGCCCCTGGACAAAAAGTCTATCTACTCGTGCTCACCGATTACTTCTCGAAATGGATAGAAGCTGGTGCTTTCTCACAGGTCCGGGATAAAGAAGTCATATCTTTCATTCAGAAAAATATCATTTATAGATTCGGGGTACCAGCTGAAATTATGTGCGACAACGGCTCACAATTTATAAGTGATAAGACTCGTACGTTCTGTGAAAAACGAGGAATCAAGTTAATCACTTCAACTCCGAGATATCCACAATCTAACGGATTAGCAGAGTCAAGCAACAAAGTCATCATCATTCAATCCGAAAAAGGTTGAAAGGAGCAAAAGGAAAATGGGTAGAAGAATTGCCATCTGTCCTATGGGCAAATCGTACGACACCAAGAGCATCAACTGGACAAACTCCATATTCTCTGGTATATGGATGCGAAGCAGTTTTACCCGTCGAAGCTCAATTGCCAACTGCCAGAAGTCGTACGTATGACCAAAATGCAATAAATTTATCTTACGACTTAGACGCTTTAGAAGAACTCCGAGAGAAAGCACTACGAACGATGGCTGCACAGAAAGGAATTGTTGAAAGACACTTCAACAAAAAAGTAAAGGCCAAAATTTTTCAAGTTGGAGATTATGTCTTACGACATGTGTTCCAAAATACACAAGAGCCAAACGCTGGAAAACTTTCCATCAAATGGGAAGGACCATACATAATTTCCAAAGTCATTGGAAACGGAGCATATAGACTTACGACGATAGAAGGTATGGAAATCCCACGAAGCTGGAACGCCCATCACCTTAAAAGGTATTATTTCTAAACCTATTTACATATGATTTATTCCTTGAACCGATTACTGACTTGAGCGTCGGAGCGCCGTTGGTCAAACCAACGGCCACCCCCTAGCAACCATGTTTGTTCGCAGGTATCGCACGATAAATCGCATGGATCGCACGATTAACGCAAGTATCGCACGACTTAAATGCATGCTTACCGTAGGAATCGCACGACAAAAATCGCATGGATCGCAAGAAAACCGCTATAACGCACGATTATTTCGCAAGAGCGCAAGTCAACTCGCCAGTCGCACGAATACTCTCATGAGTACAAAAGAAACGTTTCTATAATAAGTCTAAGGACTTTAAAACAAACGCATGCAAAAATAAAAGCTATAACGCACGATACAGGCTAAAACGCACGATACGAGCTAAAACGCATGATATAAGTTATAATAACACAACAGTGATAAGTTAAAACACACGTTATTTGAACGAAAAATTCTTTCATTAATATTTCTTGCCTAAAAACGGCAGAGTACAAATTTTTTTTTACGATTACAAAAGAAAAACTATTCTAAAGGAGCGACAGAGGAAGGTGGATCTGCGACAGGGGCCTCTTCAGTCTCCTGAGGATGCACAGGAACGGATCTAGAGGTTTCAGGAACCTCCTCCTCGACACCCGCATCCTTAACCTCAGCTGCTACCTCTTCGTCCAAATTCTTCAGATCCTCCTCGTCGAGAAGGTCTTCAGAACCCATCACCTGAACAAAAGATGCCACCTCGTCCTTCGCCATCTGAGAAGTCACGGTCCCAGCAGCCACGCGTCGCATGACCGCAGTACGTGCGACCACACGGACTAAGGCGGCGTCATCTTCCAGTTCCTGGATCTTGGATGACAGCGCTTCTTCTCTCTCAGCTTTCTCCCGTCGAACGACCAGCAGCTCCTTCTCCAGCTCCTTCGTATGGTCCAAGGCCAACTTCAGCCGTTCTCGTTGTTGAACTTGAAATCGTTCGCTGAGTTCCAGCTTAGATTCCAAGTCCCCAATCTGGACCGACTTAGCACTAACTTCGTCGGTCAGTTGGGTCAGCTTCTTTTTGGCCTTGTCGGCCTCCTTCTTGGCCAACTTAGCGTCATTCTGGTTCGACGCTATTTCCTCTTTAATCTTAGTCATCCGCGTATGGAGGCTAAGACTAGTTTGGAGGGCCTATATAAAGAAAAAAGAAAAGATTAGAAGCTGTACAAGTAAAATGAAAGCAAAAAACGTACGACAGGGACTTACCAAGAAGGAGATACCCGCGATGGAGGCATCCAGGTCTTCGATGTCGGCCTCCTCCATGCGCGCCTTCTGAGCAGGGACGTGAAATTGCTCAAGAACTGGGAAAGTAGCCGCCGTCCTGATCACATCATCCACCAGTGAAGTCAGAGGGTATCTGGATTGTCATGGTCGTAAGACCAGATCCCTCTTTCTCCTTCCCCTTGTCGGCCTTCGACGCACCCGCTCCCTTCGCAGGAGGAGCGAAATTAAGAGGAACAGCCTCTATCCCACCTTCAGCCTTGCGTGCGGCATCCTTAGGTGGGGTGTCCACAGAAACGTACGACGACCTCGTACGTTTAGCCACCAACCCCTCTTGGGTAGCAGCCTTCCTCTTGGCTGCACGAGCAGCTGCTTCCATCGTCGATGCCTTCTTGGAAGCTGAGCCTACATAAAAAGGAAAGTTAGAATCAGAAGAAAACTACTACAAACGAGAATATCAACGTACGATATTTACCTTCCATATCTGTTTCCTCGATTATTTGTACTTCAGGCTCGACGTCGCTCTCGTCACCTCCTTTCGACGTTCGATACTTGCAATCGGTCACGCTATAACTCAAGAAACGTTCGATCGCCTCGGTGGTCTCCTCAAACGAGAAGTCGATTGCTGACAAGAGGAAAACAAGGAGTTAGTAAACAAAAATAATTCAAAACAAATTAAGGAAAATAAGGCAAGTCGTATTACCGCCTTTGTTCCATTCAGGAACGACCCACGACTCCTCGCCTACGACCGAGGACGTTTGGACAAAGACGTATCTCGCCTTCCATCCTCGATCGTTTACTTGGGTACCATGGACCAACATGGCATCACTCCTCCCCCTTGGAAACAACCCAAAACGGTTGTAGGGAGAGCGAGTCACAGTGTAAGCAGATAAGAGATCATCGACCGAGAACGCAGGACGATCCCAATTTCTAGTCACCCGTTCGATCACATGAACGACACGCCAAAACTGGGGCATCAACTGTCCCGGAGACAAGTCGAAGCGAGTCCTGAACGCCCTCGCTAAAGGAGAATATGGCCATCGAAATCCGACTTTAAACGGATACTCGAAAAGAGCAAAAAAGCCCTTCGGAGCATCCGCCGGACGGATCTCTCCGGCCACCCTCACCAGAGCATTCTCAGGAAGCCCTGCCAGTTCCCTCAACTCTCCTACTTCTAGGCTTTCAGTAATAGAACTCCTAACTTCGCTCGACATAATGAACTCTGATCGACTCAAACTATTTCTCAATCGAGTGAACCTAAGATTATCTAAACCTCTATTGCTCTTATGTGCTATCGATTTCAGACGCATGAAACAGAGAAGAAGGAGTACCTTATAAAGCCTAGTCGCACGAAATCTTTGCCGAAAATAGTCGGATTACGATCTCTCAAATTAATTCAGAAGTTAAGAAGATTTGTAAAATCTTTTCTAATTATCAAACGCCTTATTTATAGTAACTAAATCATATGAGTCATCAAAGATAATCATGCCACGCGTCATCATCTAGCCGTTAGAAGACACGCGTCCAGGGTAACGGCTAGATAACGGCTATATTATCAACGTTCATTCGACCGTTAGACAACGTATTTTTACTCCTTGTCCAGCGAACTAAAGATTTAGATAAAATTAGAATTATTTTCTAAATCTTGGGGGCAAATTGTTAGGGTAAAAATCCACAATCGCACGACGACCGACTATAATCGTAAGACAAATGCTAAGATAATAGTCCTGTATTAAGATAAGGTCCTGAGATAAAACCTAAAAGAACTATCGAACAAAGATCATTAAACATCGAACATATACATCGAATCAGTCGAACGACGACAATAATATCGTACGACAATACTAACGAATAAACATACAAAGTTTATATGGTTGATACAGGCAAGCTGATTATCATATCTAACAATTGTCCACCTTTGAGGAAATCTGAAATAGAGTACTATGCCATGCTTGTTGGAGTCCATCATTACAATGAGCAAGTCGTAAGTTATGTATCGTTCGACAGCATCAAGATCGACCGTTACAAGCAAGATTCTCGCAGCAGTTACAATCTGGACATTAATTCTCAGCAATACCGTTGGACAGTTACTCTTCGAAGCATTAATTGAAGACAATAACGTTGGACGGTTACGATTCAATCATTGATGAGCCACAATACCGTTAGACCGTTATTCTCGAGCTACTATATAAGAAGAATCAAGCCAGCATTTCAAGACACGAAGTCTATCTGAAGCTCACAAGTTATATAGCAATTATTCTTGATAATCATCTGTAATTTACGTTCGATATCATTGTTATTTCACTTGTAATCGTACGATCAAAGCTGTATACCTGAAGGATATCACCCCTGCTTGGTGATCATAGTGCTCTGTCGACTTACCTTTTAGGTCGACCGCAGGTTTTTTTCCTCCGTCGTGAGGTTTTTCCTGCGTCATCAAATTATTTGTCTCATTTTATTTTCTCGCACTTATCATTGATTGTAATTTCTTTCTCTCGACGGTTAAGCCTCACACAAGTTTCTTACGACATCGAGTTGTGTAATTTTTTACATAAACATATACTATAATTTATTAATATATTTTTACATATAAGTTATTAAAAGATTGTTATATCTTGGATTGAAATAAATGCATGAAATTAAAATGATTTAGTTATAATTTTATTAGCATGTTTTTTTTAATTTATTTAAGTGAATGTTTAATCTATTAACTAAAATTTTAATATTGTATAATTTATATAACATATTTTTTACATATAAGTTATAAAACAAACTGAAAAAGTAAGAAAAAAACAAAAGGAGGGTAATTCTGTCATTTTATATATATGAATTCCAATTCCATCAGACATTTTTGCCAACCAAACAGATTATGAAATTGGATTCCAATTCCATTTCCTACCAACCAAACAGAATATGGAATTGGATTCCAATTCCTTCAGGATTCCAATTCCCTCAGGATTCCAATTCCTTCCAAAACATTCCAGCGAACCAAACGCCACCTAAGAATTTTAGCCTAAATTGTGCTCCAACAGCTTTCTTATTTCTTTTTCTCCAAAATGGAGAAAATAAGAGAGAGAAAAAGTTTTTCTCCAAATATGAAAATAACCTCAAAAATGATTAGAGCATCTCCAACAGCTTTGTTAAAAAATTTCTATAATAGAAAAGAAAGATAAAAATCTCTAAAAACATTTTCTTTCAACTCCATCTATTTTACATAATTCATCATTACTTATATTATAAAAATATTTAATAAATTTAGTATTTCATTAAAAAAGTTAACCATATTTTAAACAATCAATTATAATTTATACAATTGGTGGATGGTATTAAAAAGGTATTTCTCTCTCCTAATTTAAAGATTTTAGAGAATTATTTATATTTAGAAAAACTCAAAAAATTTCTATTTTAGCAAACGGTTTAGCAAAGCTGTTGGAGCACTTTAGCAAACAAAAACTCATTTTTTTCTATTATAGCAAAGCTGTTGGAGATACGCTTACTAAAAAACCAATAGGAAATCTTGAAAATAACATTTAAAAAAAAATTATTGGGTAAGAGGAATATTTTATTATATAATTAATGTTGATTCTCCAAAATAGGAAAGTTGTTGGAATACCGACTTGTTGTTATATCTGTTTATTTCGTGAGGAATACCGACTTTGACCCAAGGTAGAACTTGTCATTTGAATGCTTGTCGAGACCACATAAGAGAAGTATTTATCACCATTGCACTGATAGAGGCCTTCGTTTCTAACCCTTTTAGCCTTCGTCAGATAACCTCATCATAAGGTTATTTGATTTGCCTAGCCTTTAATTGAAAAGTGTTCACCTTTTAACACTTTACCCCTTGAAACCATTTTGAGCCTTAGCCTTTTCATTTCATTACCCACTATACACTTTATCCTTGAGCCTAATTGTTTATCTATCTCTTGGCCGTGACTTAAATTTGAATCTTGAGATGTTTTGATTCAGTTTTTCATATCTGACAGTTTTTATAGGATTGAGATTTAAAAAGAGCCCAAAAGCAACATAGTTGCTGCTCTGAAAAAAAAAAGAGAAAAAAGAAAATATTTGAGACTCAGAAAAGAAAAGAAATATCAAAAGAGTCGAGAATACAAAAAAGAAAAGAATGAGAGCTGAAAAGATTGAAAAAGAATTTGTGCCCCAAATAAGCCATAGGCTTAGGCCAATTCTAAAAGAAAAGAGAGAAATACTCATCCCAAAAGTCTCATTGTTCGAAAGTCAGATTGCTTTACTGTTTGGATCATTACTGATTAAGTTTTCAAGTTTTTGTTGCATAACCCTTAGTCACTTATATATATCCTTTATCCTACCCTTAACCCTTAGCCTAACATTACAACCCTAAAGTCCTCTTGACGGTTGACAACTTCTCAGTGGTGGAGATTAGATTTGGTGACAAGCTTATGCATGCGGGAATTAGTCGAGTATTGGTGTGATCACTTATATATACACTTTTACCCCCGAGAGATATACTTTATACTGTTATGCATATTATGTGAGGGTAAAAGGTTGGCCTTGGTATCCGATTGCTTGATGAGTCTTGTTTGTGTGTTCGATTGTGTGAGTATGCTTTGTTTTCTTTGATGATCTTGGGTGGAGATAATTTTGGAGTTATCTTTCTTATTTTTCAGTCTTTTGATTGAGGACAATCAAAGCTTAAGTGTGGGGATTTTGATAACACCAAAATTATACATGTTTTGGTTGCGCGTAATCGTATGACTTTACCCCATTTCTCACCCGTTTATGATCATTTCATGCACTAAATGAGCTTATTATTGATTGTGAAGGATTTGGAGGCCGTGGTACGGAAAAGTACGGAAAAAGGCGAGAAAACGTGAAAAATGCACAAAGTCAACACAGAAGACACTTGGCGATCGCGAAGTCCTATATTTGGCGCCGCCAAGTGCGACTGAGTTGAAGATTAGGGTTAAATTAAGTGTTTGGCGTCGCCAAGTGGGCAGTCTGGCGATCGCCAGATGGAGCCTGGTCGTTTTTCTTTAAATATCAGCCTCCTCCTTCAGTTCTGAACATGAGTTTTGAAGTGCGATACACGAGGGGAGTACAGAGGAACGAGAGTGAGAGTACGAAAGGTGCCGATACGCTGCGGAAGTCGATCTCCGATCATCTATCGTTGTACTGTCGGTATCATGTCGATGTCCACTTTTGTTTATGTTTTTGTTTTCAATATGAGTGAGTAGTCTATTAGTAGTGTTGTCATGATAGATGAACCTTATGGATGATACTTTGCAATTAATGTTTATTGGTTTGTTTTTGATTAATTGAATGTCGTTTATGGTTCTTTTCTGATTATTGTTGTTGTGGCGATTTGAATTCACTTGGTTGGGTGTATTTGTTAGACCAAAAACAGATAGACTCCGAAAGGATAATCAACCTACCTTAGCCTGACTTGGACCATAGAGTTGTGTTAAGGGGTTACTTTGACCAATAAGTGACCGATAGTAAAAGAGCCATTACAATACTGATTGGGAAGGGTTTACCGATTCTAGATTGTGGACCAAACGATTTAGGATTGGAATTAGGAGGACCATATCCTAGTTCATAGCCATAAATTGCACATGTTAGGGTGTCCCAGACTTAAATTCCTACAATAGTCAAGACAACCAAACCTTCGACTTATTCTTGTCATCCATATTGGGGATTCACGTTATCATGATAAGTACTGCTGTTTTTCCCTTATTATAAACTTAATTCATTATTTTAACCGCTTTCTTAGTTTTACTTAGTTAATTATCTTTTTCAGTATTCAAACCTTTTTCATACAAAACCCCCCTTTTAGATTAATTAAACCGATTCAGACTTTAGTCTACGAAAACTTGACCGTTCCCAGTGGTAGATACGATACCTGGACTTTCCTACACTATATTACTCAAGATCAGGTACGCTTGCCTGTATATGTGGTAAGACGGTGGCTAGGCATTAGAGGTTAAAACTTGTTACGCTTTTTATATACGATAATTACCGCATCAGCAGGCGATCGAAATCAGAGTCAAGAAATACTTGATTTTAAAGAAATGAATCCTCCACTCCATGTCTTAAAATCATTTTAGAAATATCGTGTGCAAAAGGAATGAACCTGTGTACAAATTCAAGCGTGAATTGTATCTCTGGATATAAGAGATCTTATAACCTGGTTAACCTAAGTGTCTGGCTAGGGACCTCCTTAGGCTAATGGTAACAGTACAGTTACATTCTAGCACAAGTGAGAGTCTGTTAGGATTGTGTGCGAGACAGTCACAGGGTTACCGTGTCCAATGTTATAAGACACTAGTAGGTCACACCGCTGCACACTAAAAAGAGAATAAATGGAACGTGTGTAAAATAATCAATAGTTTATTAATTATTTAAAAGGGTGAAAGGATAAATAATTAGTGAAATTATTTATCAGATAATTAATCAGTTGGATTAATTAAAAGGGAAATTAAATGATCAGGTTGATTAATTAATTAAGGGATAATTATAGGAAGAATTATATTTGGTATAGAATACTACCAAATATAATCCTATAAATATAAGCCTTGGGTTAATTAAAATAGAGAGTTTTAACCTGATTATTACTTAACCCTCAAGAAAACAAATATCCCTCCCTCTCTTTCCCTGAGATCGACGCCACACACCAAGAAGAAAAGCCAGTCGGTTTTTGTTTCCAGTTCGGTGGTCTAGCAGCCATTCTCGCGAAGTGTCAGTAGCGGTGTAACCCCTACCAGCTTTCCGGACTATTTTTCGTTTTAAAGGTAACCTCAAAAACACTCTTTTGATTGTGTCTGTTTTGTGTTTGGGATTGGATCCTCAATTGGGAATCCGGGTATTTTTTTTATTCCGCTGTGCATGTTCTGTAGCCTGTGATTCCCAACAAATAACACCCCCTTCTACTCTATAAGACCAATCAAACATCATCTAGAAGTTTGAAAAATGTTATTTTAAAGTAAAAAAGTCAACTTATTTATAATAAAAACTATCTAAAAATTTGAAAAAATATCAATTCATAAACTTAGAGGAGGGTGTAATGATCCAAACTGTTTGACTGAAATGTAATTTTATATAAAAATTTGACTATTGACTTTCTGTCTTAGAAAGATAATACCGTGGCTCTAAGGGGCTGTTTGTTTGCCTCTTGATGGAACCCTTAAGAGGTTCCCTCTGAATCGCGCAGAGGCTGGACTTGTTTGGCAAAATTTTTTTTACCTTTGAATGGTGACGAATACCTCTGTACGATTTTACATGAGGAGGCTAGGCGTATGATTCAGAGGGTTAATCTTTCCATATATGCCCTTCACTCTCTCTTTCTCATTGTCGCCTCCTATCCATCTTCATCGCACCATTCATCAAGGTACATGGATTTTTCATCTATCTATACATCTATTTGTTGTCTATTGAAATCGATTTGGTTCACATCGATTCTGGAAATCAATTTGGTTATAGAAGTCGATCCAAAATTTGGTTTTGATTCTTGAAATCGATTTGATGCTTGAAATCGATTTGGCCCTTAAAATCGATTTTGTTCTGGAAATTGATTTGGCCCTTACACTCTATTTGGTTCTGGTAATTTGTTTCATCAACAGGAAATCGATTTTGTTTCCAACAGATTTTCAATAGATGGGTTTTTATTTCAAAATTGGTATATAAATTCAATCGACCCCCAATCAATGGGTTTTCCAAAATTGTTGTTTCAAAATATTGGTATATACATTAACGCTTTTTTCATTAATGGATTTTTCCAAATGAATGATGGTTTCCAAATAAATTGCCAAAATTCATGGAGATTTTCCAAATCAATGAGTTTTCAAACTATTGCAGTTCATATATACAGGAAGCTTTTTTACATCAATGACTGTTTCCAAATCATTTGCTGTTTCCATATGTTTGGTGCATTCTATGATGGTTTATTGATTTACTATGCAATCTTTTTGGTACACTATTTGAGCTGCTGCGCTTGGTCCAGGTCACAGCAGTCTGGCTCAGGTTTAGGTCTCTTCCAACATCGCTTTTGAGAAAGGAGGCGCACTAGGAGTAGCGGTTCACGGTGCAACGGTTTTGCAAGTTCGAGCTTTTGTTTAGCTTTGGTTAGTGCGGTTTGGTTTTTTGCTTGGGGGACTTGCCTGTGTTGTTTTATTGTTGTGGTTTTTGGACTTTTGTTCTTGTTTCTTTTTGTGGTCATAAATCTTGTTGTCTTGCAGCAAAAAGATTATGATGCTCGTTGATTTATATGCAATAGTTTGGTATTGTTATTTATAATCAGTTGTTTATTGATGGAATTGCATCCAATCAGTTTGGTCATTTGTATTTGGTATTTTTGTAATTTGTATAGTAATGTCATTGGGATTGTTATCAAAGAGGGGTAAAATGGTCATTTGTTGTCATTCAGAGCATTCATTCAGAACAGTTACCAAACAACCATAATTCATTCCGCACCACATCCTACAGAGCCTCTCAACCATTCTGCACCATACCATTCAGCAACTACCAAACATCCCCTAAGACCTTCTCCAACATTAGAGTATAACAATTTTTCTGAAATTTCTTTAAAATAAAAAAATCAATAGTAAAAATTTCTAAAAAAGATCACATCAATATTCAACAAATTTTTTACTTTTAGAAACTTTTATAATACTCCATTTATATATTTTTAAATAATTTATTTTAAGACTTCCTATTTAATACTTTAAATAATAATCAGTTTTAATGTTTTCTTTATATTTGGAAAAAAAAATTATTCTCTCTCATATATCTTTTATCAGATAAAGTTTTGGAAAAGTTGTTGAAATATAACTTAGCTAAAAATCCTCAAAACATTTCAGAATCTCTAAATAAAGATACATTTCACTCCAATAATTTCTTATATTTTAAAGACTTTTATATTAATTATATTATTAAAATATTACGTAATTCTATCATCCCAATGCTCTTTATTTAAATATAATATATATATATATATATATAATTTAAGAATAGTTTTCATGTTATCGGTGGATATGAATAAATTAATAATTTAACCCCATCAAGTTTTAAAAAATTCTTTAAACTTGTAATTTTTTCTTATTTTCTTTATTTTAAATAACAAAATAGAAAAGCTATTAAAGCATTATAGAAAACAAAAACTTGATTTTTTTTTATTTTAAAAAAGTTGTTGAAGATGGTCTCAATTTATTATTTTTCTCCATTTTGAAGATGTTCTTACAAAATAGAGGAAGCAAGGATTTTAAATTATTTTTTGTTTCAAAAGATTTTATAAAATGGAAAAAGTTATATAAATGGTGTAAAAATCTTTGGATTTGAATCTCTAAAATGATTACCATGACCATGAAAAATAAATGATTTTGTATTATATTTCACTAATAATAACTTCTGAAATAAATTGTTATGAAAGAGATAATGTTTTATTAAATGTATGTAATATTTTAATGATATGAATAACAATGTTATCTAAATTGAAAATTTTATAGGAATTAAATGCATCTTTTATAGAGATTTTGAATTTTAGTTCTTTATTTGAAAACTTTTTAGAAAATCTATTCGATATACTCTAAGGCTATAAAGCATCTTTAGCAAATTTTTCAAATTTTTTTCTAAAATGTAGAATAAAAAATAAAAAATTTAAAAAAAAAAACTTCATTCGTCTCCAACAGGTTCTCCATTTTAGAGAACCAACCATTTACTACAATATTAAAATATTTTGTTTGTCTATTAACATATTATTTCTCTTTCTAAATAGGGATGTAAACGAGTCGACCTACCCGAGCTTAGATCGTAAAAAGCTCGAAACGAGCCAAGCCTTAACGAGTTCGAGCATGAAATACAACTTGTTTACTAAACGAGTCGAGCTCAAGCCTCAAAATTAGTAATCGTTTAGGCTCACGAGCTTAAACGAGCTTCATATATAATATTATGTATTATATATTATTATTATTATTATTATGTATTTGACATAAATAAAACATCGATATTTAAAGCACATGTTCAAAATCAGGGCTCGTTTAGGCTCACGAAGCAACCGAGCATTAGCGAACTGAGCTCGAGCCTTGTAAATGGTTCACAAGCCAAGCTTGAGCATCAAAATACATATTTGAACGAGCTTGAGCTTCTACAATTTCAAGCAAGTATGGCTCGCTTAGCTTAAAGTTTGATTCGTTTACATCCCTATCCCAAAATATATATATATATATATAATTTAAAAGTTTTCAATTGATGTTTTTCTTTGATTACAATTATTGGAAATATTCATATTTGGAGAAAAGTTTTTTTTTTCTTTCTTCATTTTAAAGATAGTTTAAGAGATGTTATTAGAGAAAATACCGTCCCAAAATTTCCATTTCCGCTATTTTAAAAATATTGTTAAAGATGTTATATTAGGGTGCGTTTGATGCGCAAACTATATGGGACAGGACGAGACAAAAAAATTTAGTACTATGTTTGGCATGACATGGGACAAGAACAAGGTGAGACTAAATTCTATTTTCATGGGACAAAATCACACAATTTTTGTTCCACCAAAAATGATGGAACAACATGGGACTAAACTCAAAATGACTTAGTTACCCTTCACATAATACAAAATCTAAGATAAACTTCAAATCGTACATAAAACTATCTCAATCTGAAACCCTAGATTATCCAATATTCTCAAATTTAAAATCAGAAAACTACAACCCTAAATTATCTATGTTCAGATCTGGATTGGTGGAATAAACATATGAAACGAGCAGCACAGGTAACCTGGTTATGAAGAACGACGTATGAGAACGAAATACGATGGCGGAGGGTGGCGACTGTTGTAGAGGCGGAATAGGTTGGAGAGGAGGAAGAAAAAATCGTGAAGTAGGTCTTGGAAGGGACGAGGGTTTAGTGGGGAAGTTTTAATTAAAAATGTCTTTTTTTTAATTAAAATTTTGCGAACACTATATATAACTAGCACTATACCCGTCCGTTGGTCGGGTAATAACATGATCTTAATCTAGAGTCAGTTCTTTGATTAGTCACTTATTTCATCATTGACAAATGTTATTATTTTTTCAATCCAAGACAAACATAAACAAACAAAAGTTCAACTATGTCCGAATAAAATAGAAATTCAAGTTTGTAACAACCAACAAACAGAAACTCTAATCCAAAATACTATATATATATATATATATATATATATATAGAGAGAGAGAGAGAGAGAGAGAGGAAAGTTCAAATACAAACCACTTTTTTGTTGTGTACATGAGGACAACCGAGAGGGCGACACGTGGCGGCTTTGAGTGTGGTCCCCTCCTTCAATTCAATGCCCTCCCATGAATCGCGCCTAGTCATCCGCCGTGAACATGACGTGGCGCCAAGTCATCCGCCACATGTTGCGCTCTCGGTTGTCCTCATATTCACAACCAAAAAGTGGTTTGTATTTGAACCCAACCCTATATATATATATAAGCACAAAAACTTGGTTAGAAGCCAGAGATCATTCAAAATGAGAAGTCTGAAACAAAAAAAAGCCAATCCTAACAAGCGTTATACTCGTCCGTTGGACAAGATTTTAATCTACATGCAAGCGGTGAAATGCAAATTGTTTTAATTAGGATAGGGCTGGTGCTAGTGCTACGACAATTAAGTGTCATTTTGCGAAGAAGAGCTCACACTTGAGTTGCAATTATCACCACATTTGTTTCAGCATCTCTAATAATCCAGCAACTATGCCAGCAACATGACCAAGTGGTTCCTCAGTTGTTCTTTCAGCACGAATGCCTGCAAATATAGAATCAATAATCAAAAACCATTTGTATATTCATGAAACTTAACAAAAAGATTCACCAAAATTTAGTTTGATGATAAGTGTGAAATGGTTAATATGCATCGTGACTGTAACTATGGCTCTCCATCTATTTGCAAGAAGCCGAATGTTGATGGTCTTCCCATATGCAAGCCTTTGAGCTCGAGAAAGACCCATCTGAATCCCATTTCAGTTTTCCATTTAATTGAATCCCATTTGAGTTTCGATTTAAAGAAGGGTATTTAATTAAGAAATTTGAAGTTATGCTCAGAACCTCCCAACATCTTATCATGCATAAATTAAGGATTAAAATTATCATTGTTTTCATGTTCATTCTACCACAAGTCTACACCACCCAATATAGCTTCCAACATTGTCAATGTTCTTGAATAATTAGGTCATTTGCAGATGAAAATTGGACAAAGTAAAAAAACCTCTAAAAGTAACCCCTAAACAGTTTACAATCCATTTATCCAAAAAAAACCCAACAACATAGAGATGAATGCTTAAACAACATACAAATTCGAAAGAATTTGAAACAAACTCGGATTAGGAAAAAGAAGAATCGAGTCCATTAATTACCTCTGGTGCCTCTTGAGCAAAAAGAATCTAACTTGAGAAAGACGAATCAGACATTTGTACATCATCCAATGTCGTTACCCACTCTAGCTAATTTCAAAGCACCTATATCTTACTCACGGAGTAAGATTTTAGGCCATTAAAATGTCGTCGTATTTAAAGCACGTGCCTTGCACATGCTCGACATACAAACAGGGTAGTTTGTATAGTAGTTTAGAAACGAGTTGGCTGATCTGACATTTTTATAACAATTATTACATCTATAAACGACCAATATTAATGTAATTAATGAACACTAATATCTTTCAACAAAAAATAAACATATGGAGGCCACCATTCTCTGTACTTAGAAGCATATATCTAAGAGGCAACAACAACACTTGCCAGCACAACTGCCATCAAACAAATCTAAATTATAAACATAATTATATCTCTAGATACTAAATAAAATCAATTAAATTACAATAAATAAACAATAAGAAACATTCTTACCAGAACCAATAGTAAATAGTAAATAAAAGCTTCAAACTCTATAGACTATAAAGTCCATATCATTCAAAATTAAGTATAAAGCTCCAAGGAAAAAGAGATCTCAATGTTATACATTTAAAAAAAATTAACAACCAAAATTTTCTTACAGCCATATGTGACAACACAAAAAAGCAAATCTGGCCATATATATATATGTGTGTGTGTGTGACAATAAGCAACAGCCCCCAACAACAATCCCAGTGCATTTGAGCAAATAAAAAAGACCAAAAATAAAATATGGCAATCGATTTGCCTAGTTGAGGTTCATAAACTAATGTATGAAATATACAATCTTTTTTACAAATTATATACATTCATACATGGTTGATGGTGTCAGAATATGTGGAAAACCCGTAATGGGGTTGCGTGTATTCATAATAATATATAGATACAAAAGATACAAGAGGGTCCCTGAACTATACAATATTTAACACACCCCCGTAGTTTGATCGGGAGGTAAACGAATGTTCAAACTATCTCTAAAATCTAGAAACAAACTCGTAGGTAGACCCTTTGTAAAAATATCAGCATACTGATAAGCGGATGGAACATGCAAAACACGCACATGACCAATCGCAACACGCTCCCTAACAAAGTGTAAATCTATTTCCACATGCTTGGTTCTCTGCTGCTGAACAGGGTTAGATGCTAGATACATGGCACTGACATTATCGCAGAAGACAACAGTGGCACGAGAGAGAGAGAGAGAGAGAGAGAGAGAGGACAACACAACTCGAGAAGGAGATTTCGTAACCAAGCAGTTTCAGCAACTACATTGGCTATCCCCCGGTACTCGGCCTGGGCACTAGAGCGGGAAACAACATGCTGCCGTTTGGAGGACCAAGATACGAGATTGTCACCCAGATAGACACAAAACCCTGAGGTGGACCGACGTGTGTTAGGACACCCAGCCCAGTCGGCATCCGAATAAGCAACCAAGCGATCAACGGCTGACGCCTTAAGATGAAGACCATGAGATAGAGTACCCTTTAAATACCGTAAAATGCGTTTAAGCGCATTGAGATGCGGAAGACGCGGGTCATGCATAAAGAGACAGACCTGTTGGACGGCATAGGCAATATCAGGACGAGTAAATGTCAGATACTGCAGGGCACCAGTAAGGCTTCGATATAAGGTGGGATCAGGAACAGGCTCACCATCAACAGCAAGCTTTGTTTTGGTGTCAGGCGGAGTGCTGCAGGGATTGCACGAGACCATATCAGCTCGTGCTAGAATCTCCTGAGCAAAGGCAGATTGAGAAAGAAAGAGTCCGGACTTGCTACGAGACGCGGCGATTCCTAAGAAGAAGGATAACGGACCCAAATCAGACATGGGAAACTCAGAGGATAACTTAGAGATAACCATGGAAATAAGAGTAGGAGAGGAGGCAGTAAGAATAATGTCATCGACATAAAGAAGGAGATAGATAGTATCAGATCCGCGATGATACGTGAAAAGAGAGGTGTCAGTCTTACTGCTAAGAAAACCTAAAGAGGAAAGGTAGACAGCAAAACGATGATACCACGCACGGGGTGCCTGCTTAAGGCCATAAAGAGCCTTGCATAGGCGACAGACATGATCGGGAAAAGAACTGTTTACATAGCCAGGAGGCTGACGCATGTAAACAGTCTCAATGAGATCACCATGAAGAAAATCATTCTTAACATCAAGCTGATGAATAGGCCAGTTGCGGGAGATGGAGATGCTAAGAACCGTGCGAATAGTGGCAGGTTTGACAACGGGACTGAAAGTGTCATCAAAGTCCAGACCAGGTTGCTGTGAGAAACCCTGAGCAACAAGACGGGCTTTGTAACGCTCAAGACGTCCATTGCTGTCAAACTTATGGCGAAACAGGCAACGATTGCCAACTATGTTAGCAGCAGAGGGTTTAGGAACAAAATCCCACGTGTAGTTAGAAATAATAGCAGCCATTTCAGCATCCATGGCGGCCCGCCAATGAGGGTCACACATGGCCTGAGCAGCAGACCGAGGAATGGGAGAGATGTCACTAGTGACTGAAAGGTTGAAGATCTGTTTAGGCTTAAGGGAGCCTGTGCGCGAATGAGTGGTCATCGAATCACCAGAGGTAGTAGCCGGAGCAGGAGGCTGAGAAGGCTCAGCAGAAGAAGATGAGTTAGAAGTACTAGATTCAGGCGAAGTTGCGACAGCATCGGGAATAGTAGATAGAGAAGGTGGAGAATCGTCAACATCAAACGAGTCGTAGTCCTCGGAGGAGGGGCGAGGCTGAAAATCAGGAAAAAGAAAATGCGTTTCGTCAAAGACGACATGACGCGAGATGATTACCTTTTGAGTGATAAGATCCAGACAGCGATACCCACGGTGATCAGTGCTTGGACCAAGATAGACACATGCAGAGGATCGCGGGGCAAGCTTGTGAGGTGCAGTGGGTGCGTTGTTTGGATAGCAAAGACAGCCAAAGACACGCAGATGAGAGCCGACCTAAGAGAAACCCCAAGAAAACCCTAATCTCTCTTTTTCTTTTCCAGCCGTCGCCTCCGCCGGCCAATTTCCGGTAGCCACCGGCCAACTTCCGGCAAACCTTCCCCCCCCCCCCCCCGCTAACTGCTGCAACCGTCGTACGTCGTCGTTCCAACTTCCGGCAAACCTTCCCCCCTCACTAACTGCTGCAACTTCCGGCAAACGCCGTCGTTCTTCTGTCCACGGTGCTGCACCACCGCCCATCGCACGTCGCCGGAATCTGCAAACCCTCGCTGAATCTCCTCTTTGCGTTCGGCGTTCGTCATCCTGCTCGACGTCGTCCTGCTACCAGTCCACGCCGGTTTGCAAACCCTCGCGACGGAAACCGCCGCCGGATTCCCCCATCTCCGTCGCATAACCTGCTTTGCCGTCGCACACAACCTGTTTCGCCAGACCCCTACCGGCGTCTGAATCTCGCCGGAATCAGTTTCGTCGCCTGCTGTGTTTCCTGAGTTTCGCTGGAATCTGAACCGCCCAGCGGTTAACGTTTCTCTCTACCTGCTGTTTGTAGTGAAAAGAAACAGGAAACCCTCATATATATATATTTAATAAAAAAAACAAAAAAATCAAAAAAACAAAAAAAAGTGTTATTTTCAGATTGTGTCGGTACCCTCGCATCGCCACTGTTTTGTCGCCGGCTACCGAGCTTTCAGATCGCCCGCTGCCATCTCACTACCAAGTGTAGGGTTTGTGGTACATTACTTTCCCTCTACCTGCGGTTAAGCACTTTGCTTTTTATTTTGTCGTCTTATTACGGTTATTTTTCGTTTCCCGTTTGTTGCAATGACTTCCTCGCCTGCCTCATCCACCCTTTCCAGCCCTACCGCTAGCCAGCTTGTTTTTTCCCTCACCAACGTTTACTCACAGTTTAGCTTTAAGCTTTCATCTGATGGGTCCAAATATAAGCTTTGGCGCCGCATTTTCCTTGATATGTGTAAAGGTGCCAAAGTTTATGGTCACATTACTGGCAAATCCAAACCTGCAAGTGATAATGATGAGGACTGGGGGGCATTGACTCTCGTATAAAATCCTGGTTTTACTCAACATGTGATGCAAACCTTTTGCAAATTAATTCCAGTGATAACTGTACTGCCAAAGATTTATGGGATAAGCTTGATGAATTTTTTCTCAATAACAAAATGTCTCGAATGCTTCAGCTTCAAGAGCAGTTTCGTAACACAAAAAAAGGGACCTCCTCCATTACTGATTTCTGCCATAACTTAAAAAATCAGGCAGATGCTCTGGCTGATTGTGATTCTAAAATCGATGAGATTGAGCTTGTCATGCAAATCCTGCGTCAGTTACCACCCTCCTACCATAGCATCGTTGATGTAATCACAAACACAAAGCCCTTTCCCTCTTTTCTAGAAGCTAAAAACATGGTTCTTCTTCATGAGTCTCGTGAAGAGTCCGTTGAGCCTCACACAGATACCCCACTTACTTCTTCCGCTGCCTTGTACTCCTCTACCCCGTCTGCCCCAAATGGGAAACCGAAAAATAAATCTAATAAGGGTCGAAATTTTGGGCGAGTTGCTTCTAAAGGGGGGGGGGTAATACTAATGTTTCTGCGAGCTCTCACTCCTTTGCAGGTAACCAGGGTCACTCTCAGGCCTACTTTGGGGCTTCTCCTCATGCTCCACCAGCTCAGCCAGGCCTTCTTGGTGCACCTCCTGTGCACTCCTTTGGGACAGGGGCTCCTCAGTCATCCCCGACGATGTTCAGTGCCCCTCAGCATCCCTCACCGCATACTTTTCATCCGTCGCCAGTGCCATCATCTCCGTACCTTTACGGGAAACATCAGTCTCCACACTCAGTGCCCGTTCCGCTTCAGTACGGCCAGCCCATGCAGCCGTCCACACCTGTGCCACTGCCTCCTCAGCCTTCCTTTAGTGGACATGCCTCTCAGTTCAGTCAGCCGCAGTATAATGATTTATCTTCTGTGTTTCAGGCTATGTCTGTTCAGGCGCCTCAGGATAACAACTTTTACATGGATTCGGGTGCAACCAGGCATATGACATTCAATCAAGGTACAATGCACTCTCTAACTCCTTGTAACTCTAATTTCATACAGGTTGGTAATGGTGCTATGGTTCCTGCCAGATACATTGGTCACTGTACTTTACCCTATTCCTCTTACCCTCTTCATCTTAACAATGTTTTAGTTTCTGATAAACTCATCAAAAACCTTATCTCTGTTCGTCGCTTTACCATAGATAATTCTATTTCTGTTGAGTTTGACCCTTTTGGTTTCACTGTGAAGGATCTTAAAACAGGGTCTTTTCTCCAGCGTTGCGACAGCGATCATTATGATCTTTATCCAGTTCTTCCTCATGCACCTCGGTCTACTCTTGCCTCGGCTAACGTTGCTGTCTCCTTTGACGTCTGGCATAGACGGCTTGGTCATCCGGGTGCTGCTATCTTCCAGTTTCTTGTGTCCCGCAAGTTCATTGCTTGCTCTAGTCAATCTTCTGCTTTATGTCATGCGTGTCAGTTAGGAAAACATTGTCGTTTACCTTTTTCTTTATCTACTACTAAAACTTCTCGTGTGTTTGAACTTATTCATTCTGATTTATGGACTTCACCTGTTATTAGTTTGAGTGGTTTCAAATATTATGTTCTTTTTTTGGATGATTTTTCTCACTTCTTATGGGTGTTTCCTTTACGTGCTAAATCTGAGGTGTTTGATGTTTTTAAAACGTTTCGTGCTTATGTTCTAAATCAATTTAAAACGGACATACAACTTTTTCAATGTGACAACGGTCGTGAGTTTAACAACCAACCCTTCCTGGATTTTTTTAAAACTCATGGCATCAAAATGCGTTTTAAAACTCATAGACGGCTCTGATACCATGTTAGAATATGTGGAACCCCTTAGATAAATCTCCAAAAGAGCCCTTGAGGAGAGAAGGGGGTTCCAACATATATAGTGAAGATTTGGTCCAAGTCTAGCCGATGTGGGACTCTAACACGCCCCCTCCAACAAAGGCTAGATAGAGAGCCTAGAAGGGTCACGAGAGGACCAGGAGAGGTGGGACTCCAACACGCCCCCTCCAACAGAGGCTAGATAGAGAGCCTAGAAGGGTCACGAGAGGAGAGGACCAGGAGAGGTGGGACTCTAACACGCCCCCTCCAACAGAGGCTAGATAGAGAGCCTAGAAGGGTCACGAGAGGACCAGGAGAGGGTCAAGAGAGTGCCGGCATGTGAGTCCGTAGAGTGGTAGATCTTGGCTCTGATACCATGTTAGAATATGTGGAAAACCCGTAATGGTGTTGCGTGTATTCATAACAATATATAGATACAAAAGATACAAGAGGGTCCCTGAACTATACAACATTTAACAGATGGTTCTAACAAAATAAATCGTATAAAAACCATAAGGATCTAGACATTTGTATATGGTTCTAAGAGAAGTCGTTCCAGATTATGTACATATATAAACGGTTGATAACCGTGTAGGAGACATACTTTCATACACAGTTATGAGTCTTTTTACACGATTTATGAACCGTGTATCAATATGACTTTTGTACACAGTTGATAAGCCGTGTAGAAAGGCCATCATTTTCGTAAAAACCTGCCTTATATACGGCCGCAAAATCTTGTATGGAAGTCCAAAACAATCATGTATGAATGTGTATCCTGTAGTAGTGCTCGTGCTAAAAGATACTTATGTAATGATATTCCGCAAATTGTCAACAATTAGAGAGAAATCCTTCATATTTCCACGGACTTTTGCAATAACTATCTCCGCTTTGAAAGAAAGAAAATAAAAGAACAAAATTAAGATTCAAACTGAATTTCAAATATTAGTATAACAATTATCTCAAGCATATAGAGATATTCATAGATATAGATATAAGATAAACGCATGCTTTTACAATCCATCATGGCTCCTCTTTTCCTTCCTTCCTATAAGCATGGTTAAACAATAATAGTATTTTTGTTTGAGTTGGAAACATAAGTAGATAGTATTTTAGCTGTTACCAGAATTGTTGAACATTTTTTGGATGGTTTTAGCTTTTGCATTACCAAACTTGAGGTGATTTAAGAATGATGGACTGGGTAAACTTGAGGTAGTTTGAAACCATATAACTTCCAATATCTTCATATTCAACAAAATCTCTTGCTAAACCTGTCCATCACAGACAACAATCTAAAACACAACACTATCTACAGAAAAAAAAAAAACCCGGTGGGCATAAATAGAGAGGACCCACAGCTAGCTCGTAAGAATGTGAATAGGATAAATTAAGGCATTCTTTACCAAAAGTTAACGCAAGTCCAAGGTGGTAAATCTTATAAAATCCTATTTTGAGATACAAATATACAAGAAATAAAAAGAAAGAATATCACCGTAACACATGCAGGAGGATCACGATACCAAGTAAGAAGTGCAAATACACAGTTCTGTCCATGAATGAATTAGAGAGAGAGAGAGAGAGAGAGAGAGAGAGAGAGAGAAGAATCATTCAAATCAAAGAAAAATAAAATGAAAATGAGAATCATTGGAAACAGAGCGACAAAACTTACATATATATATATATATATATTAGATTTTGCATCCATCTTCTTCTATAGTTAACGTATTCTGTAAACCATCTTCTTCCAGGGCCTTCGTCCTCCTTATCTAAACAAATTTGGACAAATTAAAAGTGCAAGAAAACAGAAGAACTGGCTAATTTGGTGATTTATAGAAACGAAGGGAAGAGAAACTGACGATGAATTTACGCAAAGAGAGATTCGAATTGGTGAACACTCCGGCAACATCTACACCCTCCTGCCTTGCTTCCAACTGTAGATTCCATAATATCTTTAGATTGAGATTTCACAGCGATTGACTCCATAATATGAAAGAAATTAGGGGGCGTTTGGTTCGCGAAATTCGATGGAATTTAATGGAATTGGAATGACCAATTTCATTGACCAAATTCCATGGTCGTGTTTGGTTCATGGAATGTTAACTAAAGAATCCTCCAAATTCCTTCCAATTCCTTCAACCATGGATTTCATCATTCCATAGGATATCCTAAGGAATTCATTGAAATCTTCTCCCCCCTCTCTCATTTTCTCCATCTATGACTTTCTAATCTCCATCTATGATCTATCTCTCGTTCCAAATCCTTTTACGGTTCGGTTTGATATCGATTTTCGGTTTTTTTATTTATTAAATAATCAAATTTATATATATATTTTTAAAAACAAATGAATTTTATAACAAACCAAAAGGGCAAAAGCCCAGGTACACCAAACACATCTACGAAGAGCAACCAATGAACCAAATACAAGGAATAAACAAGCTACAACAGCCCAGAAACAAAAGAACAGAAAACAAAAAATATGGAAAACTGATTATGTTCGGTTCAGTAGTTTTTCCCGGTCGAGATGGAAACCAAAACCAAAATTGAACCGTTTTTGGTTTTCAACTCGGTTTGAATTTTTCTAGTCGAGATGTAAACGAAAACCGGAATCGAACGGATTTCGGTTTTCGAATCGTTTGGTTTTTTCGGTCGAGATGGAAACCGAAAACGATATCGAACCGATTTCGGTTTTCGACTAGGTTCGGTTTTTTTCCCGATCGAGACGGAAACCGAAACCGAAACCGAACCGTTTTCGATTTTCCAGTTTTTCGTTTTTAGTTTCTCATTTTTCTGTTTCGGTTCGGTTTGGTTTTTGCTCACCTAACATTTTACAATTTCATTCCAATTCCGTCCAACCAAACACAACCAAAATGCATGGTCAAATTCCATCAAATTCCATCAAATTCCAATTCCTTCAAAGTCAAATTCCTTGATGAATTCCAATTCCATCGAATTGCATTCTGCGAACCAAACGCCCCCTTAGGGTTTTGAAGATTCCTTTATCATGGATTCCAATGAAGATTACTGATGCAGTTTTGCAGTAAATGAAAGTAGAAATCAATTCCAAAGAAAGTACAACATCAACACAATGATATCGATTCCAATGACCATAAAACCGAGATGGGGCGACCGAGAAAACAATTTTTTCTACCTGAGTTGTAGCGATGAAGATGCACCCAAATTCAAACCCTGTGTCGATTTCAGAGAGACCTGGAGAAAAGGAGAAGTTAGGGCTTTTTTTAAGGGGATAGAAGTTGCAATAAACTTGGGTTTGAAGCAGGAACCAAGATCTTGAAGTTGTTGTTGATCCAGGTTATAACAGCGCAGTTTTCTTCCATAGGCTCCTGATTCCCTTAAACCACCATCCGATATTCTTCTGTCAGCATGATTCGTCATTCTTTGGGGTTGAAAAACTTATACGATGAGGTAGTGAGGGGTAAAGAGGAGTGACAGCTAGAAATCAGGAAAGATGTGGAGGTTGAAGATGATCGTGTAACAGAAATCATGGATTTGAACGTGGGAGAGATGGAGGAGGAATGGCCTCAATCAAAATAACTGTAAATAAGCAATTTAAAGGGCCAGGATTTGATTTAGGCTTGATCCAAGGGCTGATGTTTAAGGGACGGTTTTTTGACTCACCGTGGTCAATAGATATATAATTATATATTTTGTATAAAATGCATATCTATGATTTGTATAATTTACTTTAATTTTGATGAACAAAATATTAAACTATTTATAATATTTATAATTATTTTGTGATAAAAAGTCTTAATCTAAATTCATGGGCAATTTAGTCTTTTTAACAGTTTTGTCATGTCTTGTTTTTGTCTTATCAAACGTAGGATAGACAATTAGTTTTGTCCCGTTCCGCCCTGTCCCGTCTTATCCAGTTCTGTCCAGTCTCATCTAGTCTGCGTACCAAACACTACCTTAATGTCGTTTCCCTATGCGGTGGGGAAATAAAGAAAAATAGAGTAACGAAAAACAAAGAAAAGAAAATAATATTTCAAAGAAGATCCGGAAAAGAGGAAGTTATTTTTATATTTTTGAGAAAAAATTCAAAGAAAAAAAATATTATTTTATAATAATTGTTATGGAATATTATATTATGGTATGAATGTCAATCCCTTTATTAATGGTATGGATATATACCATATAGTGTATTATCTTTCTTAGAGGACAAGTAATGTATGTGTACATATAGATGTACCCTCTATTGAATTATAACACAAGCTTATTGGCTCTCATCTCTATATATCTCTTTTCCTCTCGATCTCGTCTCTCTCATCTCTCTCTATATTCTCGTTATTTTCATAACACGTTATCAGCACGAAGCTCTTGACGAAGACGGAATTGGCGACGGCAAAATCATCCGGCGAAGAAAATCCAGCAACATCTAAAAAACTAAAAGATTCATCCAACTATCGAGGGTTTTACCCTAAGAGGTCAGTTTTAACTTTATACCGCAAATTTGTTAATTTATAATCAATATGTTTCTATTTGTTCTATTAACATCCCTATCAAGGGATATAGAATCGTTCGCAGGATTTATGTTTTATGATTTTATGACTTACAAATATTTATCGTGAAATTTTATGATTTATGATTTATGATCTAATGGTTTGTTAAACTGCAATTTCTCGGTTGTCACAAAAACCCTATCCGATGAATTTTGTTTCTGGTTCGACCTCGCGGCGTGAGCCGCGAAAACCAACCAAATTTCGCGACGCGAGCAGATCGTTCGAAACCCCCGTTTCTTATTCGATCTTCGCGACGCGAAGTCCTTAATATCCCTACGCGAAAATACCCTTATTTCGAACCATAACTTACTTCGCGGAGCGAAAGGATGTTTCTCGCGACGCGAGATTGTTGCTGACTCAAAATAAATATTTGCTGATTTCTCAAACATCCTATATGAAGTTTTGACATTTTAAACTCTTGTATCTTATCATAGTTAATCATGTCAAACCTTGCAAAACTTGAATTTTTGGTTTTGAATATTTCCGAAAAAATTTTTGTTTGTTCTTGGGTATTGGATGCCAAATATAATACATCTAGATGCTAAGGACCTTGAAAAAAATTGAATACCTCGCTATAAAAGATCCACTTATCCTCTTGAAAAATTTTAGAGATCGCTACGATCACCAAAGAACTGTGATACTGCCAAAAGCATGATATGAATGAGTTCATCTGAGGTTTCAAGATTTTAAATCTGAAAGCAAGTATATCTCAGCTATGTTTAGAATTACCTCTTAATTAACCTTATATGGTGAAAAGATTACTGATGAGGAGATGTTAGAGAAAACATTCTCCACCTTTCACGCTTTTAATATGTTCTTGCAACAACAATATCGTGAAAGGGGATTTAAGAAATATTATTTAATTTCATATTTACCGGTTGCTAAGCAAAATAATGAACTCCTTATGAAAAACCATGAGACCCGTCCTACTGGAACCACCACATTCCTAGAAGCGAATGTGACAACATATAATGATTAAAGAGGAAATAATGGACGTGGTCGGGGTCATGGTCGATTTCGTGGTCGTGGTCGCGGTCGCGATCAAGGAAGTGGTCGTAGAGGATATCATATAAATCCATTGGGCCCACACATGTCATACAACAAAGCATCTAGTGGGACTTTATCATAAATCACCCAATAATGAAAGAAAAGGGGATAGAAGCGAATTTCGCTTATGAGCATAAAGAGGATGATAACCCCGATGGTCCTGAAGACCATAACAATACGACTAATTTGGATGTGTGGGATTTTCTAATAAACGAGTGATCACTATCCTAAGATCAATCCATATGTCAAACCTTTTCTATTTTATGCATTCTAATAATTCAAGCATTCTGTCAAAATTTTATTCTTTTTGGTCTCTTGCAAAGAAAAAAATCTATTGTTGGCAATGATATCTTCAAATCAAATAAATTGCAAGATATCTATTGGATTTTGTCAAACGGGTGTAAATAGCCTAAGGTTTGTAGGGATTCAAGCAATCCATGTGATTCCCCTACTTACCTGGAAATCCAAGAGTGTTGTTGTGATTACTGATAAAGATTGAAATGCCAAGTATATCGTTATCAATAAAAGGAATGTTTGAAAATACCAATTTTTACTGCCATGATAATGAGATTTTGTTTTCATAAATTAAAATACTTTATCTCTCAAATTTTAGGCATTTATAAAATTATGAGAATGTTTCCTATCTTTTAGAATATGGATTGTTTGAAAATTAATGATGAACACATATGTCTAGTGGATAGTGGATCAACACACACAGTCCTCAAGAAAAAGAGATATTTCTCTTATTTGACCACCCAAAAGGCAAATATTAGCACAACATCGGGTGTTGTAAACATAATTGGAGGTTTTTGATATATACATAATGGCGGAATTAATTAAGAATGCACTTATATCCCCCAAGTCTCAAAAAGGAATTAATTGATTTTTTTTAAAAGATATCCGTAAGAATGGATAATAAGTTGAGACTACGAGTGAAGGACGTACTTGTTGGGTTTTTGTGGGTATCCTCGGATCAAACTGACTCGAGGATTATCTCAGATCTATCAAAACCTCGCTGGTTTGATATACCTCATAGGTTAATCAAACTGATAAAACCTATGTGATCAAAACACGCTGTTTTGATCTTATTTGTGCGGAAGCGATAAAAGCTAAAAACCCATTAAAGCCTAATGATCTTAATCGTTTGTAGCTCTAAACCTAAAGGATCAGGTTAGATTAATTTACCTGGATTGCTTGAGACTTAGTCCACCGGTGATCGACCAACGAACGTTCCTCTAGCAGAACTTGTGAAACCCGAACAAAAAACTGGAATCCGACCCGGGGGAAGGGTGATCGGCGCCGGTGGAGAGAGAGAGAAGAGAGAGGAAACTGAGAACTGGTTTTTCTTAACTGAAAGCTTGTTATTTTTCCTTAACCCATTGGCTTTATTTATATGGAGGAAAAATACAGTTTGTATGGAATCCAGTTTCCTTATGATAATTATCTCAAATCCTTTCCTTATTTAATTAGCTGGAAAAGAATTTGCATACGATAATTATAATTTATATATTTATCTAATATATAAAATCTTTATTAATTAACTATTATATATTTATTTATCTTAATAAATATATATATCCTAATTAATTAATAACCCTCCAACTTTGGCAATTCTGACTGAAATTACCCAACTGATTTATAATACACTATTATAAATTCTATCTCTCCATTTCGGGGTTTCATCTAATTTGTTCGACTTATAGGTCCTCACAGGTGTGACCCTCAAGTGTCTCGTAACATTGGATGTGTAGTCACTTGGTTTGTCAACTCTGCACATTATTCCTAACAGACTCCCACTTGTGCAAGTTGGCAATACCACCTTTGATTACACTGACCTAAGGAGGCCCCTAGACAGGCACTTAGGCTGACCAGGTTACAAGAACTCTTATACCCAGATTTGGTGATATAAACATTCCGTGAGGAATTGGTGTCTATGAAACTACTGTTCATTGATTGGGTATATCTTGGCTTTTCCCTTTGCATCGCGATATTTCATCTGTGAGTATGAGCTTGGAAAATGTCAACTCTAAATACTCAAGATTCTGTTCTCTTGATTATCTGACTTTTACTGATAGGTAAACGACAAAGAACTAATCAGTTCGTTTGGGCATGGCCATGCACTTCATCAGCATACTTAGTCAGTCAAGATGGGCCCAGAAATATCTCTCTTCTGAGAAGAGGTGCAAATCCCATCTTGCATATCTGCCTTTGACACCACGGCTTCCGCTGAATCTAGTTACACCCTTTATAGCCACCCTGTTACGGCGTAGCGGTTGAGTGCACTAAGAATTCAGTAGTCCTCATGATATCAAATCAGATACCTCAGGTGATAGGGACAACCACTGTGAGATTCACTTATGACCCTTTTCCAAGAAGTAATCTCAACCGCGGATCACGTCCGATATTTGCTACTCTATCAAATATCTGTGCAACTTTTAGTCTACAACACTTGTAGCTGTTATTCAGCAACTGATCATAACTACCTAAAAGTTCACAATGACTTTAACACCTTATCATGCTCCCACATTGATAAGTTGTCACGGACAGATTTTTGAATGAAAACTGGAAACTAGTTTCATTCCTGGATTAATTAAAACATGCAAAAATGTGAAAGTGATAAAGAAATCAATCTTGTATAGTCCATATTACACGCTGTAATAATAACAAGATTGAATGTCTTTTCTTTTAACAACTTTCATTTTATCTATTTAACATTTGTTAAATACTGGTCTAAAATGAAGTATCACCTACCTTCAGTTTTAAACCCTTTGATTAAAGTTTACCATTTTAATCAAAGTGATAACCAAAAATACAAGTCTGTTCATACGATCTACTTGTATCTGCTAATTATTGTTCTGCAAACACCTTATAAGAACAATAACTAGACTTTTATCATATTCCATGAACTTGGAGACCTGGACTAACTTCCAGTTCCTGAATATGTAAAACTGCAACTTTCCTTAGTTGCTGCGTAGATGAATGATTTCTACCTGAAATCCGATTCCATTTGCAATACTGGCAAATCTACTGGAATCCTATATTTTAATCCAACACTTTTAATTATTGATTTTTAAGTCAGTTACGACCTTTGTTTCATGGGTCTTGAAACTTTTATCCTTTTAACTAAAAGGGTAAATTATATCTTATGAATTCTTATCCCACCTGGATTTATGAATTCCGAGATATATCAATAATTATATCTTTTATTCTTTTATTTCAGACTAGATAGAGAATAAATTGGGCTCCCACTTACTTGCATAAAAACTAACTATTACTCAAAGTTTACTATTGACTTAGTCGAAACTTTGATTAGTCAATCCTAATTTCAAGTAATGAACTTTGAGAATTTCCTTTTTATGAAACTCAACTGGATTTGGTTAAATCCTAATTCCAAACCTTGGAATCCTTCTAGTTTCATAAATACTGTTATTAACGCCATCTGAGTTAATATCCTAAATTCTCCTTTTAAAACATTTGAATAAAACTTGATCAAACTTGATTAGTTAATTCTTGAGAATTTCTTTTATAAAACTTAACTGGATTTGGTCAAATCCTAATTCCAGAACTTGGAATCTTTCTAGTTTTATAAATGCTGTTATTAACGCTATCTGAGTTAATATCTTAAATTCTCCCTTTTGATCACAAAACTATTATTTATAAATGTTTTATTCTCAAAACACATTCCTTTAGAATCTCGTGTGTCTTGATAGTTTTTATACAAATTACTTCAATTTCATTAAAGTAATTATAACAGGCATCAACTAGGATCATACAGATATAAGAATATCAGTCACAATCAGATATTTCTATGTCAAGACAATAACTTTTGAAAATAAAACCATGAAATTATAAAATATAATTATCCAAAAATGTTTAAAACATAAACCCCCAAAATTAATTGTTTTAAAACTATAAATTCAAAAATGTCTTGACTTTAAATCATCTCGTACTTAAGATCCTCGGCAACTCCTGGGCACTTCACTTCATTTCTGACTTCCTGCAATAATCATTTGCTCTAGGTATCAGTATACTTGTAAGCTAACAAGAAGTGACAAATCAAAGCAATCATAAATTTTCTGAGGTTTACATACCTGCTTCATGACGCTTAGGGCAGTTTTGCCTCCAATGACCGATCTCATTGCATATGAAGCAGCGATTCTCGGTCCTAGCTTTGTTTGGCTTAACCTTCTTGCCCTTGCCCTTGCCTTTCTTGGGTGCACTCTGGATGGCCTGGACTGGTCCTTTTCCCTTGCTGGTGCTAGCATGCCCATTTTTCTTTTTAATCCCTCCGTCTTTTACCATCAAGACATCCTTTGTCTTGTTCTTGTTCCCCATATTTAATTCAGCTGTCTTGAGCATGGAGTGCAATTCTGCTATTGTTTTCTCCATGTTGTTCATGTTGTAGTTGACTACAAAGGGCCTGTAGTCTTCCGACAGTGAATTGAGTATGGTGTCAGTTGCTAGCTGCAACGGAACAGGATGACCCAGCCTCTCCAGATGATCTAAGTGCCGTTTCATTTTCATGACATGGTCACTTACTGATGTCCCTTTTACCATCTTGCATTCATTGAATGCTTTGGTGGCATCGTAACGTTCTGTACGAGCCTGAGTCTGAAACATGTCCCTCAGCTGGCGGATCATGTCGTAAGCATTTGTATTTATGAGCCCTGCTTGCAGATCTGGGCTCATAGTTGCTAACATCAGACAGGCAACATCAAGGAGATCATCCGAGTGCTTTTTGTGGGCATTTCTGGCAGCAGCCGGAGCGTTTGCCGGAGGTGCCTCCCCAAGTGGCTCTTCAAGCACATACCACTTTCTCTCATGTCTGAGCACAATCATCAGATTGCGCTCCCAGTCGAGAAAGTTAGAGCCGGTCAGTTTATCCTTCTCTAGGATAGATCGGAGGGAAAGATTGTTAGTGCTGGTAACAGTGCTTGCCATCTACACAAAATAAAACTTTTGGTCTTAGCAACTGTAAATAGACTAATTTCCAATAAAATATCAATAAACCCTTAAATGATCAATTTATTGGACTAGGATCCTTATTTCATACGTCCTGATGTGCGTAATGTTCTTGCTCCACCAGACCCGTATTTATTTCGGTAGGTAAGGACTTTTACCAATCATGTCTAACTGACATGACTCCTAGATCTTTTCGGGACCATGGCAACTATCTGTGCATGTTTTAGTCCCTCTAAGTGCTTTTTGGCCCGGTACCACCCGGTGAACTTTATAGTACCAAAACAGATCTCACCATTTTAGGGACCTGATCACTATACTCTGGCCGGTACCACCCGGAGATAATTCGCAAAGTTATGTAACCCCTTCAGCTTCAGTTTGAACACAGACATTGAATGTGTGATCACTTACAACGCCTATGTACTTTACGCCGAAGGTGCCCTTAGATGGGTTGCACTACTGATCTATGATTTTCGGGGTTTTGAAAAACTTTACTTCCAGGATTTTGGAAAAACTGATTGTTATAAAGGCTACTTATGTTTTAAACTAACTGTTTGAAACATACATGTAATTTTAAAACTAACTGTTTTTAAAAATTACTTGCTAATTAAAACTAACTGTTTTAATAGCATATCTAGTTGATTAAAACTAACTGTTTTTGTCAACTTAGCCTTTTATATAAAACAATCATCTATAAGTTTTGAGGAAAGACTGATTGTTATAAGAGCGATTGATGTTCTAAACTAACTGTTTAAATATTCATGTTATTTTAAACTAACTGTTTAAAATGACGGCTAATTGAAATCAACTGATTTAAAGTGTACTGGTTGATCGAAACTACCTGTTTCAATAACCTTTCCGTCTGACAAAAGCTAACTGTTCTGTCAACTTTGCTCTTTTATAACAATACACTAGGTTTTATTAAAAAACTTCACTTTAAAGGTTTTCGATTGAAAAATTAATAAAACCTAATTTCTTCTTGTTTTTTAAAAATTCCTTTTAAAAACATATCTAATAAACTAACAGTTATTAGCATCAACTACGTAGCTAATCATGCACACAGATAATTATAACAACTACGCAATTGTAAAACAGTTAATTATAGGATTTGCCAATTTTGTTCCTAGGGACCAATAATGACCTAGTTTTTCTACAACTTCAAAACTTCGCGTAGCTCCCACTGGCTTCGCCATGCTTGTCAGTACTCCGGTAAGATGAAGAATTTTAATAGCTCCCACTGGCCTCGTCATCCCAAAAGAAAGAAAATTCTATCCTAGGGTCATTATTACATAAGGGGTTGTAAATGGCACGCAGGCCTCCCCGCAAATATGTCAAGGGTCTAGGTTGGCAAAACACTATAATAGATATATATAAACTCAAACTGAGATGTATATATCGAGCTCAAGCAATTACGTAAATATATATATGCAATATAATAAAAGCAGTCTTATAATTACGAGTAATAAACTGGATCCGTTAAAATTATCTTGTTTCAATTATCGCAAAACTTGGTTTTATAACAGATTCGGAAAAACAAACTGTTTTATGAACCCAAAAACTTTTAGATGAAAAATGGTTTTTACTTAAAACTAAGGTTTATAAACACTAAATCTTATTTTACAAAACTAAAACCATTTTATCTAAAATTAATCATCTTACCAAAAAATTATATCAAACAGGTTTTATTGATTCAATTTTACAATATTGGCCCCTTAGTGTTTTGATTAAAAGGTAAAAACATAATATTGGGCCTATTTTGAAAAACCTGTGAAAAAATAATTTATAAAAGATTTATCAAACCTGAAAAATAATTTAATTGGTTTGAATAAATTTTATCAGATAAAATTAATAATCTTGGGTAAGTAAGCCTAAAACCAAACGAGCCCTATTTTGGGTCATAACTTGGTCCAAAGAATTGGGCTTTTGGGCCTGATAACGCAATTAGGCCCAAAAACGGAAAAACCCTGCGTTCAATCGATGGTCAAGAACCGCCGCCGTCACCGGCTCTCATAACCACCGCCACCGCTGACGGTTTCGAGAACAAACACTGTCGTCGCTCCCATCAAGTGGCCGGTGGTAGCGAACGGCCATCGCCGTGGTTTGTCGCCGCTCACCACCGAACTGGTGCGTCGGCATGGTCAGGCCACGGGTCAGCCGTGGTTGGGCGATCCTCCACCCACCACCGTGACTGTCGTCAGCCACCATTACCATCGGTGGATTTTTGGTGGTCGCATACGGCTTACGGCCTGGTGGTTCGGTCGGCTACTGCCGCCGTTCCGCCGCCGTAAGCCTCGGCCGGTGATCTTAATCAACAACCACCGCCGCCGCAACCACCGTCTGTGGTGCGACCGGCGATGGCGCCCTCGATCGAATCGGCTTGGTGGCTTTGGCCATAGCCATCGCCACCACCACTCACGGCGGTTTGTTGATTGAATCGGTATCACCGCCACCACAATCGGTGGGGCGGTGGTGGTTTTCGTTCAAGGCCGACGCCGCCACCATCCAATCATGATTACAACCACGATCGGTGGTACACGGCGCTGCTGTGCCGTCGTTCTTTGCCTGAAACCGCCGATCACCGCCACCCACATGGTGGCGTGAGTTTTTGTACGGCAACCGTGGGCCGCTACCACGTGCTGTGGTGCGGTCCTATGATCAATTACGTCGTCCACCCGCAACCACCACGCTGGTGGTGCAGTGGTGGTGTTTGTTCTCGACAGTCGATGCCGCCACCACCAATCGGGTGGTGCGGCTTGGTGATTTGCAGCAGCGGCCGACGCCACTACCACCGATCTGGTGGTTTGGCTCGGTGCTTTTATCGATGGTCGATGCCATTACCACCAATCGGGTGGTGTGGCTTTTTTTCGTAGCCAGTGATCGGCCTGGCGGTCCGGTAGGCTAACTGCCGCCGTTCCACCGCCGATCATTGGTTTGGTGTTTTTGGTGTGATGTAATAAAAATTAAAACTTTAAAACCTAAAACGAGAATTTAAACGAACAATTTTAACGGATCACACACATAAACAGATAAACTGATAAACTGAAACGATTTTAACCTGGCTCTGATACCACTGTTGGGTTTTTGTGGGTATCCTCGGATCAAACTGACTCGAGGATTATCTCAGATCTATCAAAACCTCGCTGGTTTGATATACCTCATAGGTTAATCAAACTGATAAAACCTATGTGATCAAAACACGCTGTTTTGATCTTATTTGTGCGGAAGCGATAAAAGCTAAAAACCCATTAAAGCCTAATGATCTTAATCGTTTGTAGCTCTAAACCTAAAGGATCAGGTTAGATTAATTTACCTGGATTGCTTGAGACTTAGTCCACCGGTGATCGACCAACGAACGTTCCTCTAGCAGAACTTGTGAAACCCGAACAAAAAACTGGAATCCGACCCGGGGGGAAGGGTGATCGGCGCCGGTGGAGAGAGAGAGAAGAGAGAGGAAACTGAGAACTGGTTTTTCTTAACTGAAAGCTTGTTATTTTTCCTTAACCCATTGGCTTTATTTATATGGAGGAAAAATACAGTTTGTATGGAATCCAGTTTCCTTATGATAATTATCTCAAATCCTTTCCTTATTTAATTAGCTGGAAAAGAATTTGCATACGATAATTATAATTTATATATTTATCTAATATATAAAATCTTTATTAATTAACTATTATATATTTATTTATCTTAATAAATATATAATATCCTAATTAATTAATAACCCTCCAACTTTGGCAATTCTGACTGAAATTACCCAACTGATTTATAATACACTATTATAAATTCTATCTCTCCATTTCGGGGTTTCATCTAATTTGTTCGACTTATAGGTCCTCACAGGTGTGACCCTCAAGTGTCTCGTAACATTGGATGTGTAGTCACTTGGTTTGTGTAAGTGCAATAACAATGGATCAAATCAATCAATTCTTCATTTCATCATTGAATCTTTACAATATGAACTTTCTCTCTCTAGAATCTCTCTCTAAAACACACACTAATGAATATTACAATAAAGCTCCTCACTAATTACTCACTAACTCCTTCTATTTATCCCTAAGACTAATTAGTCAAACACTCTAATAACATGACTTTGACTCCTCTAATTAAACCTTTGACTTTGACATTAAAGCTTCCTTCTTTGACTTTGATGCTTGACTTTCTTCTTTGACTTCCATCCTTTGACTTTGTTTGACTTTCTTTGACTTCAATATTATTTCCTCATCTTGTGATCTCGGATACAATAATATTTGCACTAACAATCTCCCCCTTTGTATTCGAGATCACTCTTCACAGTGAACTTCAGCTTTAACGATCTTCTGTCTTCAAGTCAAACAAAGTTTGTCGGTTACAAAAACCATACAGCTAACAATCTCCCCATTTATGCAAGCATCATCTTCAGAGCAAAGTCTTCAAACATGAACTCGTCTTTTAGAAAAGCATAATTCTTCTCTTTAATCAAAAACATTGTAGATCACTTGAATCAATTCACTACACTGTCAAGCTTCTTAACCAACTTTGATATTTTTGACCAATCCAACATTCTCATCAATCTTCACAACACAATTTCAATCTTTAAATCCAAAGGCTTTTCAACCTTAGATTCAAAAGATTCAAATTCATAATTCTCTTTGGCTCCCCCTTAACCCTTGCTTTCTCCTTCTTTACTGAAATATTTCACACTTGCTTCAAATATCATTTCACAAACCCAAAACAATTTTTACTTTCAAATAAAACCATCTTCAAATTTCATCACTATCAGCATCATCAGAAATTACTTCACAGTCAACAACAATATCAGTTCCTTCATGACTTCTTGAATATTTCATCTTTTCTTCAAGCAACATCAACACTTGAAATACAATCAACAAATTATCTTGAAATCTTCAAACAACCATTATCTCAAACTATTCAATCAAATCTTGAATTCTTCAACACATAACATCTTGAATTGTCTCACATAGTTCCCATATCTTCACTATGACTTTAGATGTCTTTGATATAACTTCTCCCCCTCATGATGAGTAGGAGAATCCGTAGCATCATGAATAATCAAAGACAACTACTCCCCCTCAAAATATGTTTTACCATTCAAATAACCATTTCTTTCTCAATATAGCACAGGCAAATAGATTTTCTCCCCCTCAAACACATATGCCATCCGAATCAGATTACTCCCCTTCAAGCTCTAATGCTCCCCCTCAAACAATGGGTAATCGGCTAACATAGAAGCACATTTAGCAACTATTGACACAACAACTCATAGAATTGTGTGGCCTATTTTCAGTGTTGACAATGGGGTAGCACTGATAGGACTTCCAGTCATCATGGAATCAAAGTTATAAACTAAGTTCTCAGACTGTTCCGGCAATATCACAAAGATATGCAATTGGAATCACAAAGACTCGTGCAAGTGTCAAAGAAATATTATCTTATCAATTAGGCTCAAATATTGATTCAACCTGGGACGCAGATTGAAAATCAATGACTCTTGTGCATAGAATATGAAGTTCGGAGACCGGAGAGGATGTCTTCCTTGTTTCAATATCTAAAACTTCCGAGTGAAGATTAGATAGATGATGTGCTAATTCTCCGTGAGAATTGAAACAAACATCTTTTAAGAGATATTTGAGTAGCTTGGTGGGGTGACACGAGTTATCGACACTGGGTCCATGTCTTGTTTCAATATTCATCTCCAAAGAACGAGAATGAATAGATGATGTGGTTACCCGGATAAGTGTATCGGTTTGGGAAGGATCTTCTTTTATTCTTTTTGATCCTGTCTCACACTCACCATTTTCTTTTAACTCCCCCTACACTCAAGCTCTCGGCATTTTACCTCATGCACACCCTCACAAACTAGGTCTAACCTAGTGATGTGTTTCTTGGGTAGATCCTCCGGCTCTGGATTGATCATAGAAACTTCTATATCCTATCACACATAAGTTGATATCATGAAATGATATTCTCTGAAACGTTGAGTATATTCATACCAGGACGTGATATGATGGTGATTCATATGTGATACAATATGTATATGTGGGGAACAAATTTTGAAAGCAAATGGGGAATATAAGTTGAAGATATCATATGTTGAATAGAAATAGCCAATAGCTCAAACAAGTGATGATTGATTGTAGAAATCAAAAATCTAGATCATGAATTCCAAAGAACAAAATTCAAGCGCGAAACAGATAGACTCAGTAAGCACAGTGTATTCAAGAAAGGAATCAATGATTAGAAAGTTTAATTGTGAAGAACAATTCACAATTAATAATCTGAATAAAAATTGAATCATTGATATGAAATAACGTGTATTGAAATCAAATAGGAATTCAAGCGAGTGTATTTCCACCGAATAATTTCAACGAATATATGAGATGTGGAAATAACTATATCAAGAAAATTATAACGCGTGGTAATTCGTGAAACGATATAAAATCGGAAAGAAACTAACACAAGTAAGTTCCTTATGATGAATCTCACGGTTAACACAGGTAAGCACATGTTCTAAGCTAAGGGTTTTGAGGGATACTTACATCGAAGAGCATAAATGAAGTACGGGTCCTAAACTGAATGTTTAGAAGCCACTAGACATTGAAGACCGGGTCCTGAACTGAGTTATTCAGGAGCCATTCAGCTGCAAAATCAAGAGAAACAAGATTTTGGTATCCACTTGGTTGTGGATCCTCTTTTGTTAGATGCATTTGATTTAAAAGATGAAATTTTGTAAATCCCAAATCGTTCATCGATATAATCATCACATACAAAATCATTTCTTTCAAAGTAAGAACCATATGAAATTCTTTTGGACAGACTGAGAAGTTTATTTCTAGAATAAACTAACTGAGACTTACCAAAAGATGTATCTTGAAAAAATATCTTCTTTTGAACTTTCGGGTCTGAAGCAAAAGATTTTGTATGAGTTACCTTTGTACTAGATCCCTTAACTTGCCAAACAAACTTACCATTTGAATAACGATGTATACCTAAACGATCAACATGACGATCATAGAAGAGATTTGAAGTACGAATCTGACCGCTTGAATTGATATGTCTCCGTGAAGCACTATCCACATTGCTTGAATCATGAGCTTTGAAAATTATCTCCTCAAGTTCCTTCACTTTGGAAGAAAGCTTGTTCCTCTCTTCAAGAAGATCATTAAGCTTCTTCTGTTGATCAGATCGCATTTGTTGCTCAGTCATGATGTCAGTTGATAAGCCTGATAACTTGCTTGTAAGTTTGTTTATTTCAGCCTTAAACGCTTCCTTTTGATCCACAAAATCTTTCTCCACAAGAGTTGGCTTGTTAGGTTCAGCGATTATCTGTTCTAAAATAGTCTTTTCATGGCGAAGAACCTTCTCTTTTTGTTTAAATTGATGTCTTACATCAGATAACTGATTCTGTAAGTCAACAATCTGCTTTTGAAGCTCAATACTTTTCTTGTCATCAGCTTTCCTGTCTAAGTGAACAACTTGGATCTCTTCTTCAAATTCATGCATCATATTATGATATTTCCCAGCACGGAGACTCGGTTTCTTCAAAGAGTTCTTCATCTGCCTCTCAAACTCCTTCCTGTCAATTAAAAACTTTCTTTCTAAGTCAGATATCTTCTGTGACAATTTTTCACTTTCTAGTTCAAAAGATTTTCTCTCATTTACAAAAACATTTCTCTCTTCTTCAAAAACCTTTCTTTCTTTCTCAAAGTTACTTCGCTCAATGATCACAATATGTTCAAAATCAGTTACTTGCTTCGAAAGTTCCATTACTCGTGATTGAGAAGATATAAGATTATCTTCGAAAATCTTCTTATCTTCATCAAGTTCAATAACTTTCTTTTGCAAACATTCAATTTCTTTTCTCAAAGAAGTTACAAGTTTTAAATTTTGAGCATTTCCAAAAGAATGTTTCAACATTTGATCATGCTCATTTTGCAAATCCTTTTTCAAACTTGTAATCAAACTTCTTTCTTTTGAAAGTGAATCTTCAAGATTAGTAACTTTAATAATAAGTTCAGCTTGTTGTGAAGATGTTGATTTCTCATGAGTCACTACTTGGTCTGTGAGGGAAATATTTTCTTTCTTAAGTTTCCAAATTATATCTGTGAACCGATCGACCCTTTGATAGATTGACTCAAAGAAAATTGGATTTAGAAGGTCGTTCACATAAGCATCCACGGCTGCCGTTTGTAACTCTGTGAATTCAGAATCCATTGTTAACTGCACAACGAAAAAATTTAGGATCGTCAACAGAAACTTCGATTAGAAGTATGAATTGTGCACACACAATTTATATCGAACAAATCAAAAATTATGAAGAAAATGGGTAAAAATAAACTTGAAGAACTAAAAAAGACAAAACTAGAAACTTAAACGACTCAAAAACACAAGTACAAGGACTAAAAGTGTAAAAATATGAAAAGTTTCAAGTTCAGGGACTAAAAATGATAAAATTTGAAAGATTAAAAGTCCAAGGGTTGAAAATGAAACTTTTTGAAACTTAAAGTCCAGGTACTAAAAGAGACAAAAAATTGAAAGTTATAAAACTAACGGACTTAACGAGAAAAGGACTAAAAATGTAATAAAACTAACGGAAACGATAACGGAACATACAAAAGCTTAACAAAACACTACCGAACGACATCGAAAAATTGCGAAACAAAAACTAAAAGATAACCAACTTCCTTCTCTAGCAACCCGTAACACCGAACTACGATCGAAACATCTCGAGATAGCCTCGAATTGATCTCGAAAAATATGAGAAAAATGCCTCTCGTATCACTTTTAATGCACGTCGAATAACGTCAAGAACTTGCCGATTGAACCTGAAAATTTCACGAGTCAATACTCTATCAGTCAAACTTTCAAGAAAATCAAAAATGATTTCCCGGCAAAAACCGCTTGATCACCGAAAACGTCTCGCAAAATGACCGTTTGTCATGAAAGTCACATGGAATGATGAAAATCTTTGCATAGGCTTGACTTGAGAGCGCTCGAAACCTTATCGATTAACCTCGAGAGTTCCTGAAAATCACTTTTCTTAAAAATTCCCGCGGCGCTCTACGTCTAGAAAGTAGAAAGACTTCCCGGCAAAGTCATCTCGAGCACCGAAAACATCCCGAAAAATTGACGTTTCAACGCGCTAAGAAACTCTCTCACGTGCTCCTCCTCATGAAATAACCAACAACTCATAACATGAAGAAAATAAAAAAGAGACACGTAGCCTTTCTTTTATTTTCAGTCAAACATATACATGCTATGCTTACGTCCATAGCATAACGTCATCAGCTCCTACACGTGTCAGCCATGAAGAGGGCTGTCACATGCATTCAACAAGAAAACTCACTCAACATCATGCAGTAACTTTATGAGAAAAGAAAGTCTCGAGATATGAGACAAGAATTATTTGAATTTTCTTGGTCAATGAAAATTTCAAATTAAAGCTGCAGACACGCGCTTTCAGGTACTTCACACACTCATACACGTTTACACGCGTCTCGAGATAAGAGAATTAATCACCCTACGCGCTGACAGAGACTGAACAAGCATCAGCCATGCGCTGACAAACGTGTCTTTAAGACCTGCACACGCCTTTTTGGTCTCCCACATGCCTGACAAGAGGTGATTCTTCACGCGTTGACCACGCACGCGTCAAAGAAAGCTTTCCAACACACGCGTCTTGAGTGACAGCAGCTTCCCACGCGCCGACCAACTTTACATGCCAAGATACCTTCTGATTTGCTCACGAGATGACAGCTCACCTGTCTCCCACGCGTTTATCAAGACTGACGAGATGTTCTTTCTTCACGCGTTTACTAGACTCGAGATGGTGAGAGCTGACGGCTGACGCGCTAGACTCGAGATACACACCATCTTGTCCTTACGTGCTGACGCTGACGTGACAAGAGACACGCGTTTTTCAAGACCTGCACACGTTTTCTAATTAATACACCCTTTCTAGAGTTGACCTCGAGTTGACCAATATTAATGCACTCGAATTAACTCGCTTGAGAAGATTCTTTCTTGCTGACTCACGAGATAACTCTCACGTGACTCGAGACAACCCTCACGCCTGCTGACACACTCGAGACATGGACCTGCTGATGTTGACCACACACTCGAGATGACTCTTGTTCCCTCACACACTTACAAAGCTGACACACGTCCTTGATGACGTCTGAAACACGCACGTGACTCGAGATGATGTGTAAGTCTCGAAATAGGACTCGAGACACACAAACAACTTTATTATTTTCACTTTTAAGATCAAACACATATACAAACAACTTTTTGCAAATTTTTCTAAAAATAATGGATCAAACTCCCAAAAATTTTACCTTCTTCACCAAGAACACCTCAAGAACACCAAGAACATCTTCAACCCAAAATTTTTCAAAACTTCAAATTTAACCTCTAAAACAAAAACAAATGATAGATTTATGTCTAAAAACACATTTTAGAAACAAATCCACTCATAACCGAATCAAAATCTCATCAAATCACCGAATCATTCATGAACTCTCAAGAGCACAAACTCAAATTTTCAAGAACAAATTTCGAAAATCTTCACCAAAATTGATAAAATTTGAGTATGTTGCTCACCTCATGATTACAAACAACTTTTGTGAAACAACAAACACGAAAACTAAATCAAATTCATCCAGATTTTAAAAAAAAAAAAATTCTCAAGAACACCATGGATGAACTTTGAAGATTTTCAAAAATCAAAACTCAAATTTGAATACAAATATGATCAAGAGTGATTGTAGATGATTAGAAAACACACCAGAAACACAAAAACACTAAGAGATCTACAAGATCTACAACAAAAATCTACAAATCTACAAAAATCCTATAAAAAACCCATTTCTTCAAAATTTCTTCAATTTTCTTCAAATTTCTTCAAATCTTCATTGAATTTGTGCACAAATCTTCTGCCATAGCTCTGATACCAATTGTAAGTGCAATAACAATGGATCAAATCAATCAATTCTTCATTTCATCATTGAATCTTTACAATATGAACTTTCTCTCTCTAGAATCTCTCTCTAAAACACACACTAATGAATATTACAATAAAGCTCCTCACTAATTACTCACTAACTCCTTCTATTTATCCCTAAGACTAATTAGTCAAACACTCTAATAACATGACTTTGACTCCTCTAATTAAACCTTTGACTTTGACATTAAAGCTTCCTTCTTTGACTTTGATGCTTGACTTTCTTCTTTGACTTCCATCCTTTGACTTTGTTTGACTTTCTTTGACTTCAATATTATTTCCTCATCTTGTGATCTCGGATACAATAATATTTGCACTAACAGTTTGTCAACTCTGCACATTATTCCTAACAGTACTAAATACCTTCACATTATAAATATGATTTCAGGGAAGAAACATGTGTTGAATATTGCCTACCTTTTCTTCCTAAAGTAAGTGCAATTGAATCATGTGGTCATAAACCAGAAGTTTATGAACCAAGAGAATTTTATGGCATGACCGGTTAGACCATCCCGGGTCAGTAATGATGCGAGAAAATAATAGAACAGTCATGTGGGCATCCTTTGGAGAACCAGAAGATTCTCCAAACTAAGGATATGACTTGTGTTGCGTGTTCAAAAGGAAAGTTAATTACTAGCCCATCACCAGCCAAAATAGGGTTTTACTCCCTCAATTTTCTGGAAAGGATACAAGGGGGTATATGTGGGCCCATACATCCCCCTTGTGGACCATTTAGGTATTTTTACGATTTAATTGATGCATCAACCAAATGGTCACATGTGTGCTTATTATTAAGTCGCAACCTGGCGTTTGCATATTTATTTGCCCAATTAATACGATTGAGAGCACATTTTCCAGATTATCCTATAAAGGCAATTCGTTTAGATAATGCTGGTGAATTCACATCCCAAATATTTAATGATTATTGTATGTCTATTGGGATAAAAGTTGAGCATCCTGTAGCTCACATTCATACACAAAATGGGCTTGCTGAATCGCTTATTAAGTGACTACAAATGATAGCCAAACCAATGATTATGAAATCGAAACTACCAGTTTCCGCCTGGGGCCATGCTATCTTACACACAAGAACATTAATTCACATCAGGCCAACAAGTTATAATGCATCCTCCCATTTGAAAACGGTTTTTGGTCAGAAACCGAAATTTCCCATCCTCCCATTATAGCATGTCTAGAAAGTATGGAATCGAGACAAAACCGACGTCGATGATATTTTTATAATAAAGCGTTAAATGAAATTGAAAATAAAGAGGATCAAGAATCAAAATCTGTCAATGAATGCATGCAGAGAAATAATTGGCCAAAATAGAAAGACGCAATACAGGCAGAATTAAACGGGAAGATTTCGGACCTGTTGTCCGTACGCTTAAAAACTATCGGGTATTAATGGGTCTTTATATAAAGGCATAACGAAAAATAAAGCTGTTAGATATAAAATGGCACAAGGATTCTCACAAAGACCCAGAACTAATTATGAGGAGACTTATTCTCCAGTGGTGGATGCAACAACTTCCCGATATCTAATAAGTCTGGTAATACAAGAATGAATTCATATGCGTCTAATGGATGTCATGACAACATATTTGTATATATTATTTGACACTGATATTTACATGAAAATCCCTGAAGGATTGAAACTGCCTAAATCATGTAAAGTAAGTTCTCGAGAACATTATTCAATTAAGTTAAATAGACCATTATATAGTTTGAAACAATCAGGGCATATGTGATATAATCGCCTCAGTGAATATTTATTGAAAGAAGGGTATAACGTTGATTGTATATGCCCATGTATTTTCATAATAATGTTTGGATCTGAATATGTTATAGTTGTTGCATACGGGGATGATTTGAATATGAGAATATTTGAAATGAAAGATCTTGGAAAGACCAAGATTTGTCTTGGGTTACAGATCGAACACCTTAAAGATGGAATCCTTGTGCACTAAGAAACATATATAGAAAAGGTGTTGAAAAGGTTTTACATGGATAAATCACATACATTGAGCACCCCTATGGTTGTGAGGTCAATTGATGTTGAAAATGACCCTTTTCGACCTCCAACTGCTGATGAAGATATCCTTGTTCCTGAAGTACCATATTTGAGTGCAATCCGAGCACTAATGTTTCTCGCTGGTCACACTAGACCCGATATCCCATTCTCTTTGAATTTATTAGCGAGATACAGTTCGTGTCCTACGAAGAGACACTGGAATATTCCGATATCTTCAAGGTACGAAAGATTTGGGTTTATATTTTGCTAACCCATCAAAGGAGAGTTTATATGGTTTTGCAGATGCCGGATACCTGTCAGATCCTCATACCGGTCGCTCCCAAACCAGATATGTATTCACTATGGGTGGAACAACGATTTCATGGGGTTCCACAAAGCAGACTATGACAGCCACATCGTCCAATCATGCCGAGATCTTAGCTATCCATGAAGCAAGTAGAGAATGTGTTTGGTTAAGAAACGTAATTCAACACATTCGTGGATCATGCGGTGTCATTACAGATAAGGAGCCACCGACAGTATTGTATGAAGACAATGCGGCATGCATTGCCCAGCTCAAGGAAGGATATATCAAAGGAGACAGAACCAAGCATATACTTCTGAAGTTCTTTTTCACACATGATTTGTAGAAAAGCGGCGACATCATTAATCAGCAAGTTCGTTCGTGTGAGAACCTAGCTGATTTATTCACCAAGTCTCTTCCGAATTCGACGTTTCGGAGACTAGTTCATGACATTAGGATGCGCCGACTTAAAGATCTCAAGTGATGTGATTATCAGGGGGAGAAAATACGTGTTGCACTCTTTTTCCCTTGATCATGGTTTTGTCCCACCGGGTTTTCCTGACAAGGTTTTTAATGAGGCAACAACCCCAAGCGTATTTGGAGTGACTATGTACTCTTTTTCCCTTCACTAAGTTTTTTTCCCACAAGGGTTTTACTTAGTAAGGTTTTTAACGAGGCATAGTACTCTTACTTGACATCCAAGGGGGAGTGTTATGGAATATTATATTATGGTATGGATGTCAATCCCTTTATTAATGGTATGGATATATACCATATAGTGTATTATCTTTCTTAGAGGACAAGTAATGTATGTGTATATATAGATGTACCCTCTATTGAATAATAACACAAGCTTATTGGCTCTCATCTCTCTATATCTCTTTTCCTCTCGATCTCGTCTCTCTCGTCTCTCTCTATATTCTCGTTATTTTCATAACAATAATACCTTTTATAAATATTTTTGTAATAAAAATTGTAATTATAGTAATTAATATTTCAAAGAATTTTAAAATTTTCATTCCCTTTCATTTCTTTCACGTTTTGGAAGAAAAACGAGTTTTTGAAAAAGAAGTTTTCTTTCCTTTCCTTTATAAAGGAGCTCCAAAAATAAAATTAACTTGTTAAGTATGTAACATGTACAAATTTATTATAGACTCATATTGGGAAAACGTATGCAATTATTTAAAAGACAAAGATCAAAATGTTGAAACTATACTATTATACAGACGAGTTTATATGAGAACGTCAACTATTCACGAGAATTTTTTGATATACAATGATTCACCGTACAAAATCGGATATGATTCACGTACAAAATCGCATAGCATTCACGTACAAAATTACATGTGATTCACCTACAAAATCACATACGATTCATATGAATTTCTTTTGTACGGCACGATTCATATGAATTAGTCCACGACTTTAAGTCGTGTCCAAAATCGTCCACGTCCCATTTTTTCCGTTACTGTAGAATCACATATAATTTTATACATGGGCAAAGCTCATCACATTCTGACAAATAGTTAACATTCTTGTTTGAACCTTTTTCTACTATTATATTAATAGAGTTGTAATACTTATTTGTATTTTAACGTATTTAGGTAACATTTTTCTTTCTTTGAAGATTATAATATCATTTTAACGTATTCATAAAGTTTTTTCCTTTTCATTTGTGGGTGTTTAGATCTGTTTAACTGTGGGTGTTGATTGATTTATTTGTTATGAAAAAGAAAATAAATATATTTTAGTGTTGGATGGTGGAAAAATAAATGTGCTTATATCTTTGCCAAAAAAAGAGAGAAGAAGTTTTTGAAAAATCATTTCGTTCTAACTTATTGATTTATTTAAAACAACATATCAATTTTTTAATTATTTTTATACGTATAAACAATTATAAACATCCTTTAAAAACCAACTTATCAACTTATTACATTTATACACCCTCATAAGCTAATCGATAAAAAAAAAATTGACGCCACATAAGTTAATAAGTACTTTTATAAGAAAAACATAAGTTGTCTTAAATAAACAATCTCCAACACCCCTTAATTCTTTTTGTAGGTTAACAAAGTTTGTCTAGCCTAGTGATAGAAGTAACATCCTTGAGAAGGAGAGGGGGGGGGGGAATAGTATCCCTACCTGGGTCCGAACTCCCGCGGTAGCAAGTGGAGTTACCTAGGTTCCAGGCCGGCCTCTGGGCCGGTTTGGAACCGATGTTGGTTAGTCGGGTTCTCAAATGTATCCCGAATACTATAAAAACGTGTGTGTGACTTTATATGTCATTCAAAAAAATTTCTTTTTCTAGGTTGTGGAGTTTTTTCTATAAAAATAGGTATTTTATCTCTGTTCCCATTTACTTTTGGAAGATTCTCTTAATCATAAAGATATTTTCCCCCTCATTCATATTTTCTTTATCTTGAATTATAGATACGTATTTATGCACAAGGGGAAGTAAAAAAATCTTAAATCTAAAGCCAAGAAATAGAAATAATAATCTTGTTTTATGTTCACTTTTATTCCCCTACCGTATGATGCCAATTTTATGATTTATGTGTTTCTAAATCGCATATCGGATATATAAATCTCAAGGTCAATATGGTCCAAAAAATTTGAAAAATGTTGGCTCGACAGTGGAGTCTTTAAACCCATAACACTTGTTCTAGTATACCAACCTTCTAAATGGAAGTTCCATTTTCAATCGTCTAAAATGAATGATATTTCCAATCGTCTAAAAGTAAAAGTTCGTATTACATTGTAACGCCATGTTTCCCAAGTTATGTGTTTTAACGGCTTTTGGCGGGATTAAGCTAAAATTTGTTAGTCGGTTATGTTGTTTTCAGGAGTAAAGGGGCCGGTTTGTTAATTCCGGAAGTTAAAGGTTAAACTAGACATGTATAAAGGGGAGGAGGAAGCCCAATCCTTTTTGGCTTTTTGGCCGTCTAAAAGTAAAAGTTGAGAGAAAGAGAGAGGCGAAGGAGGCGATTTTGGGAGAAGGAGCAATTGGCATAAGTGAAACGATTGTCAAACGGCTTCTATAGCAAGGTATATGTTCTACATCATTATTATTGATAGTAGTGTCATGGTGCATGATGTGTGTTAAGGCTAGGGTTTGGATGAGGATTGGTGATCAACAGATCACCAATTGAGTATTATGTTTTTAGTTGTTGTTATAGAATGATCCTATATAGTTTGGGAAGCATGTATGAGCATGATTTGAATGAGAAATCGTTGTAATTTGGAGTTTGGATGAAAACCCCGTTTTCAGTCGCAAACCGCGACTTGATTACGATATGCGGGTAACGGCGGGTGAGCCGCGGGTAGGGACCCGTCGGCGAGCCGCCGTTTGCACTGGATGGATTTCTCACTTTTTTTAATCACGTTTGTTTGGGGTTTTCTTGTTTATACTCCCCTAAGGGATGATGCATTAGAGTGTTTGGTGAAGTTTGGGAGAAAATGAACTGGTTTAGCTATGTCATTTTGGGATAAAAGGGTCGGGTTAGACGTAGAATAAGCTTTTGGGCTATGTGTTGATACTTTGTGCATGTAAATGTTATAGATGACCCTCTTTGAGTATCCTACGAGTTGCGGGAGTGTGTTAGTGACCAATTGACAAGTGAGTACTCTATTTGTACCCTATATTGTTATGTATGTGTAATTGAGATGCATGTATGGTTACGTGTTATGCTTTGTATGTGAATGGATATGATAGTACCTAGATGGTATTAATATCTCTAGGGAAGATTTGATGGATTAAGAGGCCTGGTATCAGTGTCATTGTTTCTTTGACGGTAATGAGCCATAAGGAAGGGATGATGTTGCATATTATTTGATCACTATGTGTTGATAGTTATATATGCATGGTTGTATATGGTATTAGATGTTGTGTGCTCACTAAGCGTAAAACTTACCCGTTTTGTTTCCTTTTTTTAGTGACAAGTACATCATCGGGTAGTAAAGGAAAAGCCACCATGTGACGTTCCGAAATCCAGGCAGCTCAGTCATGAAGTTTATGTTGGGAAATTTGGATAAGACTTATGTTTTGATTTGATACTATTGAGGAGTGTTATGTACGTTTTAGTAAATTTGTGTTTTTGGATAAATGGGATGGTTTCACTTTATGGTTTTATAACACCTTCTTTTAAATGAAAAATTACTTTCGGATAAATTATTTTCATAGTTTGGCAAGGCTTCCGCTTATTGTGATTGATTTCCATTAAGATTATGTTTTCAATGAATGAGGTGTTACATACATATTCGGTCCAATCAGAAAAATTGTTACAAGAAGGTGTAGATGCACTTCTTGATAATGGAATCTTAGCTGAGTGTGAATGATTACCTTTTGATATACCGAAGCATAAGAAGAATTAGTATTCTGGATTACAAATAGTGATTCAATTGATGACACCAATATCGTAACTAGCACTAATATCGTTCATCTCATCAATATCGATATCATCAAAAGGCCTACAAACACGAACGGAAAAAAACGGTGATTTGATTGATGACACCAATATCATAACTAGCACCAATGTTGTCAATCTCATTTCAATATTGATATCATCAAAAGGCCTATTAACATGAACGAGAAGGATGAAAGCGAGTTGGTATACTAATTCCTCAAAAACGATTTTATCATTTATGTATCCGAAATTGAACATAGGTGGATACATTCCTTATACATTTGTCTCGGTTTCACTCATTTATTGATGCAATTTTGAATACTTGAACACAAATAATATCTAGCTCAGTTGGTCTTCCTAAAGGCGGTAACATCCTTTGTGGGGGGGGGGGGGAGGCTGTGGATGCGATCCCAGTCTACCAGGGTTCGATCCCAACGAGAGTCAATTTGAGGGTATAAGGAGTACCCAGTCCTTAGGTTAGTCCAATGATAGACCGTGGGAGATTTGTGGTTAGGCTTTAGGTCCAACGTAAGCAACGGCAGATTAGTGGGCTGCCTGTGGATGCCCGATGCCGCCGGAGAGGTGTGTGTGCGTGCGTGCGTGCGTGCGTGTGTTCATGGTAGTTGTTCGTTGGTTCGATGTCGCTATGTCTTCAATTTTTTTAATACTTGAACGGTTGACTCCTTTTTATTAAATAAAAATTTGAGAAAAGGTCCAAATAATCCACAGTTTTTAGGATCAATAGGTCTTTAAATCGTTTATTTGAAAAAAAAAATTTGAACCATTTTTATTGGATCTAGACATCTAAAAAATCGTAAGAATTCTTGATCTCTCAAATTTTCTCTCAATTCTAAAAAAGGATCACTACAAAGTTGTTGATAACTTTTTTCCTTATAGCAAAACTGTTAAAGGAAAAATAAAATAGAACAACAAAGAATAGAGAGACAAGAGAGATATCATTCTCATTAATCAAAAGCCCTTTATATAGGGATGGATACAAGTAGATAAATACCAGATATTTCAGTTCTAATCTAACTCTAGTATATCTATCTCTATCTCTATCTGTATCTATAACTCTATCGTCATATCCTTTAGACGATGGCACATTTATCCTACAACACTCCCCCTTGTGCCGAGTCAAGAGAATGGTGGTGCATGATTGTTGCCTCGTTAAAACCTTACGCCAAAATAAAAACCCAGTGGGAAAATAAAAATATGACGAAGGAAAGAGTACAACGCACCAATTTCTTTGCAATATAGACTTTTCCTTTAGTCTAATGTTTTCTCTGATTCGTTCATTGATCATGAGAGATAGGAAAACACTATGGTATATACATTGTTGCCTCACTAAAACCTTACCCCAAGGAACAAAACCCAGTGGGAAAAATAAAACCTTGGGTGAAGGAAAGAGCACAACCTACCAATATCACATATGTAGTAAACTCCTCCTTTTGTCTACTACTCCCCCTGATTTGTGCATTAATCAAAGGAGTTATGGAAACATTAGTATTTGAATACTTTCTACTTGTTTTCCAACTATGGTTTTAGGTAATGATCGGTAAATATGTCACATCCTTTTGACATCTTAATTGATTTACTTGAATCTAGGGGAGAGTTTGTTATAGCTGATAGTATAACCACTTAAGCAGAATATGCTTTGTGTTATTTCCCTTGATGTATCTCAATTTCATTTACTTGATACATGATGCATTTTTCATTTATGCGGATAGGGTATTGGTTTAATCAAAGTACTAACTTCTCTAATATGTGTAATGATAATTCTTAATCATATACATTCTTGTAAAGAAATATTACTTGAATAGTTTATAGAGATAGTTGTATGTAAGGTTTGCTTAGTTTACTTACAAGCAATAAACGTGTTCCCTATGGTAATTCCTTATCCAATTTGGGAACAACTTTTGTATGGTTATACATATAACTAATATCAACAAATAATTACCGATGAACTATTACATTAGTCACTCATTAATAGGTATTGAAATTCCATTATCAACCATAACCCTCTTTCTTTAGGGAAATTTTAAGCCCATGTCAACGGTTCCAAAATATTAATTTGATATCATTCCAATGACATTGCGTAGGCGCGGAGCTAAATCTAGCTAACAAATTCATTGAGAGATAATATATGGTCACGTGTATTATCTAAAGTACAATAATGCGCTTATTGTACTTAGGTATGGAATTCCAGCTCCGAACACCTCTTCGTCATCATCCTTTAGACGGAATAGATATTTCCTTATATCCAACACTTTGACCAATCATGGGAGTGCTAGCCATATACGCTGTGTCCATATATAAATCGCCTGATCATTTGGGGACATATGCGTATTGGTGGATTAATATTCCACAAACTCGGTGTCTTAGCTTAAAAACCAAGTTTTCCCAAGTTTTTATCTCAAATTCAGATTTCAAGTAGCATGTGCTTTCTCTTATTTCATCAAGAGTGTCTATATATGTTCATACATCAACATATTAAGCCACATTGAAAATCTAGAACTCGTTTTTCTAAACAAATACGCAAGGGCACAGTTCATCATTCTATGAACGTTTTAACTTTATTGAAAACACACTTTGTGATTTAGAGTTACCTAATTTAGTTAATGTAATTCCATCAATTACTTTTATATATCTTTTATCTAGATCCCCATAGATATATACTAACCACATTAATGAGCTGCATTTCCAGTTCTTCGGAAACTACTATGCTAAATAATTAGCAAAACGTTTTAACGTTTATCACATGAGAGTAATACTCGTTGTCAATCCAGGGCATTGTGAGAAACCTTGCGCCAAAGGATAGTCTTATACATTATGACTGAATTATTCTCATTACGCTTCTTAGACAAATGTTTTATCTATGTCCTACAGGCTTTACACTTGGTGGGTTAGCACTACCAAACCAATTACCTGTTCATTTGTCAAATAATATAATTATCCTGGATTGCTTATTTAGGCCAATTTGCTCTTGTTGATATTTTTCAACTAAGCATGGTTCGATATCATCGTGCTTTATCATTTCATAAGCAACGATATATGCAAATATATCATCATTGGATATGATCTGTCCAGCGATTCATATTCATTCGAGATTTATCTCTAGAATCAATATTAACTTCGGAGCGTCCTCCAGTAATGATTCATGGACATAGTTTATAATCAGAGATAATCCCATAAAGGGTTGATGATAGATATTGGTTGTGCCTTACTCTTCTCTTCCATTAGATGAGTATTTATCGAACCAAGTAGCTTCCCCCATTTCCTTTTGGGAGCTACGGCCTCAACCACACCTCCACCATGTGTGATTGCAACGCTCTTTCCAGCGGCGCTGTGCCCTTGTTTAGGGACTTTTCAGTTTTCACTTTGCGGGTATATTTGCAGCTTGTATATGTGATCTTGTCACTTTTGGAATAACATTAAACGTATCAGGTATCGAGTCTGATTCGTTTGACTTCAACTTTACTTTATGAAGTTTGGGGATCAAAATATAATGAAAATATTCCATGACAGTTCTCGTCGTTCCTTTAGAAAATACTTTTTCCTATCTCCCCCTAACGACGAGAAGACTGTCATCAAAGTGACAATCCGCAAATCATGTGGTATAAGAATCACCCGTCAAAGGTTCAAATTAGCGGATAATTGTTGGAAATCCATAACCAACATAGATACTTCATTGTTTTTAATGACCCATTTTGGTGCGCTGGTGGGGCGCAATTGGCACATATACTACTACACAACCAAACATGCATAAATGTAAAAGATCAGGCATATATCCAGTTACCAACTGGTATGCATGATATTGGCTGGCTAGTGGTGGGTTTAAAAACAAATTAGTAAAGTTGCATGTAATATTGCATCCCCCATGTAGATGTATGTAAATTGGTGCGCATAACCAATACTCTAGCTATCATCTACATTATTTTGATGACAACTTCTACTAATCTATGAGACCATTTTATATCTACTCATGGGGTATAGGAGACTATACATTGATCTCCATATATATGCAATAATTATCAAATTCTTCTGATGTAAATTCTCTAGCATTCTAAGTCATATAGACTTATAAGACAATAAGGGTGGTGAGCCCTTAACCGTACAACTAGTGCTAGGAGTGCAACAATTCATGTGGACAATAGTAGACATGCATTCATCGTGTCAAAACCAGAACCATAAAGTACTTTAATGACCCGCTTTCTGGATTTTTATGTCCATAAATATAACCTTGTATTCGTTGTAAGAATGAAATATTTGTATATTGTTCTTAGCTTTAGGATGGTCTCATTCCCGTCTTAGCTAATTATTAGGGTATATAAAACTTCTAGATATTCGATGAGGCTTATTATGACGGTGATGTTGCTTCTTGTGCTTTAGAAGTCAACAATTGCACTTTCATTTTGCCTTTCAATCGAATAATGCGTCTATGTGTATTTTCAATACATGAATCTCTATATCATGACCAAGGTGCCTACATGACATGTATGTGCCATTGTCCAAAAGTTCTTTATCGGTGACAAAATGTGATTTAATGACTTAGATAATCCATTGATTTGACACATTAATTTCTCTAAATATATATTCCTTTCATATCATTAGAGTTAATGTATATATACCCATTCTCATTCGTATAATTTTAAAATGATACAAATGTCTTAACAAGGTTTCCATTAAGATGACAGTTCATCGTCTAAGTATTATGTTGGGGGAAAATTAATCTATTTCTTTATATTAGGTGGGAGGTTCCACAAACTTAAATTCTCCTCGATACATTCCTTCTTGGAACGGAGAGTATTAAGAGTTTTGTATTGGTTTTGATGTATTTCTTTACATCTATGATGGTGAGAAAATCTAGTGTATATATACGTAAATACAATTACTTTGATATATCGAATAAATACTTAAATAATATAATATTCAATCAACATAAAAGAATATTTAGTTAATAAGAGATGGTTTAAGCTAGTATCAACTATCAAGTGTAAGCATACATGTATCCATGATAAAATTTAAAATGTCCATTATCACCTAAGACAATAGTTGTATATTTGCTCTAGGTTTTGAAAAATCCTTTCTGACTCTTACCTTGACCCCTTACCTTTGAGAATCTCATCCACATGGTTCATAAATGTCACATGTGTGAAATTTTGTTAAACTCACAATCCTTTGGAGTTGTTTCCACCTCTAATGCTTTCATTATTAGTCTTGGGAATTTTCTTTGTCCCATAATGTCTAGTCTTGTTACTCGAAAAAACACTTTTATGTCTCTCAACCACTTGCAGTAGGTTGATCGTTATGTCTAAAATGTATATTCCAACGCATACTAGTTCATTAGTATGTTTGTTGCTATCTAAAATAGGGGAATAGATAATATCATCTTTTGCGAGTTTCTTGCCACATAAATTAAGACATGGTTTTAGACATAACATTTATTGGTTGAAATAAATGACCTTTTGTAATTGAGTAAGTGGGTTTTATTCCATTGCACGATTAGTATATCTCCATTAAATACTATCAGTTCAACTTTTCAGGACATCCAACAGTTATTTGGATGTTTCTAGTCGAACGTTTTTCTTATGAAAGCTAAGACCGACATGCGGTCTTAAAACATGATGGTATAGAAAAAGGGTGGAAATAAGGTTATAAATTATATAATCTTCTACGAGTTCCATGTCACGAAGATTGAGGTGCTTTTTGAGACACAACATTTTCCTTTTGTTGAAAATCAATCACCTTCTAATCGAGTGAGTTTCATTCCACTATATGATTAGATTAAAAAATACATGGTAATATACATCCTAGTTTTCTTTTTCAGGATGTCCCACGGTTTTTGGAGGATTCTAGGTATCAATGTTCCGTATGAAGATTGTGATTGATGTGTCGTCTCAAAAATCTCAAGGCATTTTCTTGTGCCTTTTGACGAGGTTGGTTTTGGGTCAATATGAAGTTGATGGATTTTAGATATATTCTTGTACCTATCCAGCAAAAGAGTCTTTAAATTGGATATTCTTATGTGTACTAAAATTGTTTTGAGTTTAGGACATCGAATCCAATATATCAAATTCAGGATGAGTTGGTTCAACTATAACAGACAATAGATAAGGTGTAATTTATGAAGACAAAATATATTGTGCACATGAAATCTCGTTATCATGGCAGCATAGGATTGGTATTTTCAAGCGTTTCCTTTTGTTGAAAATGTTATATTAGTATTTCATTATTCATAAGTAAATCGCAAAAACACTTGTGGACTTCCAGGTAAGAAGGGGAATCACGTGGATTGCTTGAGTCCCTACAAACCTTAGGCTATTTACACCCGTTTGACAAAATCCATTAGATATCTTGCAATCACTTTGATTATGAAATACACTAATAACATTAATAGTTTTATGGATTTTGGTATGAGGCCAAAATGTGAGATTGAATTAATACCATGGTGGTATTTTAGTAGGCTTTTGGCAATGGGCGAAAAGATATGTGTTTGGCATATGAAACCAATTTTAATATATTAATGATATTTTTGAAACTCTTGGTAATAGGTCAAAAGATATGGGGAATGGAGGTGTAACTTCCAAAAGTATAGTATCGTAAATTGTAAAATTAAAAACTATAAGTAGGAACTTATAATTGGGTTAAGTATTTGGAAACTATAAGTATAAACTTATAATTAAGATTAACATTTAGATCGAATAAATAGTTATATAGGATAAACCATTTAATATTATACAAGGAAATCAAATAAAAAGAACTAAATATATGCTTACATTAATAAAAGTGAATCGATCTAAATAGTGCAATAAAAGAATAGAGTCAATCAGATAAGCAAATTAGCAATTTAAATCATTATCCCAAATCAAATTAATCTACTTTATCCCAAACTGATATAAGGATTATCATTAACTAAGATGTTGATCAAAATCTAAGTATATAGTGATTTTCAACATAGAACAACATGCCACTAAACATATATATGGTTATAACATGGTAATAAATAATAATATATCTAAAACAATAAACTATGCCGATAACACAGAAAGGAATCAATGGGCTAACACAATTAAGCAAACTAGTCTAACTTTAACATTTAATAAAAAAAAATTAAAATTTTTTTTTTTAGAAAAAAAAAACGTACGTCTAGATTTAATTTGGAGACCGATATCAACATATTATATATAATTCTTCTTATCAATGAAAAATAAAGTTTAAAACAAACGATTTATACATAATTAATCTGGATGACAACACCAAAAACACAATTAATTAACAACGCCTCAGATCAATTTAAATAATTATCTTTTAGTAATATAGTATATTCTACTCAACGTCAATATCCAAATTTATGAATTTCACTAATTAATTCAATTAAAAAAATAAAAATTGCATATTGTATTCGATTTTAATAATTTTTCTTCTTTTGATACGATTCAAATCAACAATGAAAACATAATAAAAGCATGCCATAGACCAAATTATAGACGATACTTTGACTTCTAATATAATCTAGAAATACTTGCATATCAAATTAAAAAGAAAAAATATATACTAAACAAAACTTACGTGGATAAAAATAGCGCAAAGTAAACTGAAAGAAACTTACTTGAATTTGTGGCTGACATAACAAGAGAACGTAAATAGGCAACGGAAAAAAGAACCGTTTAGAGACGGTAACATTGAATACCGAGCTTACGTGCTGATAACGTGTTAAAGGAAAAATAAAATAGAACAACAAAGAATAGAGAGACAAGAGAGATATCATTCTCATTAATCAAAAGCCCTTTATATAGGGATGGATACAAGTAGATAAATACCAGATATTTCAGTTCTAATCTAACTCTAGTATATCTATCTCTATCTCTATCTGTATCTATAACTCTATCGTCATATCCTTTAGACGATGGCACATTTATCCTACAACAAAAACTAAAATATTGTTAGAACTAAGATGGCAACCAAACAGGTATTGTAAAAGTGAGTTTGAATACAATACCCCGAAGTTACTATAATTTAATTATTTTGTTGGTTTCTCAAATAAATTTGCACACATAAGACAAAATTGTTGCTGAAAAAACAACTAAAATCTATTATACAATTTTTTTAAAACACTTAGAAAACAAATAACAATTTACACTTGAATTAAGAGAAAGTTGCTTTCTAGAAGGAGAAAGCAATCCGTCGATTTTTACATGTACGCAGAGAATAGCTTCAAAAGCATATTCTTGCATGGAATGGGTGTTGATCTATTTATACTACCATGTGCATTAAATGCATGAGACATTGTCTATTTGGAATTAATCTTCAGACTTGTCCTTAAAGAGGACAAATAAGTCCTTTTTCTTTCTTCTTAGCAATTCGTTGACCTTCACAGGTTGTTGTAGACATCTCCTAAGAAAGTTATAAAAGACAAACATTTTTTATCTGACATCTCAGAGAATGTCCCTATCAGACCATGGTATGAAGATTCATTATTGAAAACTCCAAGCAGTAAGAACACGTGGACCCTCCAATTTTGGGAGAGAGAAGTCTTTCCGATTTCGGTTGTTGCACAGTGAAGTTTGGGGAACCATCTTTAATCCACATCTGAAAAATTGGTTTCTTGCTGATTTCAGATAGTCTTTGATTTTGCATAAAAATTAAGTATAACTGAGCTTACACAAAGAACCATAAAGAAAATCTTAATACAAAATTATAAAGTAAAGAGAATCGAGGAAGTTATCTTCAAATCGATGGTCCAACAAGTATATCAAATCAATAATTAGATGTGTAAATACAAAAAAGGATCAAGTTTATATGAATGTGGCTACATACACCTTCATTCCTCTATCAAGAATATCAGCAAAACAAATTTTGAAAGGAAAACAAAAAAATAGAAAGGACTTTAAATGAAAATGAATGAAACTTACAAACCGGAAGAAATCCATGGCTCCCTTTCCCACTTTGACAACATAGTACAGTTATCGTGACCTTCCAAGTTTTTGGATTTCATCACCATCCATTGATGCATCGTACATTCGTACATCCAATGTTGCTCGATCAATTGAAATTGAAAGCGAGTAGGAAAACAAAGGGATACCAGAGAGATTGAATCGTTGCAGAAAAATTGTGAGCGAGTAGGAAGAGAAAGGGATATTTATTTTAATTTTTTGCACAAAAATGCATACTATCACCCTTAAAACACACTACCTCTTAACTTCTTCAAAAAATGTATCCAAAACATAAATAGTTGCTTCAATAAATAGTAACAATTACGCCAAATATACCAACAATTGAGTGAATATATGAAAAGTTGCTCCAAAAATACCAACAATTGCACCAAATATACCAAAAGTTGAGCCAAAATATCAAAAGTTGTGCCAACATATCCAAAATAACACTTGATCTATGTTAAGATCATGGCATGAAATATTCTTCACTTCACTACATCTTACGTAATGGAAACATAAGAATGTGCATCTCCAAAATACAATAAACAGAGTTGGTAGAACTCGATCTAACAATGAGAAAAGCTAAAACCCAAAAGAGAGTATACCAAATAAAAGAAAACAAGACCGTCTTATCATCTTTATTTGTTACTCCCCGATCGACTCACCAACAAAAATGATCTCAATGTACTTAAACTGTTGTCGGAAAACTAAAAAGTCTAATAATGTGATTCTTTCCCTTTAAAATGATACAACACTAGAAGCAAACAACGAAAACGATTTGTTGAATAAATAACAAACGAAAACATACACCAACACAACTGCAACATCAGCTTCTTCTTCGGATGATCTCTTTAATCCTTAGCAGCAGTAGCAGGTGGTGTAGCCTTATTTGCTGGATTATACACGCTGAACTCCCCGAACTCTCTTCTACCACTGGCAAAAAATTGTCCAGTCATATCCTTTTTTCACAAAACAAAACTTTAGAATCTACCATTATGTTTCATCCCATAACTACTCGATAAAACCAAAGATATATCACACCCAAAGGTAGGATCTGGTTGAACCGCTTTGGACATGTGATGATGGTAAAATTACGTAATAAATACATTGTTTAACAAAAACATAGTGCATTTAATTAAACACTAATAGCTTGGAAATTTCTACAAACGTTATATTTACATATATAAGAGAGGCAGGTTCGAACTGAAAACATTTTGCAAGATTGCAAGAACTGTGATAAATATATGATAGACAAGCTTAAGCATCGACGATTAAACCTACCTAAAGGGAATATAATCATATATATGATATTGAGACTTCTCGTCTTCTCACATTGTTTTCGCATGATCTTTCCTCTCTCTCTCTCTCTCTCTCTCTCTCTCTCTCTCTCTCTCTCTCTCTCTCTCTCTCTCTCTCTCTCTCTCTCTCTCTCTCTCTCTCTCTCTCTCTCTCTCTCTCACTCCATATATTGTATGATATCAAAAACCAATGGTAAAACAAAGTTATCAGAACTTCACATTTTCTAAACCATTGGGTGAAATTTCGAACTGCTCTATAAGATGATCAGGTACCTTTTCTCAAGATTGAACTGGTCCATTTTGCTTATCAGGTGGAAAAGGTTTAAGGGTGTTATTGTAATTTCTCTTTTAGTTAGATGTGTGCTAGTTTAGTATATATAGATGTATGATGTGATCCCTTTTCACTCAAATCGATACAATCAGTTTACTTCATCCACCTGACCTTGTCGGGTCGAATTTAAACATTATGTTGTTTGTTTTTTCATCACAAACAGAAAAAACATCCATTGCCATTCTTCTATATCCTTAGCTAGTTCTTTGCCCAAACTAGATGCTCTGAAAATCCAAAAAATTAATACTTATCTAGAATTCTAGATATAGCTATCACATCTACATCTACTTGCAATTCATGGAAATTGTGCTCAAATTGAGTTGAATAAACTCTTATAACTACTGTTCCTAACATCCTGTCCGAAACAAGTGACATTTCTATTTCAGCTTGTCCCGAAATAATTATCCACTTTCAAAAGTAAGTGCCTACTTTCCAGTTCTACCCGTAATTGATAATTAAGCTAAACTTTTGGGTTAAATATATCAAGTCAGAAACTATGTATGTATAATGTTGTAATCTATGTTTAGTTTAAGTGGGTCAAAGAAACTTGGGCCATAGGCCAACAAGTTCTGTATATAAATAAAAGCCCATATGTGGCAGTTAAGATTAGAAACCAGTTTGGGAAAAGATGTGTCGATCAATGAAACGACACACCCCTTGGTATAGACACCGGTTTGTTGTGTATAAATAGGGTCAGCGTATTTGTAAATTGTATGAACAAATATTGCAAGTATCAATGAATTAGCAAGTGTATTCATATTATTACCTGTGATTTGTTCATCATAGCAAGATTATATCCAACACCCATCAATTAATGGACTAATAGTAAAACAGCCATTTGTTTAATTACAAAATTGTAATAACTTGACATTCCTAAACCTTTGTGCATTTTTCATTGTGGAAATTTATTTGAGGATGGAAGGAGTATCATTTAGCACATTTGTAGAGATTCCATCATTCATGCCTTCACTTCAGTTATTATTTCTTGAATTTTAACGTTAAATGGTAATCGAATATATAGAAATGCTATATACCTGTGTGTCACATCCCAGCCTGCAGGTAAGAAACGAGGATGAATGGCTTCAACAAACACTTGTCTCCATCTTTGACAAAATTCGCGAACCCCATCTTCCCCATGTTCCTTCATCAGGAAATCAACAACTTGCTTCCCATGTGGTCCATGACCTAATAACGATAGCTTTGAACTGCATGTGGCGAAGACGGCACCATCAGAACTCGGGTGTACGGAGCCATTTACTTTGGCAGATGGATCTGTAACTTCAGAATCAACACTGGAATCCAAAACAGAAGCATCTTTAGGCTCGTCTACTTCATTTGCGCTAATGTTATGCTCAACCAGGTCTGGATCTTCTTTAGATGCATCTGATCCATGTTCGGTATTGATATTTGATGCCTTATTGGAGGATGAAAGTTGTACACCACCATTACTGCTCTCTACTTCCTTGTCTGAGACAATGTTCATTGAAGAACTAATAATAGACAAACCTCTCTTTTTCCTCATTCGTCTTCTCTCGTGAGGACTCATTCCAACTAGTAAAGCCTTTTCTAGGTCTTCCTCAGATATATCTCTTCCTCCATAATACTTCTTGACAACCTGCAAAAGAAATACGAATAAGGCCCGTCTTTGCAATTCAAGTTCAGTTTGGTAAGCAAGCACAATACAGGACATGACAGAACAAAACTTGTTGTCCCACATTTGGTGCGACATTTAGAACGGGACTGAACAGGAACAAGCAAGACAAATTTGCCAACCAAAATTCCCTCATTTTTATCCCACCAAAATAGCTGGAACAAAAGTGAGGGAGATGGGTCAAGCTTGGTAAATTACAAAACTAGCTAAGTCAAATTAAAATCCTAAAACTTTCCACAATTCTTTCACCCACCTATCTCATTCTTACCCATCCAGTGCATCCTGGTCCCTTTTACATGCCAAACACACCCATAATGCTATAGAGTAGCATAACGGCAGCCAAACGCACATACTGTGTAATAACATCTTTAACTTCATGTTAGCAGTGCAGCAAATTAGCATATCAAGGTCCAGCTTTGCTTACACTAAGCGATTAAATCTAAGATTCACCTTCATGACATCCTATAGGAAGTATCGGGTTAAATACTGGGGAGGGGGAGGAGGGCGGAGCTTAAGTGTAACAGACAATATAAACTAGCTGTCAGGCCAAATTTGAAAGTAAATTGGATTATGATTTCGGTGACCCAACTTTATGACATGATCAAGACAGTTTGACGGTGAGAATAACAAAATTTTATACTTGAATAGATTTTCTATTTGATATCCGTCATACAAAAATTGAATGAGTCTACCTTAGATGCAAGTGTACTACTGCAATTTTTCACAAGCTATAATGAAGATCCTAGCAACTACTGTGGATATAGACAAATTGTCGAACCATATAAATATTGCATGTTCAGTTTTTATTTCTAGCAGCAATTCTGTCTGATTATAGATCCTAACATATGAAAAGTGCTTCATACCTCTTTCAGTTCCTCACGGCGCTTAGGTGGCATCCTTGGTCCATGCCGTAAGAGAGCCATTGCTGCCGTTCGCAACTCTAAAGGAGACACACCTCCATCACCAAGTTTCATAACAGAGGTGGAAGATCCAGACAGGTCATGTTCTTCAGTAGAATTAACCACTTTGTGTACAAATAGTGGTATCCCAAATTCTGAAGCTACTTTCTTCTTGTACTTCTCAGCGGCAGAATGTGCTTTTTCATGACAATCCACACAAACTAGAACAATATCATGAGAGCGGTGGCTTTTCAAATGTTCAGGGAAGTGTATCCTATAACATGATGGGATGATTCGGTAGCGTAAATAGTGGTTTCCTTCACCACAGCCTACACATATATTTTTCTTGCTTTGAATATAGAAATCATTTCCTTCATCTTCTGGGCGACCTTTGGGTTCAAAGAGAAGCATTATGGCTGGTGGGTCTTCATCAACAAGTTTTGCCAGATCTCGCTGCAAATACCTGCATGTTTGACAGTCATGTATGATCCCAAACTGAGACAGAAAGAAATATGATTTAACTTACATTTGATTAAATAACAATTCAGTACTAACCATTCTAGCTTCCTTCGATCACAGTAACATAGCAATCGTCCATCGTTGGCATATATCCTGCAGTTGTGATAGACTGGAGATTTGCAGGAGAACTTCTGAACAAAAAGCTGTCGAGAAGCCTTCCGGGCACCTTGTTTTATAAAGTTATATCCATTTTTCTTTGAAACTAATATCTTTGATGCTACGGTGTTACTTTTAGACAATAGGCCATAGTTATAAAGAGAAAAAGGACAAGAACCATTTAGACCAAGGTGCTTCTTAAGGAATAATTGAAACATGTCATCAAGATTGTCTTTTTCATCTTGAAGGAGGTAAGGGAAGTCATCCAAATGACTTAAGACGACTGAGGAAGGAAACCGAGGGAAACAATTAGAACCGACAGAGTCCATCTCTATATCAGCTTGTGATATTGTGGTGCAAATATCTGTTGCAGTTAATGGAACTTGTTCAGCAAGAGCGACCACAGCATTATCAGACAATACATATTTAAGGCTCTCATCATGCATACGGGCCTGAAAAGTTACGTGCATAAGAATGAGCCAATGGTAAAAAAAAAAGTAGATAAGTCCAACAGTAAGTTGTTTACCATCAAATCCCTCCAACAGCATAGACGTCTAACAAGATCTTGAAACTGCATAGTATAGAGCATTGCACGATGGTACTATCAGCAACCGAAAACTTTGACAGCCAATAAACAGCAAGATGGACACATGAAAAAAGGAAAAAGTGTACCTGACTGTTGTTTATAGAACTTCCATGATCATTCAAATAGCGAGAAATAATCGAGGATGCAGCAGACTGCCCTGGGGAAGCTTCTAGTTCTTTGGTGTAAAGTTGCAGACATGAGGCATTGGAACGCCGGATGGCCTCAAAAACAGAATAGAATTTGTCTTCAAGACTGGTTGAATGTTCTGATGCAGTGTTATCTTTAGAACTACAGTACAAGGAAGGTAGTAAAATACAAGATACATTTCTCTAAGGGCTTTATCATGTAATTATTCTCAATATGGTACCAAGTCTAACTGCTTTAGCAGCCATGCAATGTTAAAAGACAAAGCCAATCTTACACACTAGTTGGTCAGTAAAAATTGCTGTTTATTATCTTCTTCTCCAGCATAAACATCTCAATCAAGCAATATAGCATGTCACTGGTAAAGCAGATAACAGATGATCAGAAAAATGACCTCCACAGGTGGTAAAAATGAGAGTTCTTCAACACGAATAGATGCAGAACTTTTGCTTTGCTAATAAAATTTAGAAATGCATCTGAATAGACAAAGACTTCTAATTTCAGGGACAAGACAACACAAAAACTTTGAATGTAGGCTTCATTTATTTACATATTTGTTTTTTTTTTTGTATATTTAAGTTTCTGTGCTTAACCCTAAATCCGGATGGTGTTCCACTATTACCTTGCCAAAAAAATATGATTAACTTCTTTTTCCAAATAATCCCAAGATACCGCACTCATTCCCTCTCTTAGTCTTTCCCTCTCTCTCCATTTCCATCTTCTCTCCTCTCATCTCTTTCTCAAGAGCTTCTCCCACATCCTAACCCCCCATGGCAGCCACCTAAAGGCAAGTAGATTGGACATTGTTTTAGAACCAAAATACAGGGTGTTGTTGTAATGTTGTAGATAACAACCCAAAGTCGAGTTCAACATAGATATCAAGGGACTTTCGAGAAGAAAATTTATGGTGAATGTTCAATGTTTATATTTACTATGATATTGTAGATCCACAAATGTCTTTGTGTGTTCTCTTAGATTTTTCAGAGTTTCTTGGTTCGGCATTTATCTGGATATTCGGAGATATTTGGTGCCCGAAAGGCTTTGTATGTAGTTTTCTTAGGTTGAACAGATGCTAGGTAGGAGCTCCACATAGTTCAATATATGTATATCAAATTTAATTAATGAATTGTTTGATGATGCCAAATAAATAATGAATGCCCTTTGGGTTGCATCAAGCCGTTTATTTGTTAATTGTATGTTTTCTTATTATATGCACAATTTGGTTCAGTAGTAATTCGATAGATGTGTATTCATACTTCTACTCAGTGGAGCTCAATTAACTATGATTTTTGCATTTTTCAGCTCCTGCTTTTTTACCTTATTCTCTTGCATCCAGATTCACAGGGTCAACGTATTTGTTTATAACAATAGTGTTTAAGAAGTTAATACTAACTATTGGATTTTCAAGGATACCGAGGGTTCCATGATACTGATACAGAATGATGTAATGTATTGCAACCAACCAGAACTTTATTTGCATGGCTTGAAATCGGCAAGCTATAGCATGATCGCAAAACAGAGGTTCTTTACACAACGAACGAATGACCATTTAGACATGTTCACATTAACAACTTCTATGTCCCAGTATTGACGAAAAAAATCATTAGAAAAAGATTCTTTCATGTGTGACTTTAATTAAAGAGAATAAACTTGTTGATCCATACCCTTCATCCGTTGAATTGACTCGAAGTGCAGTTCTGACTTGTGTTCCTGAAACAGATCCCATGGCTATTTGCACTGCAGGTTAATGTCCCTACTGGAGGTCATAAACTCTATCATGGAGATGTCTTCAACTACAATAGTATGAGCATGATCTCTATGTGAATGATGATCATGTTGCAAATTTAAGTAATGATAACGAAGAAGACATGGGATACAATTACGAGCAAAGAATAGTTTGCCAAGTTAAAGGTTAGATTCACAATGACAACCTCCAAGAGGAGGTCAAATACCAAGAACAAACAGCAATAGAAACTCAGATTTCCCATTCCAAACCCAAGTCACTATCAAGTTTTCTTCTCTACAGAGTGATTACCGTTGCCTAAGCCTATCAAGTTTTCTTCTCTACAAGGTTATTACTATCACCTAATCCTATTTTTCTATAACAGAAAAGATCTCACAAGATAGAAACCAAGCATAAGATTCTCTTACCTTTTATGTTATTGGTATGGAAGGTTCGTAACCCTGGTATCACCAACCACAAGAGAAAGAAAGGGCAAAAGTGATCATATATGTCCCCATGAAAAAACAGTAACAGAATTATGCATCTAATCTATTGATCGTTTAACTTCAATTTTATTTGTTATCAACTAGTTTCTTCTAGTGTAAATTACCATAACTTTAGTAAAGTGTTTTACTTGTCAGCCTTAGAATTGGTGAAAGTACTCAACATTATGATGATGATCCCACTATTAAAGATGAAAACCAAATCATGTATTTTCTTTCCTCAAAAAGTAATATAGTAAGCAAAGATCTTAATCGGTTGTGCCTGAGCCAGATTATACACAATACATCATACAGAACAACCGTGTATTTCTTTCCTCATCAAAAAATATCATGTAGTTCGTTCCTCAGCTTATTTTTTGAGAAAAGAAAATATGGGAGTTGACTGGAATGATCGTGGCCATACTCAATATCCATATCATATGCTATGGTCTTTTAATATTTCACATTCACAAAAATAGCAAGCAAGCAGTATACTTCAAACTACTGGAGGTACAATGACAACAAATCTGTATAAAACTGTATTATGGTGGATATTAACATTCCATAGAACTTGGTTATTTAAAGATATACTAACATGTGAAGGAAGCATGAGAAAAAAACATATCTGTTATATGTTGAGAGAGGAAGAGGGAGAGGGAGAGGGGGAGAGAGAGATACAGAGAGAAAGAGAGAACACACCATTTTTCTGGAGTTCCAGCTCAGCAGCAAGACAGTCTGCAATATAGAGTAGATAGTGTGCATCCATACGAGCATATTCAACCATATCTGTTGGCAGAGGACGTTGTCGCCAATCTTCACGCTGCATTTCCATATGTTGCCAATAAAACACATGCGTGAGCACAAGATTCTTAAAAAGTAGTTGCCCTCAAGCTATTGATGGTGGTATCACACTTTTTAACACTTGTTTGGTGATGATGACTATTGGTAAGCGATATGAAGAGCAAAAATAGCATCACAGAAAGACTAAATATTCAACCTGATAGAGCTTGTTGGTTGTGACACCACAATATGTTTCCAGTAAGTAGGCCAACGATTTCTGTGGTTTAGATAACACATCACAGGCCTGCAAATTATTCAATTAACAGTCTTCTTCAGATCTTATAAATAGTAATAAGTAGACTGGATCTCTCTCATGTCATAGTTGCTGATCGAAAGTCGAAAAAACATATATTTAATATCAAATTAACAGATAGAAACTACAAACTCTTTCCCAAGACACATGACATTCTCTAATAGAGGAAGAGAACAATCTCTGAAAGAGGAAGACGAGAGCCCAAGAAAGATGGTATACAATAATATTAAACCTCACCTTTGCAGTGTCAAATAAGTTTACAACATAAATATGAAAATCCCTCTGTAGCCATATGATATCATTATCAGCACCATGGAACACCTAGAGAAGCAAACCACCAGGCATTATAACACAGAACTTGAAGTTAGAAAACATAAAAAAGCAGATAAAGAAAATAAAATAAAAAGGTCATATTTTTGTCATACACTGCTATTTCGATTCAAACTAGTAAATTCTGAACTTCGAAACTGTAGTGCATTCTAAAGTTTTCGTTAAAAGTTAATAACCACATTAAACCATGTGACAAATAATACAAGCTGAAAATTTTAGAGGAAATAGTGGTAACAATATTTGTTTTTATTTTGTTTTAAGGAGTACGAGGTTAGACCTAAAGAAAATGTAAATGTATATCTTCCTTGGAACGAAAGGAGTAACACTTTCATGTGCATTTCACTTAATCATATAATGCAAACTCAGAAACTGAAAAATTTACAAGCTTTTGGACAATGTCCTCTCAAAACATAATCTACATCCACATTCCTTGATACCCACATGGCCACATTCTATTTCTTACTGTTGCTCCATCTAAATGTTAAGCAAGTAAAACATAAAACTCCTAATCCACACCCAATCAGTGAAGATAAACTTCAAGCATAAAACAAGTAAGCACCTTGCATATATTGGGATTGGCAAATACAGGGCGAAGAATTCCCATAATGTCATGAAGAGCTATGGTGTCCACCAAGTAATCCACCAAGTAATCATCCTTTCCTGAAGAGATCTAAGAACAAAAACACCGAGCATTAAAACATGCATAACCTTGATGGTGACAATACTAACACTCCATAGAAAAAAGAGAGCATAAACCCTACCTGAATAAGAGCTGTAAACCCTAAGAACGATCGTACGCTATGTTGTTCAGTATCCACCGCAAACACTCTTTCTTTACTCAAAACCTCAACAAGTTCTTTTAGTTTCGATTCATCATCAACCCAAACATAAGTATCACTCATGTCCATATCCATAATTGCATGACAAAATTCAAATTGTAGTTGTGGTTTCTCCAACAAAACTTTGATCTCCGATTCATACGGATGCAAATCCGAAGAACTCTCTGTTATTCATCAAAACTTAAACATTCAATACAAACAGCATCTTCATTAAGGCATACACAACTAGACATCTCAAAACCAATAACCATTTTAAATTATCAAATTCACAATGTCATCATCCATAAACACTATAGAGATCAAATTCAAATATAAAAAAAACATCCAATAACTCACAGCTAGGGTTTTGTAACTATATCAACATTTCGATAACAGAAATCGATTCAATGAAAACATTACCATCGCGCTTGATATGCTTGAATGGAGCGTAGGAATTGCTGGCCAAAACACGCTTGAAATTGTCTTGCGGTTTTGCTTCTGATTTCAAGTAACAAGAGTTTATTTTCTGTTTTCGTTTTTTACGAAATCTGTGGGCAAATACGATAGAAACCACGGCTAAACAAGAGATTGTTAATGCGATTTTGATCTTAGCTTTATTCTCCATTTCTGATATCTGGTGTTATTTGCCAAGAGCTTCGAAGGTCGACGATAATGGCGGCCTGATGGTTTCAAAGAGATGATGATGGAAGAATATTCAGATGTGATTATTGGCGGTTCAACCCGCCCAATCGCCAATAGGCGTTAATGGGCCTAATTATTTATACGGCCCATATCAAAACAATGGGCTATCAACTTGGGCCCATTTGTAAATAATATGATTTCGGCCCAATAGCTATTATACAAACTCTAGGAGTTCAAACTTCAAAGTAGCAAACTAACCGAAAAATGTACAAAAAAGCCCAAGTCTGAAACCTGGTTCAGGTTCGTCCTGAGTCGCACTTGAAATCTTGAACCGTGTAAGCTCGAACCCTGGTTCAGACTAGGCCAAAATTTTGGGGACAGGCACGACTGATGTCGGGTTCGAAAGACCTAGCTTGGAAAAGCCTGATCAAACGCTTTTTCAACCCCCATGGCCAGCCAGCCAAACCTTTTTTATTCACCAAAAAGGGCTTGAAAGGCTAACTTGTTTGTCTTTAAACCGACCCAGTAATTATCGAAACGACTGAAATCATAATATAAAATTATTGGTATCTCACACATTATTTTTGTAAGTAAACTATTTTGGGAAAATGTACTCATTTTTTAATTTTCTTTTTATGATTTTTAACGTAGCAAAAATATCAAATTCAATTATTATCAAGTGATATTTCCCATAGTAGGTACTACATGTCATCCCTTTTTGTTACATCGTTCGTAAATATTGAATCGATTTATTGGGAGTTCATATTTCCCATAGTAGGTACTACATGTCATCCCTTTTTGTTACATCGTTGATAAATATTGAATTAATTTATTGGGGTTCCGTAGATACAACAGAAACAATCAAAATGCTAGAAAACCAATAGTGGTACCAAGGGAGTCCCATAATTTTTGTCATACTCAATTGTCGTCATGTTGTAAGTCCATAGGGCCGGCCTTATAATAATGTTTAAAGTGTAACAAACGCATAAATACAAATACGTCACAATAAGATCCTACTCTTTTACGAAAGTTATGTATCATCGTATCTATGATATATCACTTACTTTTTGATGGTGTGTACGTTTTTTAGATGATTATTTTTCTGTTTAGTAAACGGATACGAATAGTTGAACATAACAAAATAATTAAAGTGATATCTAGTTATGTCCAAATTGCCCTGATCCCCTCGAATTTACCCACAAGTCTCGAGCCAATTCATGCTTGCGTATTCTCTAATGAACCAACGTAGATGCATCAAGACATTACTAACATAACTTCTTAATATCGAAAACAAAAATGTTTTCATTGTATTCATTTTTATTGGTTTTTATAAAACTTATGTAAACTTTTTTGTCACAATTTTTTTGTGATTTAGTTTTGCTGAAAATTGAATGATCCAAAGTTTTTGGGATGTGAAAGATTTACAAAATCACCAAATCACATGATTCATGGAAGTTGGACACTTTTTTTGACTTAAAAATGAGATCACATGAATAGGGGGTTTTAAGATTGTCTTTGGGTACACTAAAAGTGGGTTGCAATGTCACTAATTAGAAGCAAGGTATCCCAATGTACCTAGCATCACTATTTGATGTTTATGTCTCATCTTATAAACCAAAATAAATCATATCTTTTGCTTTTTGTTTTAAATACTTATTCTTTAAATGTTCATTTTGTAGTTTTTGATAAAATAGTTCAAAACATAAGTTTATTCTTTTAAATTTACATCTCATCATTTTCTTTACAAAGTTACACATGTTTCTTGAAAACCATCAAAGATTAGTATGTTTCCTCAAAATTGATTTGAGAAGATACACCCTCCAAAATAAGAACCTAAATGACATATGTTTTATTTTTATACAATTTGCTCAATTTTTAAAAATACAAGTTTACAATAAGGACCTGAATCAAAAAACTGCAAACTTATTTTAAAAGTGGTATGCAACACCCCATCTTTTTAATATATGATATGTGTACTCTAATTATTTAAAACTCAATAAAAATACCAAAAATAAACATGATCATAAAAACATTACCACTCTTATCAGTTTATAATTTAATTCATTATATAATCAGTAGAATATATAGTTTACTAAAAAAAACAAAAAAAAAACTATGGTTTTATAAAATAAACCTTGAATAAATTAGATTCATGTTAAATTAAAAAAATTGTTACCATAGGTTTTGTAATTTATAAAACAAAAGTTTAATTGTTCATTTTAATTTAACTATATTGTATGTTTATTTTATTTAATTATTAATTCATAATATAAATATAGAAAGCATATACTAAATTAGAAATTATACTTTTATAAATGTGCGTAATATTTGCAATAAATTTTGTTAAGAATAATTGAAAGAGTATCTTATAAGGTGTTTATACTTTACACATGTATGTTTAGGTGTTAAGAACTTGTTTTAGGTGTTTATACAATTTATTGGTGGTTGCTTGTAATCTAGAATGTATTAGTGCAAAATTGACTTTATAACCAATGATGTATATTAGAGTTAAATAGATTTGATAATGAGTTAAATAATCTTTTTTAACAAGTAAACACACATATATGGTGTATCCGGGATCCAATGACACTCGACTAATCCTCGTCAACCACGATCCAACCCAATTATAGGTACCACTATGTGGCAGATCCATGATCTGGATATTGCCACACACTCGTCACGAGGTTCGAACTCAGATAGTCAGGGATACCATCCACTAACCCCACCAGGATGTTACATTACCACTGTGTTAGACATGTTTGATGATAATAAGTTACATACATAATACATGAAAATCAGAATCCATACAGAAAATGCAGTAAATTTTTTATATGAGACACGATATCACATTGTTATCACATTCAAATAAAATCCCAACTTAACCACAAGACCGTGTAACGTGGTTTCCAATCTATAAAAACGATTCATTTAATTTTTGTTAGAATAAAAGATATCAAATATAATAAACTTCTAAATCAATCAATTTACTTGTTCTAATTAGAGAAAAACTAAATAGCGACTTGACACCCTATCATTAAATAGTGTACCTTCCCTAATGTATTTTGTTGTACTTGTGCTATTTGTTTATTGTCTCATAACACACTTCAATTATTGCAAGATAGACCTTTATATGGTAATTAATTGCTTTAATTTATTAAGTTTGAGATATCAATCCATTTCGAACATAAAACGGTTATAACTTATACCTTGAAAATTTTAGGGTCCCTTTTATCAACATTAAATTGGGTAATATTTAAGCATTTATTGGGTAAAAAAATCACAGTTTTATATCCGTTGTTAAAATAATATGTGTAGGTTACTTAATAAACGCTAACCTGGTAAGAGTAATCAACTTCACTTATTAAGTTAATTTTAGCTATTCGTTAAGAAGCATAACTGTTTAGTCTTCCCTGCTTGCCAAGAATATCTCGAACAAATTGTTCAAAAATTCTCCAAACAGTGGATCAAAATTCAAAATATTATTTAGAAAACTACATTTAAACTCTCATTTTTCTTTAATTATGACATTAACTATTATTAAAATATTTCATATATATTTGATAACATATTATTTAACTTTTGAATAGGGGTGATCAACGAGTCCCAAATCCTACGACCGAACCAGTTCCCGGATAGATTCACTTATTTTGGTACGATAATCAGTTCTATGTTTTTTTTCTATAATCGGAAATCGGTAATATTACCGGGTCCTATCTAATTACCAAAAATTACCAACCGGTACCAAAAGTAGAAAAACACTATTTTTCAAGAATCCCAAAACAAACCACAAATTCATTCCAAATAAAATGGTTCATTACCTGCCGAGAAGTGATGATACTAACACCAAAGCTTCAAAAGATTTCAATTTATTGCAATTGATAAAACCCCTTCAATCCCAAACTTCAAAAAAAAAAATCAAAGTTTGAAGGTAGTAAAGTGTAAAGTAGGGGTTGATGGGGTGCTAGTACCGAAATACAGGTACCGATGCCGATACCGAAAAACTATTGTACACTTCTTCTCGGTTCGGTATTTGGTATTGAGTTGTTCACATTTCTGGTATTGGGAATTTTTGATACAATACCGATTTAGTAGGTACTAGTCCCATGCCCACCCCTACTTTTGAAACGTTTTGACATCAAGGTATCTTATTGGTTAGTACATAATAATAAATCATTTAATTGTTAAAGTAATCATTTTTTAAGTATCATCTAAATTTAGATGATTTCACACCCTCTCTAATTCTTTTTACACTTTCAATAAATTTTTGCTGAATTATTGAAAATAAATCTATCCAGTATCAACTGCAAGGTTTGTGACGTAGTAGTTGAAACTCAGGAGGAATGCAGTGGAATATTACATGTGCTCAAGGTTTTATTCTAAGCATCCATAACAATTGTGGTCACTAAGTTATCCGGGACAAAACCACAAGGCTGTGGTGTAATGGTTAAGGCCTATGGGGAAAGAAAGTGGTTTGTTAACCATTCTACCCTAGGTTTGAATTTAAGCACTTTCAGATTGTGGCCATTGAGGATAAATTCCGGACAACATGCTTTAGCTGTCGGTAAACTTTGCCGAGATTAGCCGAGGCAAAACCTCGAATACCCTCCCAAAAAAAGTCATCCGGGACAAATCTCTTATAACCGATTGTCAAGATTAATTTAGACAAAACCTAAAATACTCTTCTCCAAAAAAATTATTACACGTCTCATTAAAGTTAGGTTCCAATAAAAAGTTACCTTATCATGAAAAGATAAAAAAAATACTTATAATTAGATACTCATTAAAATGAAATACACTAGTCAATTTCCTATCAAAACAAATTTCAATTCTTACCTTTTGCCTATTTCATAGTTTAAACGTGTAACAATTTGTTCATTTACAAACCTAATTTAAAATACAAGGGTAATTGATGTGTATACCCATAGCCCCACCCCCACTTTGCACTAATACCCTTAAAAAGCCGTTATAAGGGCCGTTATGCACATTGCGCCGTTATAACGGCCCAAAACGCCGTTATAACGGCGTTTTGGGCCGTTATGGCGCCGTTATGGGGCCGTTATGGGGCCTTTATGGGGCCGTTATGGGGCCGTTATGGCGCCGTTATGGTATGAGTATATGTGCAAAGGGGAGCACCGTTATGGGTATAGCCGCCAAAATTACAAACCCTACAACCTAATCTAATACCATTGATTTTCAAAATGAAGGGTCAAGATGAAGCTACCTTTATATATGGTAATATCCAACAAGGGGTGGGTTTCAAATGTGAACCACTTTTTGGTTGTAAACGTGAGGACAGCCGAGAGCGCGACATGTGGCGGATGACTAGGTGCCACGTCAGGTCCACGGCGGGTGACTAGGCGCGATTCATGGGAGGCATTGAATTAAAGGGGGGGGGGGGGACACTCAAAGCCACCATGTGTCGCGCTCTCGGTTGTACTCACGTTCACAACCAAAAAGTGATTCACATTTGAAGTTTCCTTTATCCAACAATATCTACATTAAAAGTTAAATAAAAAAATGTAAAAGGGTATATCAGACATCTTCAAAATGAAATTAAATTAGGAATCTTTTATCATTATCTCATATTCATCAAAATGGATAGGGATTGATATAAAAAACACCATAACATGATAACTTGTGATGCAAATGTGCATGAGAAAATTATGGTAAAACCCATGATGAAACTGTGATGAACGCCAAAAGAAAATATGATGAAACTATGATGAATACCAAGCTTCAACAGATCGGGAGGTGAACGGAGATGAACCAGGATGAAACCGGGAGGAAACATAACTTTCTAAAAAAATTCGAAGACGATTCTCAACCATTCATCCAGTCAATAATATGGCGGCTTTGACCGAGTCACCTTTCTTCAATCATCTCCACCCTCCATGAATCGCGTCAATCCTCCGTGATCGCATCCAACGTAACTGAAAATGTGTTGCTGAGAATCGTCTTCATGTTTTCTTAAATTGACATCGTTTTCGGATGAACCCCCATATATATATATGAGAAAGGTTCAATTGTCAACTTAATATATCTATCATTTGTTATTAATTAATTAATTGTTAATTTTCTAAATATATACTTGTTTAATTGTCAACTTAATATATCTATCATTGGTAAATAAAATTTATTAAACGAGCGTAAACGAACATAAACGAGCGTAAACAAACATAAACGAACATAAATGAACGAACGTTCACGAACATAAATGAATGAACGGGACCTTTGTTCATGTTCGTTCGTTTAATAAATAAACGAACATAAACGAGCTTCCCGCCGAACGGTTCACAAACCGTTCGCCGAACGTTCGGTTCGTTTACAGCCCTAACGTCTACCATAACTACGAAATGAGTGGCTGAGACTGCTCCTTATTTTTTCTTAAATTGACATTATTCTTGTTTGAATTTTCTCGGGTGTATATATATATACATATATATACATATGTAGAGGAAAGTTCAAATACAAACCACTTTTTGGTTGTGAACGTGAGGACAACCGAGAGCGCGACACGTGGCGACTTTGAGTGTGGTCCCCTCCTTTAATTCAATGCCCTCCCATGAATCGCGCCTAGTCATCCGACGTAGACATGATGTGGCGCCTAGTCATCCGCCACATGTCGCGCTCTCGGTTGTCCTCACGTTCACAACCAAAAAGTGGTTTGTATTTGAACCCAACCCTACATATATATATATATATATAAATATATAAATAAAGAATATGAAACATAAAACAATGTACGAACTGTAAAGTAAGCTGAATTGGTGTCTGATTAGCACGTGAGATGACAGAGTACAGTTTTGTTGCAAATCTAACGATGATTTAACCTCACTGGCTCCGAACTGCTTGTCAAATAAAATAAATATATACAAATGTCCGACGCGTGTCACTTTCTGAATGAAGACAAGAAAAAAGTATGCGATTAAGGAATAAGATTAAGATGGACGGTAATAATTAAGATGAGGTTAAGATTTCCAGCATCTTATCTAGGCGGGCCGACCAATGGCGTCCTATTCTATATAATCAGATAATTTATTTTTATTAACTTGAATAATATTAAAATTAATTCGATTCAGGATTTCTTTTTTGGGGTTGAAGTAACCACGGAGTGCTGCAAACGTTCAGGAACCATTTTCCAATGTGCAAATACGGGGGCTTGTTCGATAATTTTGAATATTTAACTGTGTACATTTTAATAATCCTAAATATAATAATTGGATGATAAAAGTACTAAATTTGAAATTTTTTACCATATTATTAATGGTTAATAGGATGTAGAGAAAAAGTTTAAATGAGAAGTGTTTAAAGAATGAGAAGTAGAGAAATGATCTTCATCACTTACCATGTTATTAAAGACAGCTTTGACCGGTTAAGGTGGACACGATCACGGAGGATTGACGTGATTCATGGAGGCTGGTGACGATTAAAGGAGAGTGACTCGATCAAAATCGCCTTTATTGATAGGATGAGTAGTGGAGATCAATTTTCTACTTTCAAAATTTTAAGCAATTCTCATTTAAACCTAATACATATAATATATCTTCCTTATTTATTTGAATATTTATTACTATATATATCATAAGTAAACTACAAATGATTGGTTTCTTTATGATTTTTAAATTTGACATTTTTAGTTAAATCTACCACGATATTTATATTTGTGTGTAAAACTCTTTAAATAAACTTTTAGAAGGATTTGTTCAAAGAAATTTTGGTTAAAAGGGTGTGTCTGTATAGTAATAAAATATGAAGTTGTTTTATGACTATGAACAAAGTTCAAGTGTTTGGTTTAAAATAACGCTAAATTAAATACAATTTTTAGTAATTTTTTTTGATAGGCAAACATTTTTAAGTACTTGATTGTTTTTCTTTTAAAGTATAAAATAAGATAATTTGTTATATGTAAGGGTCTCTAATGACCTCGCATAAGTCATTTTTTGCTTCAAAATATTCCTAGTAACACTTTGGACAAGGACTCAGTTCGATTATTCCTTCATGAAGACGTATGTTTCCAAGTTAAATTTCTCAGAACTAATTATTGGTAACATCTTATGGGTGGTTGCAAAACCTTCTCAACAACTCCTTGGAATAACCTTGTGCCAAGAAAAGTTAACATGTTTATCTGGAGGTCCATACTTCATCGTCTCCTAGTTCTTCGATAGTTAGACAGTAAAGGAATCGACCTCAACTCAATCCTTTGTCCTTTGATGGCGAATCCACCAAATCGATGACTCAGTGAGTCGATGGACCATTGTCTCTTGAAATGTAATCTCGTAACCTTGGTTTGGAATCAATAATTATTCTGGTGGAATTTGGATGGATTCCTCCTATCCTTGATTTAGTAATTACTATTTCTCAATGGTGGCAATCGTATTTCGGCTCCTTTTAAATAATTTTGGTAAGCAATTGTCTGGACTGCTTTATATTGCGTATGGGGAAAAGAAATTCTCATGTTTTCAAAGACTAAGAGGCTGGATCGACTTTGGACCCACTTGGAGATATCAAATCCGGGTCTTGCGGTTGGATCTTCTTAAGGCACAAAATTTTCTCTAAATCTAGGACTGACTGGACTAGCACTTCGAACTTGGCTTCAAGTTGACTGTTGTGGGTGTAAGGTTTCACGGTTTTTTTTTCTCACCGGGGTTTTTATTTTTACCTTGGGTTAGTTTTTCCCCTTTTTTGTTGGTTTGTTTTGCTTGGGTTTGCTACTTGTAGATCTTGTTGCATGACTTTGTATCTTTTTCCTTTTTAATAGATTTACCTAGCCTTTCAAATTTTCTAAACATTTATCATGTCAGTGTGATTTGCAATCGGTCCTTTAATTTATTTTTATGAATCATAAACAATATCTATTAAAAAAACACGAATCAACAAAATCACATATAATTTTGAAAAAAAAAGCCACTCGAGTGACTTAGTTCGTGAGCAATCGTGGCTAAATTTGCATGAATTATATATGATTTTGCACGTAAATCATATATAATTTTTTTTAGTTCACATGTTCTTTTAAATACTTATTATTATCATTTAATCCTACCTTTGAAATACAAACTTAAATTTCAAAGATTATACTTTAGTAAATAATATATACATATTGAATAAGGTATTCTTAATAATATTTACCGTACATTTTATAACTTAAAAAATATAATAAATGTTAAAGAAATAGTCTTTGCTCCTTGACCTGTTGACCACATGTTGACTCCATTATTATAATTCTCAACGTAGAAACTAAAAAACTACATTAACAGTATATCGATATTCATTCTATAATTAAAATTTGAGTTAAAGTTGTAACGATAGATTCACCGATAATTTAATAAATGTTAGATGAATTTTTTATCTCCAATTTTATCTAAGTGTATCGGGATGAATTTGTTTAATCAATATAATCTTGATAAATTTCGAACAAGCTAGTAAGGGTGGTGCAGAGTACACACTTGTTTGAATTTATTCTGATTAATAGTGAACTAGTGTTTATGGGAGAAACCCCTAAATGACAGGGGTTCGGGGGCAACACCCCTGGTAGCGGGGTCCAATGGCAACGATGGGGTCGAGCTGTTTTAAACCCGTTTTAAGCATGCAGTTAAACTAACTGTTATTTTAAAAAAGTTCTGTTAGTTTTTTCTATCCCAGCGGATAGATTTTGGATTGATCATCATATAAGGGTACAAAAATTGATTACACATCAAACTCTCTGTTCCTGAAAATTACTAAATTTTACCGATTGAAATTTCGAGAGTACCATCGAAATACTTCAATCTGAAAGTGTTCGGCGACTTTTAGTAATCCAAATACTTGAAATAACAATAAAAGTATTGTATTATTAATCAAATATTTATAATGTTTCTTTAAGAAAACGAGTGTTGTGCAACAAAGTGAAGGAGAGGCAACCTTGTTGCCCCATTTACATCAATGTTGACTATTTGAGGCGGTACAATGCCAAAGCTGGCTTGAAATGTTACATTTAACTTATATTTGGCATGTATATGGTACTTTATTGAAGACATTTGTCTACATACGTACATACATACACATATGTTTATCGATCTAAGTCACATCCTAAAATTGTCGTCACTTCAACTTGAATCTTAGAATTAAATTTTGAACTCGTTGTCACAATATATCTCATGCCACTTAAAATATTGATAGAAAAATATGTTTCACAAAAGTTGAAATATTGGGTATCAAGTCACAATCATTCGTAAGATGCTCGACTTGATATTGTGTTTGAAATGCTAAAACCTAATAACAGTTAGTGTGTGTATGTTTTAAGTGGTAGCTGTTTTATGCTTAAAAATCACATATTTTTTGTTTGTATTTTAAATATATGTCTTAAAACAATTATTAAACTTCTGACATCCAACTTTCCAGGTTTTCTTGGTGTTTCATTGTAAGTAAATGATGAGATCTCCCTTGAGCAAAAAGGTAAATGAAAATAACATAGGTGGTTGATGAAAAAAGAGGAAAACATATAATCCACATATTATACATCTTAAAATATCATTTAAACCTATGTTAGTATTTGATAACCACCCTTGTTATTTATGGTTTTCCTTTGTAAGTAAATGATGAAGCCTTCAGCTAAATGATAATGCGTATAATGACGAAAGTGGAAGAATAGGGAGAAAATAAAGGGTTAGGATTCTCAAAAAAGTCACCATCAAATGTATTCTTGGATGATGTTGATATTTCCATGTGGTGTTATATATATCGACACACATATTTGGATTAGGTGAAATTATCCAATTTTTATAAGACCTTTTAAATCATCAAAAATCCCTTAGATAAGTTAATTTAGATAAACCCTTCACAATAAACTTTGAATACTCACAACCAAAAACATTGAACTTTACAACATTTACGGTAAATACTTACATGATAAATTTGAATATTCACATGAACAACACGAAACACACCAACTACTTATAGAAAAACAAAGCACCCAACCCTTCGCATGATAAACTTTCATAGTGGTGCTCATTATCTATGAAAAATGGTGTATCTCACCAAGAACCAACTCTACACACAAAGAGATAGAACGATAATTAAATTAGAATCACAAAAATGTTATAAACCTGTAAGAACTGATATAATAGTATGTTTACATTATTTTTTTCACCAAAGATTATGATTTTAACTAGTATTTTACATATGTTTGTGTTCATATGGTGAAAAAAATTCCATGTTGAACTTTTGTTTTTCACATAGTAATACATGTAAAAAGGTTTCACAATGTAAAACAAATGCATGTGAAACTATCACATTATAAAACAATACCTTAAATTTTAGCATTTGATTAACTAAAACTAAACAATCATGCAAATAAATACTTTTAATTGGTTCTTACACATTTATAACCTTTCAGTGATTCTCATTTAATTTAACCACGTATATATAATATCTATGGCACCTTGGCAAAGGTAAATATATAACTAAATATTGTTTCGATTAATTTCAAAGGCAATGGATAGAAAGTTGAGATTTTTGCCTTTAAAGTTCCTTTTTTTTTTCTTTTCTCATTACCCTAGTTTTTAAGAATTTAATATAAATGCATAAATTATACCTAATCTATCGGCCATTTACTCAAAGGCTAACCCATTATATTTTTACTTCCAAGAGTTAAAACTTTTCATTTATCAAGTAAGATTATAATCCATTAAAATAGTATCATATACAATGATTTACGCGGTAAATGCAAAGTGGGTAACAATCGTCACTCCATCAGTTACCGGGTAAGACTATTGATCATTGTCATTATTCTACCAGGTTAAATTTTTGGTCATTGCCATATTTATTCGGTAAGATAGCAACCTAGCAAGCAATTGTTACATGGCTCCTACGTCTCGTTAGGTGTAATTGTAAAAGTCTAAAACTTATCTCTCACGTTTGGAGTTGGTTTAATATCAGTCTGCTTGTAACATAAAAAAATACATACAAAAATTCCACATAAATTATTACAAGTCAACTTACAAACTAATTTATTGAAAACGCTATTGGAAAAGGTATGCTACTTATTTAATAAATCTAAATGTTTTATGTGTTACAGAATATAGACACCAAGTAAAGTATACTTTTTTCCTTTTTACAATATTCGTTCTTAGACATAAATAATTGGAGATTTTTCGTTTGTGATCGCCTTTCGCCCACATGAACAATGCAGGGGTGGTCCATGCCATTTTCGTTTCACAATCTTTTGTCAATAATTCAAGTAAGTTAACCAACTTTATCACTTCAATTATGTCACATTATAATTTCTCAATGTTGATAGATCCCAACTGTTTCTTGTTCATCGAAGGGTCGATTACATCAATTGAGGTTTTAAACATTATTACTTTGCATCCTTCTGAAATAATTATGAATGGTATACAAGTGAGCTATCAAAGTGTATACATAATACATCCCCAACTTGCACCAAATTCAAGAGTAAACGACTATTTTGCCTGTTCATTTAATAAAAACTCAAAATTTTGTTCACCACTTCATACTTTAATTAAAAACTAACTTTAAATTTGATATTTATGTAGTAAGATTTCTACGCTACAACTTCTACAACGTGAACAATATTTAACAACAATTGGGCAACAAACCTACAATCAAGAGCCATCATACCACCATCCTCCTCCATGCGACCACAATAGTCTATCTCCGTTTGCCATCACATCGCTTATGACCTCTACAATTCCCCTTTAGCTGCAATGATCATCGACCACCATCACTTCTCCTATTTGTTTTTCCTTCAAAGTTTCTAATATATTTGTATCCATCAAATTTTACTTTTACATGATTTAAGTTGGCAAAATAGTCTATAAATCAGTTGCTGACTAACAAGTTGATAAACTAGTCACGTTATTAAAGTTAACTAGTAATTTAGATGATAATATCAAATACTTATATATATATATATAGAGAGAGAGAGAGAGAGAGAGAGGTTCAATGGAAAACCTCTATGTATTTGCAGATGTGTTGTAATTTGTAACATGTACACTTGCATATGCACAAGTGCATATAGATCTTAAAAAAAAAAAAAAAATCCTTTTTTGTTCTTTTCAGGAACTAAACTCATAAAAATACCAGCTACCGATGAAGGGTTCAAGAACCCGTCCAACTCATTTTCTCTATCTACTTCTTTCTCTCTCCTCTATATTATATTTAAAATAATAAAAAATGGTAAGGGTACGAAGATATGAAAGGTTGATGGTAAAAGATTAATTTGAGGATAAAATAAAGGTATGAGGATAGAAAAATGGAAAGCTGACATAACTCTAATATCACAATAAAAGATTGAATGTTTAAGACGATGATAAGAAGTTTTAAAATCTTAAGGCAACAAAATAAAAACAAACACTCTAAACATGTTAAAACTATTACATAATAACACACATAAGTAGTAACTAAAATCATTTTTTTGAAAAAAAAAAACCATATACAAACCTTAAAAAATGTAAAAATTAGTAGGCAAAATGGGCCCCATAATGGAAATAAGGAAAGAGAAGAAAGAATGGGGCACATGGAATGCACGTGGCAAAGACCGGAAACGTGACGTGGGCCCTGAGTTTGGGGAAGCATCCACATGAAAGTGTTATTCCTCCATTTTTCGTTACATGTGGATTTTGTAAGTTAGAGAAATGATCAGGTGTGGATGGGCGTAGCGTAAGATAGGTAGGGAAGCGTCGTATAGACAACGCCCTCCCCCCGCTCTTTTGTCAGGGAGGATGCTTGGATCTCACGTGCTTCACTGTCTTCCCGCTTCGCTGGGATATCACGTGCCTTTTTTCTTTTTTCATAACCATATTTACCTAAACAGTCCCTCAACTAAGGTGGCTCCATTTACCAAACATTTATCCCGGCTAGCGTTTACCAAATCAAATTACCTTACAATGCATATGGCCAGGGACGGATCTTGGACAATTTTCAAACGGTAGCACCATATAATTAAGTTTTTGGTTGATTTCAATAGTTTTTTTTTTTAAATATTTTTTTTGGTTTGTTTGATTGTTTGCGAGAGAATTTTTCCGTTTTTTAGTTCATTCTGAGAGAACTTTTAGATTATTTGGTTGATTTGAAGAGAAATTTTGGTTTTTTTTGGTTGATTTCTAGTGAAATTTTTGGTTTTTTGGTTGACTCATATAGAAGTTTTTGGTTTTTAGTTGCACACCTTGAAGTTTCAAAAACGATATGGTGACACCCTCCAAAATAATAAGGTTGCACCTTCATAAAATTCTAAAATTTTACATTTCGACGCACAAATTATACGATGGCCCGTGCCACCGTGGCCTCCAAGGGAGGTCCGTCTTTGCACATGGCATGGGCCAAAAAATTTATCCAGTAAGAGCGAAAGCAATAACCGATAGTCTTACCCGGTAAGTGATGTTCATCATCTCTTAAAATACAGTTAGCACTTATCGGGTAAATTCTTGCATACGGTACCGTTTTTGTAACTAAAATCTTACCCAGTAAGTAAGAGATAGTGTTAAATTTTACCGATAAACACTTATCCGAGTAAGCGTTTAGTAGACGGGGCCTAAGTATACATTGTTTATTTCATTTTCAATTCGTAAAACACTTTTGTTTTAAGAGTTTGGTAGGAAAACTAGAAAAAACTTTGGATTTAAATACATAAATCATCGTAGTCAATATACATATGTAACACAAAGGATTATTTTGGAAATAGGGAGGACAATAGATATATTTGGTGCACAGTGTATGTTTTAAATTAATATAGTGTAAGGTTTGAAGAAAACTGTACTAAATGTTGTATCTAAATAGAGTCCAAGGGAGAGTTGCAATATTAACTTGATATTATTTGAATAAATGGTTAGTCGAAGTCATTACTTTTAACTCAAACATGAGTTTAATTTGTTAGTTAAAAAGTAAAAGACATCTTCATTTAAAAAAAAACTTAAAAGAATTTGTGATGAAGTTGCGATTTGTAATGATTCAAAGTAGAGAGGTAGGTTTTCTGTTTCGAATTTTTATTTGCAGTGCTTTCGATTAAGTTCGGATGTGGTCCCTCATAAACCAAAATTAATAAAACAAAGTTTTTCTTTATCATACAGATATAATCTTACGCCTAACCATATATATTACATACAATCAAAATCTATGTTCTCTAAACCAATTGTGATTGGTTTTTAGAGCAATCAATTCGGTTTCAGTTATGGTTCAACGCCAATATACTTGTGCACAAAAATGAGTGGGTGGTCATGTTAAATATTTGATTGATGTGTAAATCCAGTGTAAATCTCATTTTGTCCAAGGTGTTGTGGTGCAGTGGTTAGTGCTTGGAGGGTACATAGTGCCCACCCAAGTTCGAATCCCCTCATGCGCAAACTAAGGACATTTGTCAATTCCTTTGTAGCTTAACGGTCGGTAACATCCCGAGGGGGCGGTGGACGGTATCCCTGTCTACTTGGGTTTGATTCGAGGAGGGAACAGGAGGAGACACCCCAGTTCATGGGTCGACCTTCGGGCCGGGCATGGGCGAGGCTATGGGCCGGTAACGGTTTCCATGGTCAAGAGGATTAGTCGGGTGCCCGAATGGATCCCAGATACCTCTTCGACTTCGGTCGAGGCGTGTGTGTGTTTGACTGCCGTAAAAAAAAAATCTCATTTTGTTGTGCAGAAGATACCTCTATTTTAATTTAATCTAGATTGAATAGATGGTTAGCTTCGCCATATGTCACATGGACATGGTTTAGTCTCTTGCAATTTTTAAATGTATGCACTATGTAATAATACATATTGTATGCCTGTATACAAATTTGTCATAATTTAGCATAATTCTGTTATACCATGCAACATCCTTAACTTCTATCATTAAAAACACTCAAGATATATAATGACATAGAAAGCAAACAAACTTTCATGTAATATTCCAACTTAAATACTTTATAGTAAAGACTTTCCATTCCAGTATTATATAATTACATGGCCACTAGTTTACCAAGTCAATCAATCAACCACATGATACCAAATATATATAATAAGCACTCGAATTATCATGTCTGAGGTTAATATTTAAAACATAAAACACTTATTTCTTTAGATCAATAAGTATTAATAGTATAAATTACCATGTTTGGATTGAATGTTTGAAATAAAAAAATCAATTTGGTTTGGATCACGTAAGTAATTACACTGTGAATTACCATGTCTGGGATCACCATGTGTGGTTATGAAAGGATCTCACAAAATGCAGAGCTTTCCATGAATTGTGCTTGATAAGTTATGGATCCTTGTTAATCTCAAATTCATGGGAGGGCATGAGATTAAAAGTGATCAACGGGTCATATCCACTTCTCATGCTTCTCACGTTAAATTTAATTTTCCATACTATTTGTTCGCATATATACATATATAGGAAGGATTAAACGATAACAATATATATGTAAAAGAACATGAAAACCAGCAAAATTATATATGATTCACACGATTTTACCGAACGCTGCCAAAGTCGCCTACATGACTTTTTCCCTCATTAATTCAAAATCATATGTGATTTTATTGGCTCTATAGTTCTTTTAAATATGTATTGTTTTCCTTGAAACTCGACTATATATATGTATGTGTGTGTGGAGGAAAGTTCAAATGTGAACCACTTTTTGGTTGTGAACGTGAGGACAACCGAGAGCGCGACACGTGGCGACTTTAAGTGTGGTCCCCCTCTTTAATTCAATGCCCTCCCATGAATCGCGCCTAGTCATCCGCCGCGGATCTTACGTGGCGCCTAGTCATCCGCCGTGGATCTTACGTGGCGCCTAGTCATCCGCCACGTGTCGCGCTCTCGGTTGTCCTCACGTTCACAACCAAAGAGTGGTTCACATTTGAACCCACCCCTGTGTGTGTGTGTATATATATTAAAAAAGAACACAACCACAGTAAGAAAACATGATAATAGATCAACTCTTATAATTACATGACCTTTGTTTACCAAGTTACTCGATCAAAATATATGTATACAAAAGCTCAACTGTGAACTCAAATTTCATTGTGAACGTAAGTATGATCGAGAGTGTGCCACGTGGCATATTCACTCTAAATAATTATATATTATTCAGAATAAATACCACAACATTCAGTATTATTTAGAATGAATAATACAATGACTTTGTTTGATTTCCTCCCGAAGTGAGATGCAAGAATGAGGATAAAATAGAAGTTTTACCCTCTATTAGCCCATTAACTTGCCTACTGGCCCCTGAAATAGGCAAAACTTCAATTTTTTCTCCCTAGACTTAAGGGATTAAGATTATTATCGTACATTCTTTAAAAGAATTCTTTCCCGGAATTCCATCACCGGACAAGTATAGGTATCTAGACCTCATATCCGACTCCATCTCCCAAGTTGCTTCTTAACTTTTCAAGAAATCATCATTTCAGCTCTACAACGCTAATTTCTTTGTTTCTCAACTCTTGACTTTACAGTTAATGATCGTCTCCGACCCTAGGACAAGTTCAACTTATCATCTATTTGCATCCCTTACAAAGGTAATGCCATATTAACTTTCGTCAAATATTCCCTAAAATATGAGACAAGAAACATCTTTATGAATTTCACATAAGGCCATAATTAACATGATGCATCTAATCTGTACAATACCTCTCTAACTCGTTTTATAATTGCAAACGATTCAATATAACGTGGGTTAAATTGTTCCTTCTTTCCAAAACACACCATATCTTTCCATGGTGATATCTTTAATTTCACATTGTTCTCAACTTGAAATTCAATACATTTAGGCTTTTCATTCATGCAACTCTTCTGTTTAAATTGAGTTATCTTCAACCTTTCCCGATTCTGAACAATCTAAGCTAGAATTAATTAACCAAACAATTCTAACCTTGCCAAGCGCTTTTTTCTAATTCACCTTATCTCAAAGGTATTCCACCTTTTCGGCCATAAAGCATAATACAAAAGAACTTCTATGCTATCTTGATGAAATTGCTATAAACAAATATATCCACCATAGATGACTTCTCTACAATCCACTAAGATCAAAAGCATACATCACCTGATCACCTAACATTATGGCTTTGAATGGTTCTCACACATGATCATCAAACTAGGAATGATAGATTGCTTGATTTAATTAGCAACTTCCATTTTTCAACAAAATTCTTCTTGAATACGAAAATGAACAAGCAATCAAAACTCGTCATGCTCGATTTTGGCACCCTATATTTGGTTTCCATCTCGGTAGCGGACCATTTAGTTTATGCTAACCTCTGCACTGAATACGTACTTGATCGACGAAGTTGGGTAAATTTAATGTCTATCCATGATTACCCAAACAACAAAACTCTAATTTTTTTTTAAAACTTTGCTACAATGTCTAACATAGCATGATTACATTTCCATTTAGTAATACCCAAGGTTTGGATGGACAAGGTGAAGATATTTTATTCAATTAATTTTGCATTTAGTTTACGTTACTTTGAAATGAAGGGAACCTAAACAGTAACTCAAAATGGTGTCAATCTATATAGTAAAAGTATATCATATGATGTTTTTGACGATGTTATGTAAAATTTGACATGGTAGAAATATTAGTTTGGAAATAATTATTTATTGATTTTGCATCTAGGAATACTTCGAAAAATGGTTTCACATAAATTATTAGTATTTTTTGAATTCAATGTTATTTCTTATGAGAAAATGATATATCAATGATATTTTTGATACTTACGAAGGACTCTTATTTACATCTTGTTTAGGGACCAAAAAATATGAAAAAACAAGCTTGAAAGTAAAGCAGAAAAAACCCATATTAAAACCATGAAATAATTATTTATATGTCTCGGTACAACTCAAGGGATGTAATACAAATTTAGCTCCCTCATGATCGAATCAATACTCTATCTCTTTATAACCATAAAAGTTTACTGATTCTAAACTATTCATAGTCGTTTAAAAGATTAATCGATACACGTAAACTAATATGAGATCCACAGTTAAAAGAACAGGTTAAAATATCTGTTACCAAAATATTTAATATACTAAATATGGACCCAATATTTAATCATATTATCTTATGGTGTCATCCAACCAAGTAAGAAGAGTTTGGATATGTAACAGTAAATTCAAAATAGATCTGAATGATTGATTAAAACGAAATTATTTATTTATTTGTTTAAATATTAAAATTGAAAAGGTAAACCGAATAATGAATATAGAAAGGGGCACGTAACATGGAGATTCAAACCCCCTCATACTGATCATGTCGGAACGGAAATATGACAACCAAATTAATTAACATGATTCTCTTAAACCCTGAATTCATATGTTTACTTGCTGTCATATTTTAATATAAATATAACATTTACTAAAAAATAAAATATTGTAGAAATCACGAAATACGTTCTAAAATTTAACCATCAAAACCTTTTTCTTAACGTCAAGTTAACACAAACACATACATGTTCCCAGGGTATCCGAGATCTAGGGGCACCCGACTAAATATTCCCCGTCGATCTCGACCCTGCCCCGCATGCATACCACAGGGTTCGAACCCGGGTTTTCATGGATACTATCCATTGAACTTCCTAAATGTTACCTTACCATTAGGCTAAAGATGCTTCTAAAGTTAAAGAGTATAAGATATATGAAATATACATAAACAAAACATTTGTGTATAACTCTCTTATCTGCTTATATTTCAAAAATATAATATCAATGAAACATAAAGTTGAATCATCAATGTATTGAAAGTTATGTTTTATTGGGAATTTTTGACAAATGGATCAACAAAATATGGAGTGGCATCATGACTTAAAGGCGTCCAAAAGTCTCCGCTGGATCGAAAGATCAAAGTCTCCTCCGATCACTTCATTCGGTTGATACGGATATTTAATGTATTTTAAGTCTTATTAATTTATTAGGTTCCGTTTTGTTTTTTAAAACTAATCTCTTAACACATCTTAAATCACAACATTAAGAGGTTTGCAGACTTAAGATCGTTTATTTTATTTTAAAAGAAGATTTGAAAACCTCCTACCATCCTCTGAAATTTTAAAAAGTGCACCATCCACCTTTTAATTTTTAGATATGAATTTAGACGTCAAAGTTTAATCTCTTAAAACACAAATGATAAAATAGTATTCTTTTGTTATATAAATATACAAATGAATTAAATATTTGTAGAGTATGAGTGTAACTCTATCATTTGATTTGAGATATTAGTTTATATGAGTGTAATAGCTTTGATGTAATAGATTTGAACTATTTCGTAAGCCCTTGATTAAAAAATTAAAATAATTTAATATATTAAATTCTTTATATTCTAACATAAAATTTAAATTATCTATTTCAATAAAAGAATAAAACTTAATTACCAAAGTGATAAAGTTTTACAACTTACCATAACACACATGCATACAACTAATTTTCATTGAATAAAAGAAAAGGACTGTGCCCGAATTTAGAGACAGCAACACATAGTCACATAGGAATCGTGTAAACGGTAATATATTAAATAGAAAAGACTCAAAGACTAAAAAAATTAATTTACATGAACCAAATATTTATTTTAGGGATATTGACAATTGTTAAATGGTTTGATATATGGTGGATAATTTAAGGGATCAAGAATGATTAATAGGCTCTTATAATATAGTACAAGATAAAATATTATGGTTTAATAGTTATTGAGAGTGAAATCATGATTCTGAATGGTTAAGAGACGCTCAAGATACAAAATCATTCTAAGGGTTCTAGAACTATTAAGAGACAATTTATTTTTTTTACCAAACAAGATTTACTTTCTAACGATTCAAATGCGGCCTCTTAATGACACTGTTAAGAAAAAAGAAAAGAAAGGTTAAGATGTTAAAAATGTAATATACAAAATAACGTAGGTACCAATCTTGCAAATACTCATTAAGTCGACCAGCATTCCGTAACAGTAAGTGATTAAGACAATGGGACAGATGTTAGCTTCTGGACCATATAATCCAAACACACCGTCTTATTTACTCAGCTGTCAGAATAGCATCCCCCTGTCACCCATAACTGTTTACTAATTGTTCTTAAAGACAGTTACACTATACCATACCCTTCTTTAATAGCTGAAATAATTCCCAAGGGACCATTCTGTAATTCCTCAATAGTATAGGGGGTAGTAGTTAGTGGGTCTTCTCTCACTTCTGTTGGACGTCCCTTCCCTGCAAAGAGAGATATATACATACACATATACATATAACATACATATACATACACTCTATATACATATATGTTATATATATATATATATATCTATAGAGAGAGAGGGAGAGAGAGAGGGCAAAGAACAAAACCAAAGGGATAAAGAAAGGTCCAAATTAGAATAAGTACAGGGTGCCTCTTTATATATTCTGATCACATCTCTTTCTCTTTCTTTCCCTCTGTTCTTCAGAGCTAATTTTTTTTCAAATTATTTGTGTTTTTGAATTGGGAGTTTAATCTGCTTCTAATGGTTGTTTGATTAATGGAGTGATATGTATTCATTGGGTTAGAGTTTAAGAAATGAAAGAAAAAACAAGCATGAAGAACAGAGGAGATCAGCAATCTTCAAGAAGTGTTATATCTCATAAATGGACACTTTTATTATGTATTGGAAGTTTCTGTGCTGGATTACTCTTCACCAATAGGTATTGTTTTTGATTTCCTTGTTTGATGAGAATTTATGCTGTTCTTGATATAATAACAAGCTTTTAATTTGGAAAATTTCTTCATGTTAAAAGATGCACACCAACTGTTTGATGTTTTTACCCTTTTGTATATGGTTTGTAAAAATGGATATATTTATGTTTCTTTTGTTCAGGTACTCTGGTTTTGATGAATTTTTGTGTTTATATGATTCATGGGATTTCTATTTTTAGTCATTTTACAATGATATTGCCTTCTTCCATGACTCCATTTCTGCAACAAATTTGTAGATCTAATTTATGACTTCTAGTTAGTACTCTTTTATATAGTCTTCATGTTAGTACTTTAATTTTTGTTTAGTTTCTGCAATTTGATCATCATTTGTAGTTGTACCTTCCTCAAAGTGATGAAATGAATACAAAATTACAGTTAAAACCCACTTATTTCCTTTTTTCTGAAATAAATTAAAGCTTTCAGTTGTGGACCATGGCAAATTGCATAAATAAATACCCTTTTTTGGAAAGATAGAAATAAATGTGCAGTTGGGTCTCTGCAACTGTTTCATCTTGATTATTAATTTACTGGTAGCTGTAACTAGAAGAAAAACTTTGAGAGATCTAAATGGAGTCACAGAGTGCAATATTGCAAACCCATTTGATTAAATTTGTATATGTTTTTTTATAAATATTTTACAATGATGTTGGATTTATAAGTTATCAAGAATATTGGTTACAGAATGTGGACAGTGTCTGACTCTAAACTTATTACAAGACCAACTGCTATAGAATCTGAAGGACTAAAGTTAGTATCAGAAGGTTGTGATCTAAGAAAGGTATGTATTTTCAAGAAATCTTGAAAAACACAATTTTTATTTTTATTTTTTATGATTTGATCATCGTGAACGGTTTTTGTAAATTTGATCGTGTTGGGGTCGTGTAGTTACAGATGAAGAATGTAAAGCGAGATTCGAAACAAATATATGGGGAGGTGTCGAAGACGCATCAGGCTATCCAGTGAGTTTTAGCTGATCTTTTTATATCAGTTTTGATCGAATTATTGTTGCTAAAGATGTGTTTTAAATACGGGATTTTGTTGATTTAATTATAGGACATTAGATAAAACAATATCGAGCTTAGAGATGGAGTTAGCCGCGGCTAGGTCCATCCAGGAATCTATTGTGAACGGGTCTCCGATATCGGAAGAAGACACGAGGAGTGCACCCCAGAGGAGAAAATATCTTATGGTTGTCGGAGTTAATACTGCTTTTAGCAGTCGAAAACGAAGAGATTCAGTACGCGCTACTTGGATGCCTCAAGGTTTGTGAGAGTCAGATCAATTACTTAGTTAGGGTCTTTTTTGGTATGCGTGACTAGATATAATAAAACGATAAAAAAACTTGTCATAATGACCGGACAAGATAGGGCAGGACCAAGGTGGGAAAAAGATACATTTTTTTCTGTCCCCCAAAATAAGTGGGAAAAAGATACATTTTTTTGGTGTCCCACCAAAATAAGTGGGAAAAAGATCAAGGTGATGAAATAAGATTAGTAAATTACTATACTACCCATGTCAAATTTAAATTAAAATCCTAAAACATTCCGTAATTATTTCAACCGACTACCTCGCTCTTGTCATGTCCTATCGGCGCACCAAGCACACCTGTAGTTTTTTTTTTCAAGTTACACTCTTACTTCCGTACATCTTTTATTTATTTTTTTGTATCGTGTAGGTGAAAAACGAAAGAAGCTAGAGGATGAGAAGGGCATCATAATGCGTTTTGTCATCGGTCACAGGTGGGATTTTTGTAACTACTTATTGACTTTTTGAACCGTTGTACTTGACTTCCGTTTATGCAAAAATACACAAATAAACTTACTTTTTTTGCGAATTTGTTTTAACAGTGCCACCGTAGGCGGCATACTTGACCGAGCCATTGAAGCTGAAGATAGAAAGCACGGCGATTTCTTGAGGCTGGTAAGCATTTTTGGTCTTTTCTTTCATTGATGTTCGCTAATTTTGTCGCTTTAATTAAATCCCCGATGACTAATCGTTAACCGGCATGCATTGCATACAAGCAGGACCATGTAGAGGGATACCTAGAATTGTCTGCAAAGACAAAGACATATTTTGCAACTGCTGTCACTATGTGGGATGCAGAATTCTACATCAAGGTTGATGATGATGTGCATGTGAACATAGGTAACTTTTATAACACTTTTGACTTTAAAAAGGGCAAATAAGTTATTTTAAGCTTCGAAATCGATATTATTTTGGTTGCTAAATGCAAGATTGTATTTTAGTAAAACCAAATTTTCCGTTCGTTTTGTATGTATTAAGTCTGTTTTACAAACTAATATGTGTTTGAATCTTGATTACAGCAACGTTAGGTCATACATTAGTTAGACATAGGAAGAAGAAAAGGGTATATATCGGATGCATGAAATCTGGTCCGGTTCTTGCTCAAAAGTAAGTCAAATGATCATCTTGAATTTAAAATTATCGAAAGCTTTCAACTTGTTTTATTTTTCTGATGGGTGTATGTATATATGATGATGGAACAGAGGAGTAAGGTACCATGAACCAGAATACTGGAAATTTGGGGAGTCGGGAAACAAGTATTTCCGCCATGCCACTGGACAGTTATACGCCATTTCAAAAGATTTGGCTACTTATATCTCGTTAAACCAGTTAAGTTTTGCTTGCTCGATCGTGATCAAAACTTTATCTATCGATCAATCTATCGTTTTGGTTTCTGATGTTTGGTGTAAAAATATCGTATCAGACACGTATTACACAAGTATGCAAATGAGGATGTTTCTTTGGGATCTTGGTTTATTGGGCTCGATGTCGAGCATATTGATGATCGAAGGTTATGCTGTGGAACCCCTCCTGGTAAAGTTTCAAACATACTAATTCTGGCAAATTACATACTCACTCCGTCACCGAAAATAAATACCCACATTTCTATTTTACTTTGTCTAAAAATAAGTTTTTGATTATGAAACGGAGAAATTAATTACTCCATTTATTATTAAGGGTAAAACTGTCATTTGGTTGATAAAAAGGTATAAAATTACTCCATCAATCCTAAAGTAAATGTCCACAATAAAAAAACAAAGTTCCATGAATTTGTTATTATTATACTTATTAACTAAATGACAATTTTAGCGTTAGTGATACAAGGGTAAAACTTTACAAGGACAAGATCAAAATATAAATGTGGACATTTTGTTGGGATAAATTAAAATATAATGTAGACACTTAGGGGTGTTTGTTTTCTTAAAAAAAAATACCACTTAAAAAACCTGTTTTAAATCTGAAAATTAAAAGGTTTGCAAACTTAAAACTATTCGTTTAATTTTTAAGAAAATGACGGAAAACCTCTTACCATCCTTTGAAATTTTAAGAGGTTCACCATCCACCTCTTATATTTTAGATATGAAATCAGGCTTCACACCTGTTAAAAAACAAACGACACCTTATTTTAGTACGGATGAAGACAATGCCTATTTATATTTGCTTCTAATTTTAGCAACGTGTAACATGTTTGTGTAGATTGCGAGTGGAAAGCACAGGCCGGAAACATATGCGTAGCGTCATTCGACTGGACGTGCAGCGGGATTTGTCGATCTGTCGACCGAATTAAGGAAGTCCACAGACGATGCGGGGAGGGCGAAAACGCTGTTTGGTCAGCCACATTTTAACCCAGGATTTTCTTTCTAAAATTGGAAAGACAAATAAGGTGAAGAAAGTGAAAGGGGGTTTGTAAAGAAGACAAAAGAATGTATATTTTGACACACCATTGGAGTGGAGAGAAGACAAAGAGAAGAGAAAGAGGCCAACTGAAGAGATGCCCTGCTATGCTATGCAATGCAATATTCCTTCTAAATATTACAAGTAGAGGAATTAAAGCAAAGCAAGTGGCTCCTTACCCATTTTTTTCTTTCTATTTTTGGTATTATTAATAATTCCACTTGACTAGTTGATTTTATATAAAATATCTATATATTAAAGAGCACATTATTTTTGGTTTCTAATATTAATTTAGAGTAAACTATGGTTTGCTGAAACTTTTTATTTTTGTTCTTGTTTCTATGCTTTCAAATATATAGAGGTTTTCGTCTTTTTAGTTTGGAATTTGTTACCTTTTTCGCTTTTATGGTTTAACAATGTCTTTTTCGTTCTTATAGTTTATAATTTATTGCTATTTTCGTTTCTCATATTTAATTGAAAGGAATTCTCTTAGTTTGTAGGGATGAGTCATAATATTAAAAATACAAGGATGGAAACTGCAAACTTAAGCAAACTATAAGGACAAAAAAATAGTAGCTCACTCTTATTTTTTTAGAGTAAATTACTTATTTACATTATATTGCACTTTGGTCTCTTTTTTGAAATAATTATAGAAAATGGCCTTATAGTTTATATTACATTGCATTAGTTTTTTTTGAACGGCAAGTTAACACACACGTTCCAGCGGTATCGGGACTACAATTGGGCAATCTCACTAATCCGCTACGACTCAACCTAACCTATGGCTGAAGCCGACGAACAGGGAAATGGATCCCATAGAGTGGATCCTCCCATACCGGTCCCGAAGAACCAAATCGAAAGTCTGGATATCTCAGAAATGTCCCCGTGGGAATCGAACACTAGTAGTGTGGCTTTCACCCTACATCCCCAGCGACGTTACCTATCCAACTGAGCTAACACCCTTTGATATTATATTATATTGCACTATTGGTTCCTATTGTTTACACTATATTGCACGGTTTCTGTGGTTTACATTGTATTACACTATTGGTGCCTATGCTTAACAGACTGATTTCACACGGAAGTTAGAGTTAGGAACCGATAGTACAATATAACATGAAACCTTTTTTATAATTATTTCAAAATAGGAACCAACAATATAATATAGTGTAAACCAGGGACCAAATATGTAATTTACTCTTATTTTTTATCTTTATCTGAAGGTCAATTTTTAGCAGCAGTTTATGGTGGTACTGGTACTGGTGTTGACATTGGACATATGTATTAGTCAACTAAAAATTAATAGTTATTGAGCATTTATATATATTTAAAAATAATTAGGTGTGGATTTTATGAAAAGAAAACGATAAAACTATTCATAAGTATTGAGGTGGGACTCAAAAGTCGAATAGAGTGACCAAAGTTTGGTGGCCAACAATTGTCTGTGACCTGTGACCTAAACTCACACCCACCAAATTGTTAGGTCGACCCAATCAAAACAAAATGTTTTATTTATATAACATAAATATATACAAAAAACACACACTATTTTTTATATTTAGATAATAATTAAAGGTTTGTTTTAGTAAGATGCATTTATGATAGATTTTATATTTATCTTTATAATTACATAGAGGTGGTTTAGTTTATAAACAATGTAAGTTTATAAATTCTTCTATAAACCAATTTTAATTATATATGTAGATGAATAACGGGGTTGAAAATTTCGGATATCCGAAAATTTTGGGTTGGGAGAACCCAAACCGAAAGCTGACCGAAAAAAAATGGATATCCAAATTTTCGGGTTGCATCGGGTTGGGGTCGGGTTGGGCCCGAGAAACGAATCACATCAAAATTTTAGATTTTTGGCATTTTCAGCCCCTATACCTGGGCTGTCCAATGTCCAAGAATATTTTTTAGCATTTTCAGCCTTTGTACGTTGCTGTCCAAAATAAATTATACCAACCAAAATTTAAAAATTTAGAATGATTTTTTTATTATATAGAATTATATATAATATTATTTTAAAAAGGTTTTTAAAAAACTTTTCGGGTTGTCTGGTCGGTTTGGGTTGGGAAAGTTGAACCCAAACCAATCCGTATTACACATCTTCATCTTTCTCGGTTTCGGGGGGTTCGGGGTTCGGTTTTTGGGATTCGGGTTCAGGTTCGGGCGGGTTGTGCTCACTCCTAAATTTACTCTCAACTGTATTTTATAACCGTCTTCATATTCCAAAATAAACAAAATCCATAGTTGAGATTAAGTTTGTATACTTTGTAAGGATTATATGGTTTTTATGTAAATCTCCTCTGGCTATATATAGGGATGATTTCATTTGCAAACTACTCTTATTTGTGCAAACCATGCAATCCAGATTGCTACCATTGATCTAATTTAATAATAGTCAAGAACTCAAGATTAGATAACTTTTTTTTAAACAACTATATTTATGTTAACAAATTTCTTTGAAATAAGAAATGCATGAAATAGTTTTATTATATCAAACAATTCTATTAAAATAAACAATGAAATCGACAGTTTGCATAGTTTGTACAAATTAGAGTGATTTGCATTTGATCCCTTCCATAATGATATATATATATATATATATATATATAGGGGTGGGTTCAAATGTGAACCACTTTTTGGTTGTGAACGTGAGGACAACCGAGAGCGCGACACGTGGCGGATGACTAGGCGCCACGTCAAGTCCACGGCGGATGACTAGGTGCCAAGTAAGATCCGCGGCGGATGACTAGGCGCGATTAATGGGAGGGCATTGAATTAAAGAGGGGGACCACACTTAAAGCCGTCACGTGTCGCGCTCTCGGTTGTCCTCACGTTCATAACCAAAAAGTGGTTCACATTTGAACTTTCCTCTCTCTCTATATATATATATATATACATAGAGGGAGTTTCAATTGCAAACCGTGCAAACTCATGGTTGCACACGTAAAATCGGTGAAATTGATTCATGGAGTTGTTTAATACGATGAAAATGTTTCATAAACATCAAAATTTGATGAAATTGTTTCATATTTTTGTGTTTTTTATTCATATGAAACTTTTTCCTCGTTTTTATGAAACTTTTTCATTTCTACGTAAATAAACACTTTCATATGAAACAATGTCATCAAAAAAAATTTAGTATATGAAACATTTTCATCATATTAAACAACTCTACAAAAGATTTTTCATTGATTTATGTACGTGTGCAATCATGAGTTTGCACGGTTTGCTCGTTTTTTATGGTTTGCAATTGAAACTCCCTCTATATATGGGACATTTCAATTGCAAACATTTGCTTTGTGCAAACTATGCAAATTAGATCTACATCATTTGATTTATTTTTTTTGATTTAGTTTTTTTAATAATAATAATTTGAAAAGGGACAATATGGCCAATTCCAAATTCAGTAAATTTTAGTTGGTTTATTTAGACGGATATAATTTAAGAAGATCCCTAATTTTTTAGTGTTTGCATTATTATAGTGTTACTAAAGAAAATATATTTTTTACGCATTATGGTGGGAAATTTTTCTGGTTGCATCGGCGGTGGTTTTTTGGTGAATATTTTTTTCCCGATCGACAAAATGGATGACAATTTGGTTGATAACGTGATGTTTGTTCGTGATTTTATTGAACCATCTAGGTCCAAAGTTGACCAATCGTTACCCGATAATGACTTTGGTTGTGCAGTTTTAGGTGTAAATGGGAGTTCCAGGTTGGTTTATGTTGTTTTTTTGTTGTTTATTGTTTGTTTTATGAAAAAAAATCTAATCCGAAAGAGGACGACAATTTGACTAATAACGAGTTGTTTGTGATTTTGTTGAATCTCTTAGGCTTTGAAGTTGACATATTGTACCTGGACAATGACCATATTATACATATTACACCGATGTATACCCAAAAATCTATTATACCTAAACATCATGAATGCATAGACTTATTCATAAATTTATAATCATGAATAAAATGAAGAAGAAGATTATTGAAAATGATTTTAGATGAATATGAAAATGGAGAATGCATACGTTATGTATACATAGAGTGAAGGAGAGTGTAGAGAGGAAGAAAGAGAGGGAATCAAAAATCCCCACAATGTTTTACCACTACGCAGCACTAACAATGTTGGGGACCACACCAGAAACTATTGAGTGGGGACCACACCAGAAACAAGCTATAACTTTCTTCTTTCTATTTAATCAAAATATATTACATAAAAATGACATTGAAAACATAGAAATACATAAATCTTTCTTCTAAGCTTATGTTCAAAATACTGTAAATAATCGTATACTTTTTGTTTGGACACAGCTAAATATGGTGTACGTTTCGATATCATTTTCGTCAACAACGACACTTTCAATAGAACCCGACCAGGCTGCCTTATAAATCTCCTTCTGAACATCATTGAACACATGACGAGTATATTCTGGTATGTGTATCACTAGAATTCATACAAACCATTATATGTTAAATTAATATTTTATAATCGTATAGTATATTTTATGATATTGTAGAAAGATCTCATGTCAAGATATTTGAAGGCAGTGCATCATCCTTCAGCAGATTTAATCCAAAATGCAGACATCGAAGAACTTGATCTGCGCTGAAAAACAATAAATGGAGATAGAAAAAACAGTGAAGTCTTTGCAATGCGCAATTTGGAGACATATAAAGCTGAAATTGCGAAAAAATTGGAAAAACGGATTGTTCAAAGACTGTCCACGACAACCAGGTCAGTTGCACAATTTGAGGATGAAGTACACTACAAAGATACTGCTGTCGGATATCAACAGAAAACGACATGAAGTCGTACTCGAAGGTGAGAATTTTGAAGCTGAAATTGTTAGTAAAATGATGGAGATCTATGACACTGCTATAGTAATACAATAACTAATAAAAAAAACCAAAATTCAATAGCTTTTGAAGAATATAACGTTACTAATCGGATCATATGTTGTGGTAGTCATGTTTCCAGCATCCAGGAACCCCTTTGCTAGGGACATGCTAAATGAAAAATCACTATCTCCCACTAGAAGGATTCGGTGATGTGGAGAGTAGAGTTTCAGGAACTTTGCCATGATTTCAAAAATGAAGAAGAAGATTATAGAGAATGATTTTAGATGTATACATAGAGAGAAGGAGAGTGTAGAGAGGAAGAGAGAGAGGGAATCAAAAATCCCCGCAACGTTTTACTACTAGGCAACACTAACAATGGTGGGGATCACACTAGAAACTATTGAGTGGGGACCACACCAGAAACAAACTATAACTTTCTTCTTTCTATTTAATCAAAATATATTACATAAAAATGACATTGAAAACATAGTAAATACAAAAATCTTTCTTCTAAGCTTACGCTCAAAATACTGTAAATAAACATGTACTTTTTGTTTGGACACATCTACATATATGTATTTACACTTATTTATTCTTATTAATTTGATGTGCGTGATCTATGGTGTACGTTTCGATATCATTTTCGTCAACAACGACACTTTCAATAGAACACGACCAGGCTGCCTTATAAATCTCCTTCTGAACATCATTGAACACATGACGAGTATATTCTGGTATGTGTATCACTAGAATTCATACAAACCATTATATGTTAAACTAACATTTTATAATCGTATAATATATTTTATGATATTGCAGAAAGATCTCATGTCAAGATATCTGAAGGCAGTGCATCATCCTTCAGCAGATTTAATCCAAAATGCAGACATTGAAGAACTTGATCTGTGCTGGAAAACAATAAATGGAGATAGAAAAAACAGGGAAGTCTTTGCAATACGCCATTTGGAGACATATAAAGCTTAAACTGCGAAGAAATGGAAAATGATTGTTCAAAGACTGTCCACGACAACCAATTCAGTTGCACAATTTGAGAATGAAGTACACTGCAAAGATACTGCTGTGGGATATCAAGAGAAAACGACATGAAGTCGTACTCGAAGGTGAGAATTTTGAACCTGAAACTGTTAGTAAAATGATAGAGATATATGACACTGCTATAGCAACAAGGATGGAAAGGCTGAAGACTTACAGATTTACGCATTAGATATATACATAACACAGTGACATAGCATATATATATATATACACATAACAACGAATATCATAAACAATTAACATATTCATCAAGAAACAAAAGCATCAGCTTAATTAGCAATACAATAACTAATAAACAAACCAAAACTCAATAGTTTTTGAATAATATAATGTTACCAATCAGATCATATGTAGTGACAGTCATGTTTCCAACATCCAGGAACCCCTTTGCTAGGGACATGCTAAAAAAACACCGTCGCCCACTAGAAGGAGTCGGTGATGTGGAGAGTAGAGTTTCAGGAACTTTGCCACGATTTCAAAAATGAAGAAGAAGATTATCGAGAATGATTTTAGATGAATATGAAAATGGAGAATGCATATGTTATGTATACATAGAGTGAAGGAGAGTGTAGAGAGGAAGAGAGAGAGAGGGAATAAAAAATCCCCGCAATGTTTTACCACTACGCAGCACTAACAATGTTGGGGACCACACCAGAAACTATTGAGTGGGGACTACACTAGAAACTATTGAGTGGGTACCACACCAGAAACAAGCTATAACTTTCTTCTTTCTATTTAATCAAAGTATATTACATAAAAATGACTTTGAAAACATAGAAATACAAAAATCTTTCTTCTAAACTTATGTTCAAAATACTGTAAATAATCGTGTACTTTTTGTTTGGACACAACTACATATATGTATTTAAATTTAATTATTCTTATTAATTTGATGTGGGTGATCTATGGTGTACGTTTCGATATCATTTTCGTCAACAACGACACTGTCAATAGTGTTGGGTTTTTATGGGTTCCCTCGGGTCAATCTGACACAAGGATTATCGTGGATCTCAAAAACCTAGCTGGTTCGAGAAATCCTATAAACCTAATAGCCAATCTGGTCAAAGGTCTATATGACCGAAAACATACTGGTTCGATCGAGTGCGGAAGCGATTTGGATACAAAACCCTAGATATCCACAGATCATAAGCGTTATTTTATTTAATCCTAACAGTTATGGATACAGAATAATTTACCTGGATTGCTTGAGAATAAGTCTACCGGTGAACGACCAACGAATGTTCCTCTAGCAGAACTAAACCCGAAAAACTGGAAAACCGAGCTGGTTGTCGCGAGGGGAGGGGATGGCACCGGTAGGAGAGAGAGAGAGAGAGAAAACTGGAAACTAAGAATTAGATCAATTGAATTAATTATCTTAAACCCATAAGGTTTATTTATATATGAAGGAAACAGAGTTTCCATCTGATTCAGTTTCCCCTTTTAATTATCTTTTTCTTTTCTTCCAAGAAAAGAATGCTCTAGATAATTACTTATAATTAATTAGTTTATTGTATTATATATTATTTTATCTAATAAATATATAATCTACTTAATTAATCAATAACCCTCCACCTTTGGGATTTCTGACTAAAATTACCCAACTGATTTATAATTGGCTATTATAAATCCAATCTCTCCATTTCTGGGTTTTATTTAACTTATTCGATTTATAGGTCCTCACAGGTGTGACCCTCAAGTGTCTTGTAACATTGGATGTGTAATTGGTTTGTCAACTTATGCACATAATTACTAACAGACTCCCACTTGTGCAAGTTGGCAATACCGTATTGATTACACGGACCTAAGGAGGCCCCTAGACAGGCGCTTAGGCTAACCAGGTTACAAGAACTCTTATACCCAGACAAGTGATATAAACTTTTCGTAAGGAAATAATATCTATGAAACTACTGTTCATAAATTGGGTATAACTTGGCTCTTCCCTTTGCATCTCGATATTTCATCTGTAAGTATGAGCTTGGAAAGTGTCAACTCTAAATACTCAAGATTCTGTTTTCTTGACTATCCGACTTTTACTGATAGGTAAACGACAAAGAACTAATCAGTTCGTTTGGGCATGGCCATGTACTTCATCAGTAAATTCAGTTAGTCAAGAAGGGCCCAAAAATATCTCTCTTCAGAGAAGAGGTGCAAATCTCATCTTGCATATCTGCATTTAATACCACGGCTTCCGCTGAATCTAGTTACGCCCTTTATAGCCACCCTGTTACGGCGTAGCGGTTGAGTGTACTAAGTATTCAGCAGTCCTCATGTCGTCAAACCAGATACCTCAGGTGATAGGGACAACCACTGTGAGATTTACTTATGACTATTTCCAAGAAGTAATCTCAACCGCGGATCACGTCCGATATTTGCTACTCTATCAAATATCTGTGCAACTTTTGGTCTACAATACTTGTAGCTGTTATTCATCATCTGTTCATAACTACCCAAAAGTTCACAATGACTTTAATACCTTATCTGGTTCCCACCGAAATAAGTTGTCACGGACAAATTTTGAATGAAAAACTAAAAACTAGTTTCACTTCTGGATTATAAAACATGCAAAATTTATAAAAGTGATGAAGAATTTAATTTTGTATAGTCCATATTACACTCTGTAATAACAAAATTAATGACATTTCTTAATAACTTTTATGATATCTATTTAACGTTTGTTAAATACTGATCTAAAATGAAGTATCACCTATCTTCAGTTTAAATCCTTTGATTAAAGTTTACCATTTTAATCAAAGTGATAACCAAATAATACAAGTTTGTATTTGTCGATACAATCCACTTGATTATGCTAATCTTGTTTTACAAGAACTTAAACAAAAATTAGTCTTTTATCATATTCTCTGAACTTGGAGACCTGGAATAACTCCTAGTTTCTCTCTGAATATGCAAAATTAAACTGCAACTTTCCTTAATTGCTGTGTAGATGAATGATTTATACCTGAAATCAGATTCCATTTACTATGCTGGCAAATTTACTGGAATTCTATCTTTATTAATTATTCCAACATTTTAATTATTGACTTACAATCATTTAAGACATTTGTTTCAAAAGTTTTGAAACTTTTATTCCCTTTTTGACTAAAAGGTAAATTATATCTTATGAATTCTCATCCTGACTGGATCATGAATTCCGAGATAAAATCAATAATTATATGTTTCATTCTTTATCTCAGACTAGATAGAGAATAAACTGGGGTCCCACTAACTTTTATGAAAACCAACTATTACTTAAAATTTACTATTGACTTAGTCAAAGCTTTGATTAGTCAATTCTATTTTAAGTAATAAATTTGAGAATTCTAATATTTATAAAACTTAACTGGATTTTGTTAAATCCTAATTCAAAACTTGGAACTTTCCTAGTTTTTATAAATACTGTTATTATTAACCCTTTCTGAGTTAATATCCTAAAACCTCTTTTAAACATTTAAGTAATTAAACCTGATCACCAAAAGTTATTACTCATAAATGTCTTATTCCCAAAAACACATTCCTATAGTATTACGTGTGTTTTTGACAGTTTTCATATAAATCACTTCAATTTAATTAAAAACTATTGAAGTAACTATAATAGGCAATATCTAGGATCTAATTTAGTCAAAACTTGACTTTGTCAGGTTTTAAAGCTTCATGCATAACAGATATTTATTCAAGACAATAACTTATAAAATTTAAAATCATTCAATAAATTATAAGTATTTAAAATGTAACCATAAATAAAACAACTGTTTAGAAATAAAATTGTCTTGAAAATAAATATCTAAAATGAACTTCCATCTTGATCCTTGCAATTCCTGGGCACATCACTTCTGACCACCTGCAATAGTCATTTGCTCTAGGTATCAGTGTACTTGTAAACTAACATGTAGAAGGTGACAAATTAAAGAAATCATAAATATCTGAGGTTTGCATACCTGCTTCATGACGCTTTGGGCAGTTCTGTCTCCAGTGACCGACTTCATTGCATGTGAAGCAGCGATTCTCGGTCCTAGCTTTATTTGGCTTGACCTTTTTGCCCTTGCCCTTGCCTTTGTTATGAACCTTGGGTGCACTCTGGACGGCCTGAACTGGTCCTTTCCCTTTGCTGGTGCTTGTATGCCCATGCTTCTTTTTCACCCCTCCATCTCTTACCATCAGGACGTCCTTGGTTTTGTTCTTGGTCCCCATATTCAATTCAGCTGTCTTAAGCATGGAGTGCAATTCTACTATTGACTTTTCCATGTTGTTCATGTTGTAATTGACTACAAAGGGCTTGTAGTCTTCTGACAGTGAATTGAGTATAGTATCCGTTGCTAGCTGCAACGGAACTGGGTGACCAAGCCTCTCCAGATGATCCAAGTGCCGTTTCATTTTCATGACGTGGTCACTTACTGATGTCCCTTTAATCATCTTGCATTCATTAAATGCTTTTGTGGCATCGTAACGTTCTGTACGAGCCTGTGTTTGGAACATGTCCCTCAACTGGCGGATCATGTCATAAGCATTTGTATTTATGAGCCCTGCTTGTAGATCTGGGCTCATAGTTGCAAGCATGAGACAGGTGACATCTAGCAGATCATCTGAATGCTTCTTGTGAGCATTTCTAGCAGCAGCCGGAGCATTTGCTGGAGGAGCCTCCCCAAGAGGTTCTTCAAGGACATACCATTTCCTTTCATGTCTGAGCACAATCATCAGATTGCGCTCCCAGTCAAGGAAATTGGGGCCGATTAACTTGTCCTTCTCAAGGATAGAGCGGAGGGAAAGATTGTTTGTGCTGGTAATAGTGCTTGCCATCTACACACAATAAAACTTTTGGTTTTTTAGCAACTGTAAATAGATTAAATTCCAATAAATATCAATAAACCCTTAAATGATCAATTTATTGGACTAGGATCCTTATTTTATACGTCCTGATGTGCGGTGTATTCTTACTCCATCAGGACCGTACTATTTCGGTAGGTAACGACTTTTACCAATCACATCTAACTGACATGACTCCTAGATCTTTTCGGGACCACGGTAACTATCCGTGCATGTTTCGGTCCCTCTTAGTGCATTTTGGCCCGGTACCTCCCGGTGAACTCAACAGTACCAAAATAGATCTCACCATTTTGGGAACCTGATTACTTTACTCTGGCCGGTACCACCCGGTAGATAATTCGTAGAGTTATGTAACCCTCCCCAGCTTCGGTTTGAACGTGGACGTTCAAGGTGTGTTCACTCATAACGCCCGCGTACCTTACGCCGGAGGTGCCCCTAGATGGATTGCACTACTGATCTATGATTTTCGGGGTTTTATATTTAAAAACTTTTATCTCCAGGGTTTTGGAAAAACATTTTTTTTTTGAAAAACTGATTGTTATAAAGGCAACTGATGTTTTAAACTAATTGTTTCAAACATACATTCTATTTAAAACTAACTGTTTTAAAGTCATTTGCTAATTAAAGCTAACTGTTTAATAGCATTCTAGTTGATTGAAACTAACTGTTTCGTCAACTTGCCTTTTGAACCAATCATTTATAGGTTTTAGAATAAATCTACTGTTTGAGAAAAAGTTCGAAAAACAGGTGATTTTAATCATAAAAACCTACCCTATATTGTGATAATAGTTAGTCTGAAACTCCTATTCTAAAACCATGTAGGATATCACAAATAAACATTCAACCATGCAGTTAAAGTCTATAGCTACACAGTTTAAAAGTAACTAATTATAAGTTTGCCAACTTATATTCCTAAGGACCATTTATGACCTATTCACTAAAGTCATAGCTCCCACTGGCTTTAGCATGTTCGTCAGGACTCCAGATTTTTCTTGCGTAGCTCCCACTGGCCACGGCATCCTTGATGGAACTTCGGAAAAGAAAAATAAAATCTATCCTAAGGTCATTATTACACAAGGGGTTGTAAATGGCACGCAGGCCTCCCCAGAAAATAACCAAAAAAGGCCTAAGTTGGCAATCCCTATAATAGATACAAACAGATATATATATATATACACAAGTATGCATTAGAATAAAGCATAAACCAGGCAATCATGTTAAAGCTATAAACAAGCCTAGATCCGTTAAATTATTTCGCCTCAAAAACTCAGTTTTAACTGATTTTATAAAACCAAACTGTTTTATAATTCTAAATTTAATATTTTGTTATGAAAAACTTTCATAAAATATTGAGTTTTACGATTTTTAAATTAATTTATAAAACTATTTTGACTTTATCCGAAAACGTATCAAGCCAGTTCAATCGATCAAACTGATCGGTAAACTAAAATATTGAACCTTTGAACTATGTCGTGATTTTACCAACTGGTTGAAAAATACGGCAAGAAACTTGTTTGACTAAAAGGGCTAAAAGCAACTGGTTTGATAAAACGTTATTTCCTTTCGATAAAATAATTTGGATAAAGACGCTTAAAAACAAAATAACCCTTTTGAGCCACAACTTGGTCCAAAATACTGGGTTTTTGGGCCTGACAACAAAATTTTTTGGCCCAAATGATAAACCCTAGATGGATCGTTAACATTGCTCGTGCCGTGGAGGTTCGGCTCGCGTCGCGAGGAGACTACGTCCGTTTAACGACTAGTGATGACAATAGCTCGAAGCCACCGTTGTCACCGCCGATGACACCTAGGCGCTGTCACCATCTCACTGGTGGTGCAACCACCGTTGATCCACGATCCGGCCATAGCCGGGTGCGGTATGGGTCTAGGTTACCGCCGAGTGCGGTTTCCGTTGACCATCCCACGTTTGTGGTTTGGTACCGCCGGCCACCACCTCACTGGTGGTTTGGCCGTGGATCGAACAACAACATCCGCCGCCGCGCGACCACCGGTTGCGGTTTGGTCGTCCGACCACCGGCGCGTGCGGCAACGCTGCCCTGGTTATTCCATCTGGCCGGCGATCGGCCAATGCCACCATCATCCATCCATCGCCGTTCGACGATTGACAACACTACCATCACCGTCGATCACCTCCGCTGTCCAAAGACAGCGGTGATTGCCGTCCAGCGCCACCACGACTGTGGTCGGCCTTGAGGCCGCGAATCTATGCCACCCACCACCGCCACCGTGATGGCCTCTGATGGTTGTGGTTGTGATCGGCGACGACAGCATCGTGAGCCACCATCGCCTCTAGGGTTGTCGCAAGATGCCACCACCACCTCACTGGTGGTCCAGCTAGGTGGTCGCGAAATCGCCGCCACCACCACGCTGGTGGTCCGGCTAGGCGGTCGCGAAGTCGCCGCCACCACCACGCTGGTGGTTTGATAACCGTAGCGCCGTCGTTATCATCTGAAACCGCCGACCACCACCTCTCTGGTGGTTTGTCTCGGTTCTGTCGTGGTTTCGGACCGCCGAGGTTGATGATTGCCATCGAAGGCGCCATTGCCACCACCGATCTGGTGGTGCGGCAATGGCTTCGTTTTGGTAATTGGTCCGGCCACCACCACCCACCTGGTGGCGTAGCCTGGTGGCTCTCGAGCGGCAGCCGGGGCCGCTACCACATGCTGTGGTGCGGTCCGCAGATCGACTACGGCGGCCAGCCGCAACCACCACGCTGGTGGTGCGGCGGTGGTGTGACAACCGTAGCCACCACCTATCTGGTGGTGGTGTTTCCGGGTTTTTCGTACGATACAGTTTTAACGCGATAAACAAAGGATAAACGAAAACAAAAACGAAATCTTGTTGTGAAATTGAAAAAGGTTTTAGCTTGATAAAAATCTGATTTTTATTCAAACTGATAAATAATCAAAAAATTTACTCAAACTTGATAAAATTCGAAATGATTATCACCCAAAAACCCTTTTCAAGAAATAATTTTATCGGATCTTATAATAGTTTAAATAAATTAGAACAAGAAATCTGTGGCTCTGATACCACTGTTGGGTTTTTATGGGTTCCCTCGGGTCAATCTGACACAAGGATTATCGTGGATCTCAAAAACCTCGCTGGTTCGAGAAATCCTATAAACCTAATAGCCAATCTGGTCAAAGGTCTATATGACCGAAAACATACTGGTTCGATCGAGTGCGGAAGCGATTTGGATACAAAACCCTAGATATCCACAGATCATAAGCGTTATTTTATTTAATCCTAACAGTTATGGATACAGAATAATTTACCTGGATTGCTTGAGAATAAGTCCACCGGTGAACGACCAACGAATGTTCCTCTAGCAGAACTAAAACCCGAAAAACTGGAAAACCGAGCTGGTTGTCGCGAGGGGAGGGGATGGCGCCGGTAGGAGAGAGAGAGAGAGAGAAAACTGGAAACTGAGAATTAGATCAATTGAATTAATTATCTTAAACCCATAAGGTTTATTTATATATGAAGGAAACAGAGTTTCCATCTGATTCAGTTTCCCCTTTTAATTATCTTTTTCTTTTCTTCCAAGAAAAGAATGCTCTAGATAATTACTTATAATTAATTAGTTTATTGTATTATATATTTATTTATCTAATAAATATATAATCTACTTAATTAATCAATAACCCTCCACCTTTGGGATTTCTGACTAAAATTACCCAACTGATTTATAATTGGCTATTATAAATCCAATCTCTCCATTTCTGGGTTTTATTTAACTTATTCGATTTATAGGTCCTCACAGGTGTGACCCTCAAGTGTCTTGTAACATTGGATGTGTAATTGGTTTGTCAACTTATGCACATAATTACTAACAAATAGAACACGACCAGGCTGTCTTATAAATCTCCTTCTGAACATCATTGAACACATGACGAGTATATTTTGGTATGTGTATCACTAGAATTCATATAAACCATTATATGTTAAATTAATATTTTATAATCGTATAGTATATTTTATGATATTGCAGAAAGATCTCATGTCAAGATATCTGAAGGCAGTGCATCATCCTTCAGCAGATTTAATCCAAAATGCAGACATTGAAGAACTTGATCTGCGCTGGAAAACAATAAATGGAGATAGAAAAAACAGTGAAGTCTTTGCAATGCGCAATTTGGAGACACATAAAGCTGAAACTGCAAAGAAGTGGAAAAGCGGATTGTTCAAAGACTGTCCACGACAACCAGGTCAGTTGTACAATTTGAGGATGAAGTACACTACAAAGATACTGCTGTCGGATATCAGCAGAAAACGACATGAAGTCATACTCGAAGGTGAGAATTTTGAAGCTGAAACTCTTAGTATAACTTTCTTCTTTTTATTTAATCAAATTATATTACATAAAAATGATATTGAAAACATAGAAATACAAAAATCTTTCTTCCAAGCTTATTGATAACTCCAAAATTATACATGTTTTACTCGCATCAGTTCCCCACTTTTGTAGTTATTTTGAGAGTGTTTTTGATACTGCCTGACTTAAAAAGGTGTAAATCCTAATTTTGTAGGTTTTGGAGGTGTTTATGCGTAAAAGTATAAAAAGAGGGTAATAAGCGTCAAAAAGGAGACTTTTGTTCAGACTTTGGAAATTCAGATATTTCTTGGCTCCTAAGGCGGTTTCCTTGCTCTCTAAGTCAGATAATTTCCTCCAAAAAGACGGATCTTCAGCAGATAAGGCAAGGAGAATCTTTTGGAAGATCTCGGAGGCTGGAATTACATTGCTCGCGCCGCGAAGAAGATGGCTCGCGCCGCGAAGCACCTGCTCGCACCGCGAAGAAGGAGCTCGTGCCGCGAAGCTCAGCTTTTCTCACTCGGAAGCCTCCAGAAAATTAGGGTTTGTTCGTTAAGTGTTTCGTTCCGCGAAAATGCCATTTCGCGGACGCGAAAAGACTTCTGTTTGAGTATTATAAATGCAGCCTTTGGGGTCATTCAGCAAAATCATTCATTCAGTTCTATTTTTCTCTCATAGTTCAGTAGATTAGGGTAGATGGGAGCCGCTTAGGGTTTCCAACCCGAGAAGATGGAGGCTCGATGTGACGACTACGGAGGAGATTCAAGGGAATGCCGTGACAAACCGGCCGGTCTTTAGTTGGGTTTGTTTATGCATTTACGATTAGTATGTCTATATATTGATTCCGTTTGTGTTTTCATTATGGTTTGAATACTTTGGATATGTGTTTTATTAATTAGATGCATGATTTGTTGAATGTTGTCTTTGATTCCAATTTGATTCATATTGTATGGTTATTTGAACTCATTGGTTGGGTGTATCTGTTTGACTAAGATAGATAGACTCCGATAGGTTAATCAACCTTTCTTGACCTTCCCTTCGGACCCCGGAGAGTTGTGTTAGGTGGTAGCTTGGATCGAGAGCGACCAGATATTCGAATACCGTGCAATAGTGATAGATTTGGGTGGCTTGTACTAGATTGCTTGACAACCAGTCTATGTATGAGGACTAGGAAGACCATCCTGGTTTATAATCTTAGATAAACATGTTCGGGTGCTTTATTGCTTAAATTCTGACAATAATCATTAATCTATGTTTTATGAAAGTAAACCATAATGGATTCATTTATCTCCAATGTATGTTTGATCGTCAGTTTTCCACTTCTTGGTTAGGATTATTATTTATTTGTCTTTTATCTTATAAAAATTCCTTTTCAAAAGCAAAACCCCCCATTTTCCAGATTGACTGATTAATACTCTAGTTGACATCTAGCTTAATCGTTCCCAGTGGTAAGAACGATACCTGGACTTTCCTACACTATATTACTCACGATCAGGTACGCTTGCCTGTATATGTGGTAAGACAGTGGCTAGGCTTTTAGAGGTTAAAACTTGTTTCGCTTTTTATATATAATAATTACCTCATCACTTATGTTCAAAATATTGTAAATAATCGTGTGCTTTTTTGTTTGGACACAACTACATATATGTATTTACACTTATTTATTCTTATTAATTTGATGTGGGTGATCTATGGTGTACGTTTCGATATCATTTTTGTCAACAACGACACTTTCAATAGAACACGACCAGGCTGGCTTATAAATCTCCTTCTGAACATCATTGAACACATGACGAGTATATACATCAGACGCATTTCTCTCTATCTTAGACGGCGTCAAAAACTTTGGGAACGTAGACCTTGTAACATAATCAAGATTCCTTGTGGTAAAACGTTGTTTATTTAAAGCGGCATCAAACGACTTCATGAAAAACACAAAAGTGTTTCCATAGTGAGAGAACACATTAAAGAAAGAATTGATGCTCTCCAAACGTGAAGTAGTTTTCATCAAAGAGCACATCGGGATATCTCGAAAATATGCCGAAATCTAACTTTCACGAATCTTATACAAACTTTTAAGCCACTTCTGACCAGTAAGGCAGTAATCCTCCATCAACGTATTCCATTTCAACTCGAAATCGTCTAGATCAATCAATACATCCCACATAATTTTATTCAACTCCTTCCGGAAGTTTGTTTCTTTTAAAAACTGTGAACTAAACTGCAACAAAGAAAATAACAAAATAAGTTAAAATATAACTTCATAAATATATATGTGTATTCATATTATGAATAATAAAACAGTATATCACCTGACTAAGAATTCATTCTATGGATACACACATATTCATAATATGAATATCGGTTCACTGTTAGAACATTAATTATCTGTTTCTTCATGTGAAAAACATATTTTTCATTTGAAAATAAATGATTAATGTTATGAATCTATTTACGATTTCAAATAAAAACATATTTTCATGACATGGATAAGAACAAGATTTTAATAAAACAGAAACTTGAATTTGGCTTGATTAAAAAATTTACCTTTTGAGGAAGTTTGTTCATGATGTGCCACATGCACAATCTGTGTCTTGAGTTTGGAAAAACAGAAGCTATTGCTTGCTTCATCGACGGACATTGGTCTGTCAAAACCAATGTGGGCTATTTCTTATGAGCTTTAAGAAACGCTTCCAACACCCATTTGAAATTAGAAACTGTTTCTTTATTGACAAGGGCAACACCAATGACAACAACCTTCTTGTGGTTATCCACAACAGTAAATGGAACAAAAATCATGCAATACCTGAAAAATACATATATTCATTATGAATATCAACTGTTATTTACATAACATTAATATCACCTATTTAAATTCATATTGATTTTACAAAAATATAAAAGATAAATTACCTATTAGTCCGAAATGTCGCATCAAAGGACATCATATCACCAAACTCAGTGTAATTGAACCTTGAAGCCTCATCAGCCCAAAAAACACAAACTAACTTGCTATTAGAAACTTTATAATCAAAAAAGAAGTTTGGCGCATCTTTTTTTCTTCTATTCATCATCTCAATAAACATTTGAGCATCACCACTCTTAACAACGTATTTATCCATATCCCTCTTGAAATTTTGAAAGTCGACAGATGAACTCGAATAAAACTCATATCCACCTTTTAAACTAGTTCTCATCTTATGCACCCTAGTTGCACCCGTATTCGAAATATTCTCTTGATGAATTAACATTTGATCCTCAAAACCAAGTTGCCTACGTTTTCGAGAGAAACACACATCATCTGAACTTAAAAGAGAATGATTATGATGTTCAATAAAACTATAACACTCGTATTTCCCTATTCCCTTCAATAACCGAAAACAAATACCAGCTTTTCAATCGCACCTTTTCACATTAGAATTTCGAAATTCTTTTTTCCCAGAAGAAATACTAACAATGTTGGGGATCACACTAGAAACTATTGAGTGGGGACCACATTAGAAACACGCTATAACTTTCTTCTTTCTATTTAATCAAAATATATTACATAAAAATGACATTGAAAATATAGAAATACAAAAATCTTTCTTCTAAGCTTATGTTCAAAATACTTTAAATAATCGTGTACTTTTTGTTTGGACACAACTACATATATGTATTTACACTTATTTATTCTTATTAATTTGATGTGGGTGATCTATGGTGTACGTTTCGATATCATTTTCGTCAACAACGACACTTTCAATAGAACACGACCAGGCTGCCTTATAAATCTCCTTCTGAACATCATTGAACACATGACGAGTATATTCTGGTATGTGTATCACTAGAATTCATACAAACCATTATATGTTAAACTAACATTTTATAATCGTATAATATATTTTATGATATTGCAGAAAGATCTCATGTCAAGATATCTGAAGGCAGTGCATCATCCTTCAGCAAATTTAATCCAAAATGCAGACATTGAAGAACTTGATCTGCGCTGGAAAACAATAAATGGAGATAGAAAAAAAATAGTGAAGTCTTTGCAATACGCCATTTGGAGACATATAAAGCTGAAACTGCGAAGAAATGGAAAAGGATTGTTCAAAGACTGTCCACGACAACCAGGTCAGTTGCACAATTTGAGTATGAAGTACACTGCAGAGATACTGTTGTCGGATATCAAAAGAAAACGACATGAAGTCGTACTCGAAGGTGAGAATTTTGAAGCTGAAACTGTTAGTAAAATGATAGAGATATATGACACTACTATAGCAACAAGAATGGAAAGACTGAAGACTTACAGATTTGCGCATTAGATATATACATAAGACAGTGACTGAGCATATGTATATATATACATAAGAACGAATATAAAAAACAATTAACATATTCATCAAGAAACAAAAACAACAGCTTAAATAGCAATACAATAACCAATAAAAAACCAAAACTCAATAGTTTTTGAAGAATATAATGTTACCAATCGGATCTATGTAGTGGCAGTCATGTTTCCAGCATCCAGGAACCCCTTTGCTAGGGACATGCTAAAAGAAAAATCACCATCGCCCACTAGAAGGATTCGGTGATGTGGAGAGTAGAGTTTCAGGAACTTTGCCATGATATCAAAAATGAAGAAGAAGATTATGGAGAATGATTTTAGATGAATATGAAAATGGAGAATTCATATGTTATGTATACATAGAGTGAAGGAGAGTGTAGAGAGGAAGAGAGAGAGGGAATCAAAAATCCCCGCAATGTTTTACCACTACGCAACACTAACAATGTTGGGGACCACACCAGAAACTATTGAGTGGGGACCACACTAGAAACTATTGAGTGGGTACCACACCAGAAACAAGCTATAACTTTCTTCTTTCTATTTAATCAAAATATATTACATAAAAATGACATTGAAAACATAAAAATACAAAAATCTTTCTTCTAAACTTATGTTCAAAATACTGTAAATAATCGTGTACTTTTTGTTTGGACACAGCTACATATATGTATTTAAATTTATTTATTCTTATTAATTTGATGTGGGTGATCTATGGTGTACGTTTCGATATCATTTTCGTCAACAACGACACTGTCAATAGAACACGACCAGGGTATCTTATAAATCTCCTTCTGAACATCATTGAACACATGACGAGTATATTCTGGTATGTGTATCACTAGAATTCATATAAACCATTGTGGGTCAATCAAATCAAGAACACTTAGATTTTATGATGTATATGCTAAGTACAAAGATCTAAAAGAGATTGCATTCCATAGATTGTTTAGAGAAGCAAGAAGTACCAATGATGAAAAGACTTCCTATTTATACTAACTAGTAAAAGGCTTAAAAGGCTTTAAACACTTGGGCCTTGAACATGGGCCTTTAACAACAATTACATAAATGACACTAAGTTTAGAGAAATTACAAATTGACACAACTTAACAAATATTTCTAACAATTTCCCCCTTTGTGTCAATTTCTCCGCTTCTGATGACTTGATGATTTCTTCTTCGATCCTTCAGTCTCTTTGTGATTCTTTGATGAACTTTCTCTTCTTCGTGATGATGGTGGCGGCGGTCTCTCCTCAACTCTTTTGACTGGTCCCTCTATCTTCCGAAGACCACAATAAGATTCGAAGCGTGGTAGAATGATGCGATGTTCTAGACGATGCTCGATGATCTGGAAAACCTCGTCGATCAGGATAGAGGGATTTATCCAGTGCTTGGTCTTCAACACCTCAAGCTCAAGACTCTTCTTCTCGGTAGCCAACCCTTTGTTGATGATGTGGAGCGTCCCGTCACTGTACTTGTGAACCTTATCACATCGCATAAACTTCTTCTCTTTCTTCTGGTTCTGGTACACTACCCCAAGAGTTGGTTTCTCGAGGACTTGGTAAAGAGAATAGCGATTGATGTTTGGGAGGTCTTGGTTTGGCGGGGAGAGGTTGATCGTGCTCTGATGACTCTCTAACCCGATCTGAAAGTCATGGGTTTCTGAGTTCTTCCGGTTCCTCTCGATAAAGTGCTTAACAGCTTCCAGTCCTTTGAATGTCTCCTTAGGTCGGGTTGTAAGCGTCTTCAAGTCAGTGTATAATGTGTCTATGTCATCCATATGCACATTGTCGAAATCAGCTTCGGTGAACGTGAACTCCCCGTTTCTCTTTCGGATGACAGAAAAGACTGAGAACCATAAGCTCTGGAAGCATACGGATGAAACATCACTGACTCGGATGATTGGGTTATCATAGAAGAACACGTTTGCTTTGGGTTTGGCTTGAGTATCCATCCAGTAGAGATACTTGGTCTACTTTTGTGGTGGCAGATCGGTGATGTCGTAGTACTTCTCTAGAGGCACGCTCTCCACCTTGTCAGTGAAGATAGATCTATGAATATCCTCAAGATAACTACCACGCCTTTTTTCTCTATCCCACTTGACTGATTTGAGCGGCTCCACATACTTTCTGTGATTTGAGAGTGCACCCTTCTCCCTGGGATAGATTGTTGGGTTTTATACAAAATAAGTTTCCAAAAAAAACTTAAAATAGACAACGGAAGCATTTTATAAATGTATAACAATAAACAATTTATTTCCCACCAAGGATCATCTTGCAAAAACCATGGAAAGATTAAAACATCTAAATGAAATATAAAGAGATACAACCTTTGTAGACTTTGAACCCTCTCGGTTTTGGGGTGTTGATGTAGATGGCAAGAACCCAAAGTAGAATTCCTCTATATGTATCCACCAAGCAAGAGTAAGACACTTCAAGATGCTAGTCTTCACTTGTATTATAAGCTTCTTAAGCCATTAAGCACTTATTCCAAAATAAGTCTTAAGGAGAGTAGCTCATTTAACCACCAAATATCCCAAGTGTTCTTCAAAAGAAAGCAAGGAGAGAGGAGGAGAAGCCATGGTTAAGCAATCTTATTTGCTTCATACATCACCCATGGTTATTAGAAGAATCAAAGAGAAGAAGAAAAAGAAGTTAGGAAATGAAAGCCTTTCTCTCATGTCCTTTTTATTTGATCTCTTTCAAGAGACCATCTCTTTTAATGATGTATAAGTAAGGTGTGTATAAGAGAGTATGGGAGGACAAAACTAGTCATACAAGTCATGCCCATACTCACTTGTCTCTTCTTGGTTTTACAAGATAAATAAAGAAGACAAAATACATAATGATTTATACACAAGTTAAATACATATATGTACATATTATATAATGAACTTCTATAAGTCCAAATATATGTACACAATTTATAAACATACCATATGTATATATAAATTGTTATTTCTCTCTTAGAAAAAATATTATTTCCATAAATAATAATTTTTCGGTTAAATATATTTTCGTAAAATAATAATTCTCCAATTAAATACAAGAGTCGATTATATTTATTAATAATCAAATTACTTAATAAATAATCAATAAGCGTCAACTTGCTATTAGGTGTGACCCTATAGGATCATATGTTTTTAGTAAACATCATTACACAATGAATCTTGAGCATAAGGATCCTTCAATCTCCCACTTGCACAAGGCTCATTATGTATTGATATAGACAGTGGTCAACGTCTAGCAACGCATTACTGCCCCTAATAACACACGACGAGGTGCCATTCATCAACATCCAATTTCCTTTAGCTCAAAGCTACAATTGATGTAAAAGGTAAGTTATCAATTATCCCATTGTTTCAGACATTATGTTGAACATGAGATACGGATCGCAATCAACCTCATTCAGTGTTCAACTTTTTATCAGGCCTTAAATGTCTAACTCTCAATGAATAAGAGGAACAAATCCCTTCAGACTGCATATGCCTCTTGGATAGTTCACACTACACCCAATAATGGCCCTTATAGTTGCCTGATCAAAGAACAACGTTAGACCATATCAAAGTATAGCATTCCGAATCCTCGAGTCCCAAATATGCATCTAAGGTCTAAGGATACAAAGATAGCACCTTTTATCAAGTATCATTCATGATAGCGATCCATGCAATGATCTTGAAGCGGGTCATGTCCAATACTTGTTCCTTAGCAAGTACCTATGAATCTTGGTTGCAACCCTTTGCCCACTATCATCTTATGATAGTCAACCAATCCAATTCACATTAGCCTTACTTCATATTTGTTCCCACAAATATGATCGACTACGGACCTTTTAGAATAACTTGATTATTCATGGATTAAACATGTTAATATAGAACACAACAAGTATTATTGAATAGATCATATCTCTATATATCTAAGCAATAGCATAGTTGTTGCTATAATGTTCCAATATCCAAATACTAAATCCAAATCAAATCCCATTCCTAGAATGTCGATGTCCTATTGCTCAAGTACGACCTTTCGTATTAGCATCCAGAAGGGCTTCGAGAATGGTTTCAACTTGATCTTGATTTGTATGAAATTTGCGAATACATTTATCTTTATTCCAAGTATAGATAAATTTCTAGATGATATGATTGTCTTACTGATGTGACTTAGAGCCCTTAGCTACAGTAAGTTCACTGTCGATGTCACATAAGATTTCTAGGTGATCCTTGAATGGAAGGACTTAGCCTAATATATAATGAACTCATTCATTCAATCATATTAAGTTGCAGTCTTCCAAAGTAGCAATGTATTCTTACTTTGTAGATTGTATAACTGTGTTTACTTGGAGCTCCTTCCAATAAAACTTATTCTTCATTAATAATGAAGTCACAACGCAATTTTAATTTATAACTATCTGATCATTATCTAGTTCTTCGTAAGTACTTTTGTAATGTTCTTCATAGTCATCTAATGACCTTCACATATTCACTACTGGTGTCATTGCTAACGCTTGAAGTATTATAATACATCTGGTCTTATGCATATCATGGCTTAATGGATTCTATTTGCGAGGCGTATAGAATATCATCCATTCTTATTAGCTTAAACTTTATGCTAGGATTTTGAGACGAGCTCAAAATAATGCCATTTGACTTTAACAAGAATATTTTCTAAGAGTCTTGTATCTTGATCTCTTTCAAGATCTAGTCATAATATGTATTAACACTTAACATTTGATCTGATCTATCTCTATACATTTTGCTTTGCAAGAATGTGTTTCCTAAGTCTTTCATTTTAGAATTACTTATCGAGTCAAGATCAAAAATCTTGCATAGTCGAAATGTGATTCCTTATGATTAAGTATGTCTCATACATACAAGATTAGGAATGTCACCATGCTCCCACTTGTTTCTTGTAAACACAATTGTCATTCTCAGTTTTCAATGAAATCATACAATGTGATTTACTTATGAAAAACAAAAATTCTATTTGAGATGTTTGCCTTTAATCCATAAATGGATTACTAAAGCTTATACACTTTTATTAGGATATCTTAGATTAAGAAAACCTCCAGGCTAAACTGTATAGACATCTTCAAGAAGGTGTCTATTAAGAGAAGCGGTTTTCTTGAAATCTATTTGTCATATCTCATAATCATAATATGCAGTTATGGTAAATTATATCCCGCTTGATCTAATCATGGGTGTATTGATTTATATCCATGTTTATATTCTTTCTGAAAGAATTAATTACTCCTTCAAGTCTTACTGTATGGAGGAAGATCAATCAAGCCCATACTTGATTATCATACTTGGATTCATCTCACTATTCATGACTCCAAGTCATTTGTCGATTCGAAATCTGACATAGCATTCAGGTAACTGATGGGTTTCATGAGAAACGATCAGAAAACATTTGTCAACTTTAAATCCATATTTCTCGGGGTTTGACAAATTTACCAGATTAGCTAACAATTTGTGTTTTTGAATAACTATTATTCATGTTCAACAATCTCTTGTTGATAACTAGTGCCAACTTTTGCTACATCAAGTTGTGGTTCTTGATCTATTTCAAGTTCCATATGCCTCCCACTCGCTTTATCTATTAGAAACTTTCTTTCTAATAACTTGGCATTCAGAGTAATAAAAGATATTATCCTTAGTGAGTTTGTATAAGCAATAACCTAAACAACCTTTTAGGGTATTCTACAAATATGTACTTTTAGTTGGTGTTGTATTCAAAATACATGCGATGTTGATAAGAGCATAATCCGAAAAATGATAAAGGAGGATCATTCCTAATTATTAGAAAACAAATCATATCTAATAAGATTTCGGTTCATCCTTTATTATTTCCAAGTCTTTTGATGGTCCTACTGGAAAATTCATTAACTTCATATTGAAATAACTTTGAACATTTCAACAATTTCACTTTTATCATATAAAATATAATTACAACGACTATAGTTGTTAATGAAGTTCAATTGGTATCTCGTATTATATCTAGACATTACTTTTGTAACAACATAATACATCGCTATGTATTATTCCTAACAAAAATTCTTTTTCTCTACCAATTAGAGAAAATAACATTAATTATCTATTATAAATAAGATTCACATATGTCAAATAAACTAAAATTATTTGCCCTCAAGGTTCCTTTCCTTGAAGTTGGAATATGTTTATCTAATTTGCATAATAAAGATAATAATGTCATATATAATTTTAGATTCAAAACATTTTGAGTCTAAAGATTTTGGTTATAGAACTGTTGTTTAGACGAATATTGATATTTACTTCATAATCTTATTAAGAGGTCTAATTCTCGAAATATGAATAATCATTTCGGAATATGAAAATGATCGTTATGAAAAACGATTAAGTAAACAATCAATTATCTAACCATACAACTGAGATATATAATTAGTCAAACTAAATTAAAACATTACATTGTTCAAAACAATTAAAGTTTTATAATGCAAGTCATTATGTTCAAAACATAAATAATAATTTCAAAAGGTGTTGGTTCACAACTCTTGCTTCCTTGCTCGTGTGGCATTACAACTTGCTTGTTCTCAGTCGTTTACTTTTTCTGAACATCTGTAACACATTTACAAATATCAGTTTAACACTTAGTATCAAGTACTCGAGTGTTATATGAAAAGTATAAGTTCTATCATATAAATACCTGGATTGCTGGTCTGACCAGACTTTCTCAACTCAGTGAGATAAGAGGAGCAGTTCCTCTTCCAGTGTCCTGTTTCTCCGCAATAGAAACAAGAACCATTTTTAGGTGCTTTCTTGGTTTTCTGTCTTTTGTACTTTTCCATGTTTTGAACCATGGGTCTTTTAGAGCACACAGTGTAACTCTCATCGACCTTGTGATCATCCAATGTTTCAACAGGTTTGAAGCATTTAACAATGAGTTGTTGGTATATCTGAGTCATTTGACGATACATCTTATATGCATCATCAGTATCAAAGATCTTCTGAAGATCAGGGATGACAGTTCCCATTATGATTTCTGACACATCTTCAGCATCACATTTATGCTTCCACCAAGCATCATGATCAGTCCGACTCGTCAGTGGAGGTTGTTCAGGAACAGGAACTTTTAAGACATATAATTTCTCATCGTTCTTGAGAAAAGCTTTCAAAGCATGATTCCAATCGTGGAAATTAATTCCATCGAATGTCACGGTTTCTCGTAAATCGTGAAGGGATAGATAGTGAATAGGAATGAGGTTGCGTTTTGATTTCATCTACAAAATATTAACAAAATTCATTTAGCATTTTTAATATTTATATCTTTAATAATTAATACCCTTTATGTTTCTAAAACATTAACTATTAAAGTCTAAGATCCAAGCTGCGAAACAAATAAATGACCAGTGACTCACTATTATCCCATTTATTTAATCCAACAAGGTAGATAACGATTATCAATTATATTCTAATATATAATTCTTAGCATTATGAGATCGCTAACAACTTTTGTTAATAGACATGATTCGATCTCATCTATGCCTCGGACCTCTCTTGGTTGGGTGACTCACCATGCAACGAAAAGAGTTCCGATCAAGTCATCCAATTAGAGAAACTTGTATAATCGGCTTATAACTGTTATAGGAATCGCGAATACACTTCGGCCAACAAAAGATAACACTAGTAGTTAGGTGACTCACCATAACCAACAAGTTTATGCAAATGAAGTGCGAATGTTTCCATAGTTGGACGGCATAGACTTGTGTTTTGAAGAAGGGTCTTTTAAATGTTTTAATATTCTAGTTTTAAAACATATGATAATATGGTCTCATGGTTATGCATGCATCCAATAAACCATGGTACCCTTTTAAAATCTCATTTTATGGTATGATTCTTATATAAAATCTTATTTTATATCTCCATGCGTTCAAATTAATATCTTATATTAAAATTTGTCGTTTGAGCACTAAAGAACCATTTAGCAAACCTTTTAATAGAACTCCTTTTTATAATATAAGGTTTGAAGTTTGGATAAGTTTCTAAAATCCTAATTTTAAACTTATAAATTTTAGTTGTCAAAATTTGTCGTAAAAGAGTTTTATACGAAAAAAACTCATTTTATGTAAAACGATTTTACACACATCTTATGCTTAAAAAAACAAATTTCATAAAACCAAACTTCATGTGATCATTTTATGTTTGAAACATTATCTAGTATATAAAATCCTATTCAACATACAAGCATAATAAAACATAAAACAACTATCACATGCATAAAATATATGTGCATAAACCAACCATGATCTAGTGACATTTTGTGAGCCATCACAAAAATATCAAGTCCATTCCTAAGGGACAAACTTGACCAAAAAAACTTCATGTTGTTCTTCATGCTCCCACTTGCTCCAACACCTTGTAACAAGTTTGATTTCTCCAAAATCATATACATGAATGTTGATCTTCAAAATGGCCACCATCTTCAATCTTGTTACAATTTTTATGAAAATAAACTAATCTATTACTTACAAAATAAACAAGATGAAAACTATCTATTTAAATATTACATACCATATGAATAAATAAATATTACAATCATTTCAATCAAATCAACACAACATCACAAATGGTCCATGGCTAGTTTATGCACTAAAAACATATATACATATAAAACAACACCTTGTTTTTCTAAGACAACTTTTGTGACAAAAATGCATGTAAACTTTTGTCACACATAAAATAACCATTATAAACAAAACAAAGTTGTCAAAGAAAATATGTATGATATTTTCTTATAAAAGAAAACCACCCATGTTTTCCAAAAACAAAGATTATCCAAATAATCTAAAAATCTAACCAAGCTTGCAAGATGGCTCTGATACCAATTGTTGGGTTTTATACAAAATAAGTTTCCAAAAAAAACTTAAAATAGACAACGGAAGCATTTTATAAATGTATAACAATAAACAATTTATTTCCCACCAAGGATCATCTTGCAAAAACCATGGAAAGATTAAAACATCTAAATGAAATATAAAGAGATACAACCTTTGTAGACTTTGAACCCTCTCGGTTTTGGGGTGTTGATGTAGATGGCAAGAACCCAAAGTAGAATTCCTCTATATGTATCCACCAAGCAAGAGTAAGACACTTCAAGATGCTAGTCTTCACTTGTATTATAAGCTTCTTAAGCCATTAAGCACTTATTCCAAAATAAGTCTTAAGGAGAGTAGCTCATTTAACCACCAAATATCCCAAGTGTTCTTCAAAAGAAAGCAAGGAGAGAGGAGGAGAAGCCATGGTTAAGCAATCTTATTTGCTTCATACATCACCCATGGTTATTAGAAGAATCAAAGAGAAGAAGAAAAAGAAGTTAGGAAATGAAAGCCTTTCTCTCATGTCCTTTTTATTTGATCTCTTTCAAGAGACCATCTCTTTTAATGATGTATAAGTAAGGTGTGTATAAGAGAGTATGGGAGGACAAAACTAGTCATACAAGTCATGCCCATACTCACTTGTCTCTTCTTGGTTTTACAAGATAAATAAAGAAGACAAAATACATAATGATTTATACACAAGTTAAATACATATATGTACATATTATATAATGAACTTCTATAAGTCCAAATATATGTACACAATTTATAAACATACCATATGTATATATAAATTGTTATTTCTCTCTTAGAAAAAATATTATTTCCATAAATAATAATTTTTCGGTTAAATATTATTTTCGTAAAATAATAATTCTCCAATTAAATACAAGAGTCGATTATATTTATTAATAATCAAATTACTTAATAAATAATCAATAAGCGTCAACTTGCTATTAGGTGTGACCCTATAGGATCATATGTTTTTAGTAAACATCATTACACAATGAATCTTGAGCATAAGGATCCTTCATAGATCACTTTGGGGGGTGATACTGATGGCTGCCTCCATTGACCATGAATCGGTCGCTGAGGGCCATGTGTCACGGGGTTGTTAGGACCACGACGAGGAGCTTTAACTGGTGGAGAGGGAGTGCGAGAAGGTGAATCATCCTGAACTGGAGATGGAGGGTGAGGCAGTACCCTTAGTTGAGGACCTCTGTATGTCGGAGACGGTGTCAGAGGAAGAGGAGACCGGCGTGGTGAAGGCGTATCATATGAAGGCGAATGATGTGGAGACATAGGTGGTGAAGAAGAGTCAGAACTATACATCTCCATACTAGGAAGCGACTGATGTGGAGGCGAGTGAAGTGGTACCAGAAGAGGAGAGTCAGAACTGTAGCTCTCCATGCATGACTCATAATCATCAGAAGGAACATCATCTGAAGCGGGTACGCGGACAGGGTGAGAGATTTCCGGGTTGACACAAAAAACAATCTCTCGACCCTCCGCTGAATCTGCCGTCGGGTTCTGACCAAGCTGAGAGTGAGATCCATCGGCACCGGTCCCCATATGAGTACCGGAAGGAGCGGCGCCGGAAGATGTGCCTGTCAGAACTGAAGAGCCAAGCCGAGCCTTCTTATGGATTTCCCCCTCACGGTGATCGGGGTCATCTCGGTCGTCGTGTCTGCGCTTAGGTGGCTCGGCTGATGCACGACAAGAAGTCTCAAGGGCTCGGATCTGAGTCTGCATGTCTAAAATGGAGCCCTTGATCTCAGGTAATTCCTCCGTCTTCAGGGCATCAAGCTTCCCTTCGAGCCTCTGGATAGATAAGACTACCTCTTGAGAAGAGGAGGTAGCCGGCTCGGGACGGCTCGCGGGAAGTGATGGATCAGAGAACCGCTTCAAGTATCCCAGAAGATTGACCTCATGGTCAGAAAGATCACTTCTGGATAGTAACGATGCCATAAGAAGGTCCCGTAACTCATCAGAAGAGGAAACGGGAGCGGTGGATCTCGGAGGTGGGGATGGTGATCGGGGAGGTGGTGTTGGATCTCGTACAGGCTCAGTCATCTTCCCTTTGCCCTTTAACCGGGCTTCAAGTGCCTCAAACTTTGCATCAAACTCCTCACGGACAGCCTTTAGGGCGCTGTCCATCATCTCCCTGACAACAAATGCCGAGTAAGTAACACCGGGCTCACATAAAGTACCTGTTTGCACAACCGCTGAATCAACGGTGTGGCCTACTTTCACAGTTGGCGTGATGATAGCCGTGGTAGGTCTTCCCTCCGGTCCTCGTGAAATGCCCTTCGTGGACACCACTCTTGGGGTTCCGGTCACGTCACTTAGAATCGCGACAGGTGGAGCTGAGACTGCGTCACACAGACTGACAGTATGTGTACCTAGATGTGTATCGGGCACTAGACTCTGGTGCACATGAAGGGAAGGTGGGGATCGGGGCAGGGATCCTCCTGTTTCAATATCATTACCCTCCAAGTGAGGGCTTGATAGCCGTTGTGCTTTGTCCCCGTGGAATGAAACACCCACCTTTTGAGAGATGGATGAGTGGATAGGTGGGGCGTGCAATTGCACCTCTGGGTGGGAGGTGTCTTCTTCAATACCCGTACTCAACACATGTGTACGGGTAGCAGATGTGGCTGCCCAGCATCTACCTAAGGATAGGCGAGGACCGGTTAAAACCTTTGGTCCAGACTCCCACTCATCATTTCTTTCACTTCGCTCGCTCAGCTCACTATCATAACTATCTTCGACTGTTTTGTGTCCCTCAAACCTTATTTCAACCTCACCGGAGTATTCAGACTCAGAATAATAGTCCACCAAAGAAAAAGGTGTTCGGTTCGCCAGTACAGGTGGACAAAAGCGAGAAGAGCCTGCTCCGGTCTGATCATCGTCACCGCCTAAGTTACCCCCGTCATCTCCCCCCGACTCCTCATCCTCACGCCCTTTGTCATCACCCCCAGATGAATGACCACTCTCATAACCCTCACTTTCTTGTCTAGGGGATTCCTCCGGGGTGCCAGCCTCCGGCTCTAGAGGTCCTGGTAGAGGAAGTGAGTCTAAGTATGCTCTCAGAATCGGTGAACGATGATCAAGTGCATCAAGTAATTCTTGGGGAATCTTCATAGGAATAATCTGTTGATGAATAGTGTTATCAACCAGTTTCGACATAGGCCAAGTAGGAAATAATGGAAGCCCCATTCGTGGAACACTACAGTTCTTGTCTAAGATATAAGAGATGATAAGTGCCAAGAATCGTGGATACGGAACGAAATTTCTGGCCTTTGATCCTGTCTTGTCTTTGATCACGGATGAAAACTCCTCCCAAAGAAAATACTGATAGTCGGTGTCGGGGTTGTTGGTGGCACAACCAAGAAAGACTTGCTTTAACTCTTTGCCGCATTGATCTGTTCCTCTGGTGCGTGAGGAAAGACACTTGTTGAGGATGGCGAATAGAGTGGACCAGGCACCGACGATATGTTTGCGTTTGAACGCTCCAAGAGTAGGAAGGTCTTCCTCATATCCGAGAGCATAGATGGTCTGGAACATTTCTTCGTTAGATAGGTGAGATGTCTCAGGGGTTTTAACAGGTACTTGGAGGATGCGACAGAATCGGTCACGGGTTAGTTTGTACTTAAAGTTTTCGACCTTGCATCTGAAGTGTTCAGGTTGGGAAGAGGTACGCAGAACAAATTGCATGGAGTCATAGAATTGTTGTATGTAGACTTCCGGGATATCAACACGACGGGTGAGAATTGGGGTAAGTGGGTGGTTTCGAAGGATTTCTATTATGATTGGGTGTGAGGTTTGGAAGTGATCAAGGTCAAGGTAGTGGTTATTTTGGTTGGAAGGAAGGTATTTGGCATGAGGAAAGAGGCTATCAGAGATTTTCTGCAGTTGAGGTGAAAGGGTATCGTAGGTAATGGGTTGGGGTTGAGCGACACGAGACTGTCGGTGAGCTGAAGAGCTCGGATTCACCATTGTACCTGAAGAATAAGATGTTAGTATTGAGGTAAAGGCATAATTGAGATATAAGGCACACATCATTGAGATGTGTTATTGTGTACTAAATCAAAAGATTTGGTACAGAATAACACAACACATTGAGTGTGAATTTTTCTCAAGTCTGGTGGATGCACAATTCAAAAGTTCTTACCAACCCGAGACATGATGGTGAACACTTAGGATAATTCGGATGAGGTGGTATCATGACATGGTAAGACAAGTGCACATAACATGTATACACTTAAGCCAAGTTAACACACATATGCAAGTAATCATGTAGGCAAGTAAACCCGACTCACACAAATATCCTTGAGAGCAGTGGTGCACAAAAAAAATATTCGTTAAGAGAAACAAGTCATAACGTGTACACATGCACAAGATTCGAAAAGTGAATTGGTTACTAATAAGATGTGCACAAGAAGCAATTCGAAACCATTCCACTAAGCTCACAAATGAGAACCAAAAAAATTAGACCTAAGATTAAAAATAACTAAGAAGAAAAAAATAAACGGAATTTAAGCAAAAGAAAATTTTTTTAAGAAGGAAAAAATTACTAGAGAAAAAAAAATAAGTGAAAAAAAATAGAAAGGAAAAAATAAAAGAGAGAAAGGAAAAAAAAATTTGGAAAAAAACGTGTATAAAAAATAATAAAAAAAAAACGACTGAAAAAAAAACTTAGGGAAAAAGGAGCTGACAAGGAATGACGTGGCGTGAGGCGCTGACGTGTTGGCTGACTGGGAGAGGGCGTGGCAGCCACGTAAGAAAAGGCGTGTGGTGTGCGTGTGTAGGCGTGTGTGTGGCGTGTGTGGGCGTGTGTGTGGCGTGTGTGTGTCTTGTGCGTGCGTGTGTAGTGTGTTTGCCATGAGAGAGAACCAGCTGGCAGAGGAACACGTCAGGAGAAAAGCGCGTCAGGCGCGTACGCGGCGCGTGCGGCGCGTCATGGCTCGTCTGGAGCGCGTACGGAACGCGTGAAGAGGCGCGTGGACCGACAAAAAAGCGTGGAACAACGTGTGACAGCTATCAACGCGGTTACCGATGAGTCTCTTTTACTTCTCCTTTGTTTTTCATACATGAATTCAAAAATTAATCACGCAAAAAAATAAAAACGAAGAGAAAGTGAAAGAAACTTCCTCCGGTCAACACCACACATAAGCTCCGGTCATGAAAACGACTCCGGCGAAGGGATGAGATACGGTCACGGTCCATGGTGCGGTCGACGAAAGAGACGAAAGAACTGAACAAGAGGTCTCCGGTCGCCGACCATCTCCAGTCCGGTCAGGCGAGGGTGCTTCCGGTTTGGTCATGGAGGTTTTCGAACTCAACAACTCTTTGGTTCGGTCTTGGAAAAAATACGGGAATGTGAGGTTCGGTCAACAAGAATCCGGTCGGAAGGATTTCCGGTTACGCACACACACGACCACCGGTCGTTGAAAGAGACGAGCAAAACTCCGGCCACGTTTGGTCCGGGCTCCGGCCACCGTCCGGTCCGGTTCCGGTCACAACTCTTCATCTCTTTTTTTTTTCAAGATTCGATCAAGGAGGTTTCCGGTCCGGTTCCAGCGACGTCCGGTTCCGGCGACGTCCGGTTCCGGTTAAGAAAGAAACTTGGGTTTGGTTGCGGTTCGAGCTCTGGTCCGGTTCCGGCGACATCCGGTTCCGGCGAGGTCTCCTGTCCGGTTCCGGAAAGATAAGTTTTGGGGCCGGGAGGATCAAAAGACTTGGGTGGAGTTTTGAAAGATCCGGTTCCGGCGACTTTCTCCGATCCGGTTTCGGCGAGGTCCGGTTCCGGCGAGGTCCGGTCGCCGGAAAAACATCTGGTCAGGTCTTGAAGTCTTGAAGATTGACGATCATAGATGGACATAAGACAAAGAAAATAAAAATAAAATAATGAAAATAAATCACAAATAAAAGAAAATAAAAGGAGTAAAAAATAAGAGGTAAAAAAATGGTAAAAATAATGATCTTGGGTTAAAAACTTATCAGCTCTCACAAACACCAAATACCCAAAAATTATTTATTTTGAAGATCAAATAGGGCTTTTTCTTGTGTTATTTAGGATGAATGTATGATACCTCCAAGAACACCAACAATGGTGGACAACATCTCAACACTCAAAACCTCACCAAATCACAAGCATTTTATATGAACAGAAAGCTCTAACCACGATTTACAACTTTAATAAACATACTTAGCACACAAACCAACCCAAAAACTCAAAAATTCAAAGATAAAGAGTTTGAGGTTTTTCATAAACCCTAGAAATATTCAAATGGATTTTCCAAAAAACAAGCTTAGGATTGAAAATGCAAGCAATACATACACCAAAGGAGAAGAGGATGAATGATGTTACCTTGAAAACTAAACAAATGGTGATGATTCTTGAATAAAAAATTAGGAGATTGTTTGAGCTAATAATTTGGGGGGAAAAAAAAGTTTTGGAGAAGAAGAAGTTAGGAGAAGATGAGTGAAGAAAAAGACAAAAAAAATAGATATAAGAAAAATCAGATTTTTTTTTTGCTTAATCTAAAAGAGAAACTATTAAAAGAAATAAAAATAAAGCCTATAAAAAAACTGTTATAAGTATATAAAGGGAAAAGAAAACTTACCTGTGGTACTTACCTGTTCCCCTTCTGATCAGGCGGAGGCAGACAACGTTCCCCCTCGGAACATGCATGTGGAGGGAACGTTCCCCCTTAACACATGCACACTCATGGCACAATATTAGTAACAAGAAACTGAAAGAGATAGATACAGAAACTAAAATGACAAAACCTAATCTATCAGCAACTTAGTCCAAAACAACGATGACACAGTGGTCAAAAACACAAGTCTGAACACTGAGTCATGGTTCTGAAGGACTGAGTGGTTGATAGATGATCACTCTTGAGGATCAAACATGCCAAGCTTGGAGATTAAGAAATTAAACCGTTTCTCATCCAAAGGCTTGGTGAAGAGATCCGCAAGTTGATACTCGGTATTTACAAAGTAAAGTTCAATCGTACCTCTCTCGACATGGTCTTTGATGAAGTGATACCTTATATCAATATGCTTAGTGCGAGTGTGTTGGACTGGATTGCATGTGATGGCTATGGCGCTTTTGGAGTCGCAGTAGATGGGTATATGGTTGAAATTGTAGCCATAGTCTCGGAGCTGGGTCCGCATCCACAACACTTGGGAGCAGCAGCTGGCAGCGGCGACATACTCCGCCTCAGCCGTGGATGTAGAAACACAGTGTTGTTTCTTTGAACCCCAGCTGACTAGCTTATCACCCAGGAACTGGACATGACCTGAAGTACTTTTCCGGTCCAGTTGACAACCTCCATGGTCCGCATCCGAAAACGCGACGAGCTTAAATCCCGACTCCTTTGGGTACCACAACCCACGGTTGGGTGTGCCTTTCAGGTACCGGAGAATGCGTTTGACTGCCATCATGTGTGATTCCTTTGGGTTTGCCTGAAAACGAGCACAAAAACAAGTAGCGAACATAATATCCGGCCTACTAGCAGTCAGATATAACAAAGAACCAATGATGGCTCTATAGGTCTTTTGATCTACAGGCTTCCCTTTTGGGTCAGCACCGATCAAAGTGCCCGAGGCCATGGGAGTTTTAGCAACGGAAGATGTGTCCATATGAAAACGTTTTAAAAGATCACCGATGTATTTCGATTGATTAATCAAAATGCCATCAGGTTTTTGTAGAACTTGAAGTCCCAAAAAGAAGGACAACTCCCGGAGCATACTCATCTCAAACCTGGTGGTCATGAGATCACTGAACCAAGTGCACATATCTGAGTTAGTAGAACCAAATATGATATCATCGACATAAATTTGAACTAACAAGATATCATCACCTTCGGTCTTGATGAAAAGAGTAGGATCGATTTTACCTTTGTAGAAACCATTATCTAGTAGCGCATTGGAGAGATGATCATACCAGGCACGGGGAGCTTGCTTCAACCCGTAGAGAGCCTTGTCTAGGATGTAGACATGAGTAGGCTTGGTACGATCAACAAAGCCTTCAGGTTGAGAGACATAAACTTCTTCTTTCAGTTCGCCGTTGAGAAAGGTGGTTTTCACGTCCATCTGGTAGACAGTGAAGTTCTTGTGAGCGGCATAGGCTAAGAAGATCCGAATGGCTTCAATCCTGGCCACTGGTGCGAATGTCTCATCATAATCAATTCCCGCTTGTTGCTTGAATCCCTTGGCTACTAGACGAGCTTTGTTTCTGGTTACAATCCCATCTTCATCCTTTTTGTTCTTGAATATCCACTTTAGGTCAATGATAGTCTTGTTCTTTGGTCTAGGTACAAGTCTCTAGACACCCAGGCGTTCAAATTGATTCAACTCCTCTTGCATAGCGGTCACCCAGTCAGAGATATCAAGGGCTTCTGTCACGTTCGAGGGTTCATGTCTTGATAAGAAAGCTGCAAATAGGCACTCATTTTGAGTTGCAGACCTTGTCTTGACTGGTGCAGACTTGCTGCCAATCACTTGTTGGAGTGGATGAGCTCGCGTCCACTTGGTTGTATGGGGTAAGGTTGGAGGGGGTAAAGGTTCTATCCTCAGATCGATATAGAACTCAGGTTCACGTCTGGTCGTTGCTAGAGTGGTAACAGTAGGTGGCACTTGAGATTGTACCACAATGGGACCAGGAGCTGCTGGTGTGTCTGAAGAGACAAGTGAAGGGCCAGCAGCTTGTGGAGCAGGTTGAGTGGTTGTACTGGGACCTGCCACTTGTGGAGCAGGTTGAGTAGTGGTACTGGGACCTGCCACTTGTGGAGCAGGTTGAGTGGTTGTACTGGGACCTGCCGCTTGTGGAGCAGGTTGAGTAGTGCTTGTACTGGGACCTGCCACTTGTGGAGCAGGTTGAGTGGTTGTACTGGGACCTGCCACTTGTGGAGCAGGTTGAGTAGTGGTACTGGGACCTGCCACTTGTGGAGCATGTGAAGGAATGCCTTGATGTTGACTTGTAGTAGGCATTGTGGAGGAAGCACCACTCTGAGGACTTGGAACATTCACCACCGGGGCCTATTGGAAGGTGTGGGAAGGTTCCCCCTCAGCAGGTGCAGGAGATACTCTAGAACTTGGTGATGCTGAAGCAGATGATGATGATGAAGTGCCTTGGAGGTTGGAAGATGAAATGTCAGTGGTAGAGACCATGACATGAGGTGCTGGTTGTACGACTGCAGGAACAGGAAGAGCAACATTAGCAGGTGCAGGCAAATCTTTATAAAAGAATTCAAACAATTCATCCAAATCACAAGTATTAGAGTTAGAAGAAGATGGTTTGTTCTCTGGTGAAGAAGAAGTCATGGGGTTGCCATGAAGTTGATCAGAAGCCAGGACACCAGAGATTCCTGGTGTAACTGGAGCTGGTGTAGAGTCTTTTTCAATGCCTTCTTCAAAATCCACATTTGTGCTCTCAACCACACGTCTTGTTTTCTTGTTGAACACGCGGTAGGACGGAGAGTCCATGGCATATCCAATGAAAACACCCTCATCACCCTTTGGACTGAACTTGTCGAGATTGTCTTTATCATTTTTCACGTAGCATTCACAACCAAACACTCTGAAGAATTTGATGTTGGGAGGTCGATTGTACACCAATTCATACGGAGTCTTCATGAACCTTTTGTTAATAAGGGATCGGTTTTGGGTGAAACAGGCAGACGCAACGGCTTCAGCCCAGAAGTGTAGAGGAAGCTTGGAGAATGTCAACATGGTGCGTGCAGCTTCCACTAGGGTACGGTTCTTTCTCTCAACAACACCATTTTGTTGAGGTGTTCTGGCAGCCGAAAAGGTGTGAGTGATGCCGACAGAATCAAGAAATGAGTCAAGCTTGCGATTCTTGAATTCAGTGCCGTAGTCGGTGCGAATCACTTGAACAGGAAGTTGTAGTCTGACATGCACATTTCTGATGAAAGAAATGATGATGTCTGAAGCACCATCCTTACTTCTGAGAAAGTTCACCCATGTATACCTTGAGAAGTCATCCACAATTACCAGTACATACTTCCTCCCGTTGATGCTTTGTACACGCATTGGTCCGCACAAGTCCATATGGAGGAGCTGAAGTGGTTTGGAGGTGTTGTGTTCCACTTTCAGCTTGTGCGAAGATTTCTTGATCTTTCCCATCTCACATTCTGAGCACAATTGTTCTTTGGTGAACCTCAAGGAGGGGAGACCAGTCACCAATCCTGTCTTAGCTAGTTGATTAATTGTAGCATAATTCAGGTGGGATAGTCTCCGGTGCCACAACACGTTATGACTGAAAGTTGCTTTAGAGAGAAGACATACTTCTGTGAATGGGCGTTGTTTCCGGAAATTGACGGTGTAGAGATTCGACCTGTGAGTACCCTCAATGAGTTCATGTCCATCATATGTCCTGACACAACATCTTGTTTCCCGAAAGTTAACCTCAAGTTTTTTATCACAGAACTTTCCAATGCTGAGCAGGTTGTGACTCAGGCCTTCCACATAGGCTACTTTATTGATGGTGATTTTATGATGAAGGATATCACCATATCCCATTATTGGTGCTGAAAGCTTATTCCCAAAACGAACGTTCCCGCCATATTTTTGTTTGAAGTTAGCGAGAAGTTCCTTCCTTCCGGTCATGTGCTTGGAACACCCTGAATCCATGTACCACACATGACCGTCCTGCAAAATCACGGAGAAACATTTTTAGGTACCCATTTAGGAATGGGTCCTTTCTGATTAGGATTAGCAGGTTTGGATACATGTTCTTGTTTGCCCTTAGGTGGATATTTTTGTTTGGGTTTTGGATTAGGTTTCTTGTTATGAGTATGATGATAACCATGATTGTAGAATCCATGATAGTTAGGAACAAAGTAATCATTCACGAAAAGATTTGCACAGTACCCAAATCTAAATTGATTTTGACAACGAAAATTGCTATCACATCCATAAACTATATGTTCACATTCATAACATTGAAATGGAGTTCGTGGTACATGCCTATTAGTTCTATGATATACAAAATTGGAAAAATTGTTTTTCATGAAACTAGGCTTATGTGCAAATGGCTTCGGACGACTGCCTTCTTTTGATCCACTCTCCTTGTTCTTACGCCTACCATTTCTCATATATTGATCTGTCACATTTTGAGAACCACGGTTAGTACCTTTGACATTTGGAGAATGAGTATGTGAGGTGTTTTTCTCGGAGTGAAGTTGTGTGAGTGTTCCTTTGGTTGGTAGCATTCTTTCGTTTTCGAAAACGTCTATTTTTCTTAGGAACATTCACATTGGTACGAGATGAACTCGCAACTTCAGACTCAGGGGTGACCAATTTGTCCTTTCCTTTGTCTTTCCGGGATAGTTTAGGAGGAGCCATGTTTCCTGGTTTAGACTGGCCTGATGATCTACCATTCTCACCAACCCTATTGGTACAATCATCCGATACAATTTCAAAAATTTGTACCGTTGATTTAGGTGCCTTATAAGTTAAATCTTCCATGTATGAAATGGTGGTGCAGATTGGAGACTTTAGTACCATGGATTTAGAGTTTGTAGAAAAGGTACTTGAAGGTCTAAAATCTAACGCATTCACATTCCATCTATGGTGATGATGACGTGAGTTATCACGAGTTCCAAAGGTGGATTGACTTGCTGTTGGTGTGCTTTTGGATTTGAGGGCTTTCTCCAATTCATTCATTTTACTCAAGAATAGGTCCTTTTCCCTAAGGCTCATGCGCCTCTCATCCTCTAGCTCAGCCTCCAGTTTAGCAATCCTATTTTCATAAAAGGTTTGGTTATCTTTGTAAACTTTTTCAAGGATTGGAACTTCCTGATTCATCTCATCCTCAGTATAGCTAGGCGTGTAGTCCTTAGACAAAGGAATCTCACGCGTTGCATAACTGGCATTCAGAGATGAATAGTTGAAGGGAAATGATTGTTTGTTTTTTCTAGCTTTTTCTTTCTTCTCAATTTCCTTCAACTGTTCAGGATCATCTGACCCTTTCATGAAAATGATTTTGTATCCAAGACTCATGTACCTAAGATCATACAAGGTAGGGGTCTTGGATATGGCACACTTAAGGTAGCATGGACTTTTATATCCAATGCCTTCTTTTGGATTGTAATAATTGAACTCCTTGGGTTGATTCATGTGAATGGTTTGATCAGTCTGGCCTCTCTTTAAAAATTTGTCCTCCATGTCTTTTATTTTAGCAAAAAGGTTTGTTCTTTGAGCAAAAATCACTTCATATTTTTGTAAACTTTCTCTACTCAAAACTTCAGCCTCATGAAGCTTCTTTTGCAAGTCTGAGATGTTATCATTCAGACTGGCAACTTTATCTTCTAAGGTTTTGTTTGCAAGAGTAAGAGTGGTTACCTTTTCTTTGGAATAAGCTAGTTCAGTAGAGAATTTTACAACTAAGGCATGCTCACTAGCTAATTTGGATTCAACAATTGTGGTTCGTTTGTTAGCTTGTTTGATCTTATTTTCGTACTCAGATACCTTTTGTGCGAGACTTTTTACTTGATTTTCAAGTTCAATGTATGGGTCAGGGAGTACCTCAGAAGAAGAATCTGAGTGGTCTGAATTGACATCATTGTAGTCATGATCATCATCTTCTGAATACTCTTCATCTATATCAGCCATCAAGCACAATTGATCTTCCTTTCCTTCATCACTATCCATATTCCACGCGTCATCTTGAGCAAGCATGCAGACAAGTCCTCTTTCCTCATCATCACTCGACATCTGCAACCAGGCTTCATCTTCCGCTAACAAGGCATGTCCCTCGTCTTGTCTTTTGGCCAGGTTCATCTTGTTTTTGTAGTAATCATACTTTTAAACATGATTGGTATAATTCTTAGCAAAATGACCAGGCTTTCCACACTTGAAGCAGGTTGGTCCTCCATCAGCTTTCTTCACCTCTTTGCCCTTGTCTTCTGGTTTAGCAGTTTCCTCAGGCTTCTGGTAGTCAGCTCTACCACCTTGTTCATACCTCCTTGGCTCAGGTTTTCTTTCATACCTCTTTGGTTCATCAAATCTTCTATCTCTGGGATCCTCATACCTCCTTTCTTCATATCTTCTCTCCCTCGGCTCTTCATACCTCTGCTCTCTAGAATCTTCATACCTTCTGTTATCTGTCTCAGTTGCCCTCTCATACCTTCGAGCATCATTCTTTGGTTCATACCTATCCCGAGCTTCATACCTTCTGCCACTGGAATACCTATGATTGTTGGAAGACAAAGGTTTCCTTGAAGTTCTTTTGGCCATTGTTCTGGTGATCAATGCCAATGCTTTCTTCATATCACTCATCTCTTCATCAGATTCACTTCCTCTTTCACCGATGTCGGAAGGAATATCATAGTCTTCTTCATATCTTGATGATCTCCCAGATGAGTATTGTCTTCTGTCAACGACTAAGGCAAGTGGATCGGTATACTTTTCTGGTTTCTTCTCGGTACCAAGTATTTCAAGTACCTCATCTTGGTTATGATTCAGCAATTCAAACAACTCATGAATATCAAGATCTTCCAAGTTGCGATTCTGTTGAAGATTGGAAGCAAATCTCCTCCATTCAGACTTGAGTGAGTTGATGAACTGGATATTGATATCCAACTGAGACTTCTTGAGGTTGTTCTTCCGGAGCTCATTGATCATGGTACAGAACATGTGATAGGTATCTTCTAGCAATTCTCCCTCTCGACCTTTGAAGGTAGCAAACTTAGTCAGAAGATTAGTTCTTTTCATCTGTATGCCTTTCTCAGTCCCATGCATCAGGCTAATGATCTCATCCCACATAGCCTTTCTGGTGTCATTGCAGTCAATGTTAGCATATATCTCATTGGGCAGGCTCTGAATGAGATAGGATTTGGCAAGAATGTCACCCCTGACTCGGTTGGCTTCTTCAGGAGTGAAGTTTGTTTCATATTTTTCCACTATACCTCCGACAATTGGTAGATTACCATCAGGGACTGCTGGAATTTCAGTGTAGTACTTCACGGGTCCATTCTTTAGGGACTCCATGATTTGCTTGCGAAGAGGTTGCTTTGCCACAAAGTCTAAGAATCGTGACTTCCATTGTGAAAAGTCTCCACGGAACAGTACCGGAGGACGGGTATCGGACCTGATCGCTAATGCATCACGTGTGTTCATGATTAAAGATTGATTGTGGATCTTAAACCACTTAGTATGATCAGGTGAACAGGTTGGTGAAAGGTCTCAAGACTTGTGAAAATCTTGAAAATGATTCAGTTCTGGAGGTCGGGGTCTGATCTGGAGGTTAGGTTCAGATCTGAAGGTTAAGTGTAGTGAAGGGTATTGGGTGTCGGGTATTGAGGGAAGACTTAGAGAAATTCTGGAAACTCTAGTCTGAAGAAAATACTTGACGCCCAAAAATCCAAGTCTGAAGAGAAGACCCGGTACCCGAAGCTTGAGTCTGGACCTGAAGAAACGATTTCACCAGAACCAGAACACAACGGATCAAGAGCAAGTGGCAGGCTCTGATACCAATTGTGGGTGCCAAATCAATCAAATCAAGAACACTTAGATTTTATGATGTATATGCTAAGTACAAAGATCTAAAAGAGATTGCATTCCATAGATTGTTTAGAGAAGCAAGAAGTACAAATGATGAAAAGACTTCCTATTTATACTAACTAGTAAAAGGCTTAAAAGGCTTTAAACATTTGGGCCTTGAACATGGGCCTTTAACAACAATTACATAAATGACACTAAGTTTAGAGAAATTACAAATTGACACAACTTAACAAATATTTCTAACAACCATTATATGTTAAATTAATATTTTATAATCGTATAGTATATTTTATGATATTGCAGAAATATCTCATGTCAAGATATATGAAGGCAGTGCATCATCATTCAGTAGATTTAATCCAAAATGCAGACATTGAAGAACTTGATCTGCGCTGGAAAACAATAAATGGAGATAGAAAAAACAGTGAAGTCTTTGCAATGCGCAATTTGGAGACATATAAAGCTGAAACTGTAAAGAAGTGGAAAAGCTGATTGTTCAAAGACTGTTCACGACAACTAGGTCAGTTGCACAATTTGAGGATGAAGTACACTACAAAGATACTGCTGTCGGATATCAACAGAAAATGACATGAAGTCGTACTCGAAGGTGAGAATTTTGAAGATACTGTTAAAAAGAAATCACTTGAACAAAGACATAATTGAACAAATTAAGAACCTGGTTCAGGAAATCGTTCGTTCAAATCCTCATTGATTAATTCAAGAACTTGATCTTCATCCAAATTAACATTAGAAACTTCAGACGAAGAAGAATCCATGGACAACTAAAGATCAATAAAAAGCAAAGATACGATCTCAAACCCTAGAATTCAGACAAAGAAGGAAAATTCGATTTTGGGATTCGATTTGAAGAATTCAGTTTATGCAATTAATGAGATGATGAACTATTTAAACGATCAAATCAACAGAATTACAAATAATAAAAGGGAAAAGATTTTAATAAACAAAAAGTATGGATATTGGGGCAAAAAGACTAGCATGCGCTTATCTATTTAAAACAATACAAAATAATGTTTTAATTTTAGCCATTGGATTAAATTTGATGGATGGCATGAGATTGGTCCTCAAGTTTACCACAAATAAATGGTTTTTATTTGATTATTCCTATATATATATATATATATATCTTTAGGTGAGAAGTGTCAAATTTTGTGAGAAGGGTGAGAAGTGGTGATCAAGCGTTGGATGCAAAATGAACAAAACTGGATAACTATCCGGGGAAAAATTCGGTTGGGGAAAAATACCATATCAGATGGATATCCGGTTTGGGAAAAACCCAATCCGGATTGAAAAAAATCCGGTAAGGAAAAAACAGGTTCGGATAGTTTTTGCACAAAATCGGATAATCGGATTTTTTGGACACCTCTAATTGGCAGTCCAAAATTAGGGTTTTTAGTCAAGCCCTGATACGACGTGGCCCACGATCGACTATACATAAACCTGATTCTTGAAAAAAGGTTTTCATAAATTATATATCAAGTTTTTTGAGATTTTTACTACATTTTCAATTTTTTTTACCAAAAAGTTCAAGAATTTTATTGTGTTTTTCTTGTTCTTTTTATTGTATCCACACTAAATTCCAATCCTAATTATAAAAATATGTATAACTTTTTTTATGTAATAAAGATTTGAAAAAAGATTTAAAGTTTATTTGAATGATAAAAATAAAGATTTTAAATATAACATTGTCGAATAAAGAAAAGCTTCAAATGATGTCTTTTAAATGTTTAAAGTTGACTTTAAAAGAAATTTGGAACCGATGGAGAAGGTACCGAGTATTTATGTTCGTGATCATAACCGTTTACCAAAGATGTTTTAGACCAAGATTAACTTGAACCCGACTCATTCCAGTTTAAGAATGGGTTTTGGCTATTCTACTCACAAGTTATAAACACTATAACTTATTATAAAAATATTTCTACGTATCATTTAAGAAAGGGTTTAGTTCCCCAAAATATATCCAAGTTGTCACCTTTTGCTATTGTATATACCGTACTTCAAAAATTACCAATTAATACATCATATTACTAAAAACCTACCATTTAGTGTATTGGAGAACTTGTTGAAGAGGTAGCCGGTCATTCCAGCCATCTGGTCAACTTCTAAGGGCGAGACTTTTTCCGGCGTGACTTTTTCCTTAAAAAACCTATCTTCTCCAGCAACCTTCATCTTCGGCACGAAACCATCTTTTTCCAACGAGACTTTTAGCACGAACAACAACCTCCATCTCCGACACCCACCATCTTTTCCGGCAACCTTCGTCTCCGCCACCCACCATCTTCTCCGGCGACCTTCATCAACCCTTCCGCAAACCCACCAGCTTACTCCACTCCGAAAACAGTTGTACATTGTCTGAAATAACCCCACCGCCACCACCGCTACCTTCAACAATGTTATCCCCATCGACGGAATCAACATCGTTGTCGGAGAAAATGGTGGTCGTTGGGAAATCGCCGGAAAAGATGGTGGTTGCCGGGAAGTCGTATGAGAAGATAGTGGTCACCGGAAAAGTTCTCGAAGAAGACGGTGGTGGTCGGAAAAGTCACCGGAGAAGATGGTGGTGGCCGGAAAAGGCGCCGGAAAAGATGGTGGTGGTGGCCGGAAAAAATGGTGGTTGCCGGAATGTCGCCGGAGAAGATGACTGGATGGCCGGAAAACTCGCCGGAGGGGAGGTGGCCGGCTGGTAACCTATGATAGCAGGTCGTATACATCAAATGGTAGGTTTTTAGTAGTATGATGTATTAATTGGTAATTTTTGAAGTAGAGTATATATAATAGCAAAGGACTATCTTCACCAAAATGTATCCAACTATACCCGTATTCCTATTGTGTGTATCAAACTTCAAAATGTGTTATTGTATGTACTAAAGTTTTAAAATGTGCTATTTCGTCACCAACTTTACCTGCTTAAAGGGTAGCCGGTCACCCATTTCAAAATATGCCTATGTGGATGCCTTGTAGGTGCCATGTGGGTGCCATGTAGGTGCCATGTGGGTGCCATGTCATCTTCATCTCCTTCATTTATCAATAACCCTAATTTATCAAGAACCCTAATTGAAGAACCCTAAAAAACCCAGATTTGAAACCTAAATCGAAAACCCCTCTGGTTTTTCAGCTTCCTATTCCATTAATCTACTCAACAATTTCTCCCCTACCTCCCTCAAGAACTTGAATTTCTCCTCTGCATCCAAGTTTGGAGCTTGTGGGGGCCCCTTCAATGGTGATAAACAACATCGATCTTGTTAGTGTTCTTCTTTACCGAGCTCCTCCTGGATGATACGTGGATGGGAGCCGTGGAGGAATTTAGCAGCGTTGGCTTTGTTGCCAAAGATTTTGAACCTAAGGATGTTTGTGATTCCACCATTTTCAAGTTGCACAATCAGGTAGCTGAAATCGTCCTCATTCATCATGGTTATCTGATGATTCAAAGGGATTTTATATTAGATTATATAGTGGAAGAAGAGTGATGATGAGGGTTATAGATCCAATCATCATCTTTTTCTCCAAATCAAGAACCTTTAGAACAAAAACCCTAATGAAGAACCCTAATTTTGACCAAAACACCCAAAATTGAACAAATTCAGAAATTAAATGCCAAAAAACAATTATAGATAATGATTAACCATAAGAAGTCGATCACAAACCCCATATCAATTTCACAAATCCATCCCAAAACAAGAATATTCAAAAAATTTGAACCCTAAAAAAATGGGTAATTTTGGAACCCTAATCTTGATGAAGAAGATGATGCCACGTAGGATGCCACATGAGAATGACCTGATACACATCAGCATAAACAAGTTATCAGGTAAATTGTTACATACAATAAACCATTTTGAAAGTTTAGTACACACAATAACACATTTTGAAGTTGGATACACACAATAGGAATACGGGTATAGTTGGATACATTTTGTTGAAGATAGTCCAATAGCAAAATGTGACAACTTGGATACATTTTGGGGAACTAAACCCTTTAAGAAAACACATTGGAAATTATTTCTATATAAAATATGTATTTACAAACAGATTTATCAAGTGAAAAAAAATATTAATTATGCTGTTATGTTTAAATTGATGCTTTTTTTTAAAGGTAAATGTTCTTTTCAGGTGATTGAAAGAAAGTTACCTTTTGAATTTGTTTCAAGATATAATATCTTTAGGGATAATGGGGCAGCCTACTGGTTAAGACTTGGTGTTGGGGAAAAACCCACCCAAGTTCGAATAGGTGAGCAACCAGGGGCCACTAAGTATTAATCCCAAGGGAGCATACTTTGGCTCTCGGTAAAAATTACCAAGAATGTAGTCTGGGCAAACCCAGGTGAACCTTATAAAAAAAAACAACTTTTTGTACTCAATATACCATTGAACTCTATTTTTTTGTACATATTATACCATTGTAACCGGAAATAACCCGTAAACCACCATCTTTTACCCACCCACCACCACCAAGCCACCACCACCACAACCACCACAGCTGCCACCACCATCACCAAAACACCACTACCACAGCCACCACTAGGGGTGTAATCGAGCCGAGTATCACCAAGCTCGAACTCGAACTCGGCACTACAACTCGAGCTCGAAACTCGACTCGAGCTAGGTCGAGCTTAAAATTTCAGGCTCGAGCTCGACTCGAATCACTACTCGAGTAGCTCGAGCTCGACTCGGCTCGACTCGATTAAGTGCTAAATTAGGGATTTAGGGTTTTTCACTTATATACTAAGGGTAAAAATCGTAAATTACTTAACATAAAAGGGTACAATGGGCAATTTGTTAGAAGCTCGATTAGGCTCGCGAGCCTGACGAGCCGAGTATTTTGAAGCTTGAACTCGGCTCGACTCACTACTCGAGTAGCTCGAGCTCGAGCTCGACTCGGTTCACACCGAGTCGATTCCGAGTATTTTTCGAGTCGGTCTCGAGTAGCTCGCGAGCTGTCTCGGCTCGTTTACACCCCTAGCCACCACCACCTCCAAACCACCACCACCACCATAGCCACCACCACCAAAACCACCACCATCTCCATAAATCTAGAATCGAACCCTGAAAATCGAATCCAACCACTACCACCATCTCCATCGCCGATTTAGGGTAAACTACACAAATAAAGAGTTTGGAGGTGGTGGTTTTGGTGGTGGTGGTGGTGGTGGCAACTGTGGTGGCTTGGTGGTGGTGGGTAGATGAAAGATGGTGGTTTACAAGTTATTCCCGGTTACAATGGTATAATGTGTACAAAAAATAGAGTTCAACGGTATATTAAGTATAAAAAATAGTTCAATGGTAATATATATATATATATATATATAAAATGAATAGTTAATTACCCTCTCAGGTTATTACTCTTTATTTTTATAATGTAAAACTTTTTAACGTGTGTTTTTTTAGCAATACGAACAAACAAACAGGTTCGTATGTATTTTTTTGTAAGGTGTTGGTAAAGCTGATGTGGCAACAAAAATGAGGGGTATGAGGGGTACGGTTAAGGATGGCCTAAATAATATTAACACAAACATATTAAAAGTAATGCACTAAAACAAAACTTTTGGTAAAGCAAAAAATATAAAATAAATATTTTAAAATTAGTTTTCATGATTTAAAACTTTTTGTGGTTCTTTTGTATGTAAAATAGTGGCACGAAAGCCCAGTTTTGAGAAGGACTAGTCCTAATCTGTCAAAATGAGGGCATCAAAGTGCTCCCAATTGGTTTCAAACGATATCGGTCAGAAAGTGTGTAAAAAATCATATGATCCAATGTAAATCGGTCAATTTTATTGGAATCGATTAATCATGATTGTATATTTAATTATAGTTGAATCAGATCGATCTAGAATTTTAATATTTAAATTACATCAATCGATTCTCAATGCCAATGTAACATCCAATAAAACCGAGCCCATCCAATTCAGGGACAAACCTAATGTTTTCATATAGTGGCACCATACACTATCTACAAAAAATAGTTGTAAAATACGGTTTTTATTGATGTGTTTTCATCTTTTACCGATGTTAAATATCTTCTATGTGCTTCTAGCCCAATTCCATGGTTTTGAAGGGCTTTTTTGGTTTTTGGTTGATTAAAAGGTATAATTGCACTTTCTTGAGCTTTTGAATTATATGATGACATATTTTAAAAGGATATGGTTGCACCTTTCATAAACGTAAAAACTTTAACCCTTCAACAAAGAAATACACCGTATGCCCATGCATAGGTCCGTCCATGATTTTATAAATAATTACATATAATTAGTTAATTACTAATAATTTATAGTATTGTCTTTTTATACATACTTTTCAATAGATGGAAAAAAAATATGGATGTTTTTAGTGAATGGTTGATTAATTGGTTGAAAAATATATCAAAATGTAAGATGATTAGCCATGCAATTTACAATAAAACCAAGTTAATTCAATGCAACAACCATCCAATTATTAAATATAATATAATTACTAATATTTTACAAATCTATTCTATTTTCTCAAAAGTCAAATTTATTTGTTAGATTATATTCCATCAAAAAATATTTTGTGAACCAAACACCACCTTAAAGTAAAGCTATAAGGGTTCACGTGGCAGACACACGCAAACCTTGACATCTTAAAATGTTATAACGAGTTATTTAGAACCATAATATTTTATTAAAAAATTAATTTACTTTTATGCGATGTAAGGTAATGAAGAACATGCCTACCGGTTAAGGCTTGGTGTTGGGGAAAAACCCACCCAAGTTCGAATCCGGGGATGAGAGCAACCAGGGGCCACTGAGTATTAATCCCAGGAGAGCATGCTTTAGCTCTCGGTAAAAATTACCAAGGATGTAGTCTAAGCAAACCCAGGTGAACCTTATTAAAAAAAACATCCGTGATTTATTTTTTGTTCTATTTTATTTTATAAATAAACATAATTTTAAAAAAGAGACGGTGATGAACTTTACAATTTTAATAATTAAGTTTGTAATTATTTTTAAATAAATAAAAAACTTGAACTTTTTTACTTTTGATAATTATATTTCTAAATTATTTGTTAAATAAATAAATTAACAAACTTTTAAAATTAATTACAATGTCATTTAAAACCAATTAAGAAGCAGGAAGGTTTTAAACTAATAAAAACTTAAACTAGTTTCACTATTTGTAACGTGCTTAAACATTAATTTAATCATTGCATTTTCTTGTTAAAAAATAAGATAAAATAAAGACTTAGGGGGCGTATGTCTTTTATAAGTTATCTCTTAAAACCTCTTATTTATGAAAATTAAGAGTTTTGCAGACTTCAAACTTCAGACCACTAGAATTTTAAAAGGTGTACAATCCACCTCTTATTTTTTAGATATAAATTTAGGGTTCAAATTTCAAACTATTTAAAAAACAAATGTAACCTTAAACTAGTTTCACTGTTCCTAGACTCAATGCCATTTAAACTAGTTTCACCGTTTCTAGATCAAAATCCATTTAAATCCTCAATGACTTATTTATTAAAAACATATTTAAAATGAAAATATTTATTAGACTTTTTCCTGATAAGTTTGCGGCTTTTTTTAAAAAATAAAAAAGAAAAAGAAAACTTAATCAATTAGTAGACTTGCCAAATAAAAGGCTTAAGCCCATTTTAGTTTACAACTTCCTTAAGGCCCAATATCATAACCACTTTTGTATTGCCCAATAACATCTTTTGTTTTAATAAACTAAAGTACTAAACTAGCCATTATTTCTTATAGTAATATAAATTGGCTTAAGATAAAATAAAAAAGGTTAAAGTAATATTTTTTTGTATTAAATTTTATTTGTTTGCAATCTTTCATTTTTTTTTTCAAATCATAATGTGTGTAATATTTGCAAAATAAACAACGATAATGTTGTATTTAAAAGTCAATATTCAAAATCCAAAAAATAAGCTTTGTATATAAATTTGGTTAAAATAAGCTAATTTTATAGTAAATCTTTAAAATGTATAAGGACAAGTCATTCGAAAGTAGAAACCATAATGCGTAATTAAATGGAGTGTTTTTCAAAAAAGTTAAAAGCTAAAATGCACGCCTTGTATATAACAAAAAAAAGTTCTTTAATTTAAAAAAAAAAAACAACTAAGTAAATAATTAAATAAATGTATAAAACTTCTACAAAAATAATTAATCATCATAATTTTCTTAAAGTTTTAACACCAAAATAAAATTTTGAACTCTAATTAGGGTTCAAATAATAGATAGTGACACCTTCATGTTAAAGATACCGATTAAAAACAATAGAGAAATATGACATATATAAACAATAGAGAAATATGACATATATACACAAAAGACCACCACCATTACTATCACCATTGTACCACCACCGTCTAAACCACCGCCACCGTCTTTTACACGAATCTAGAAATCAAAACATCTCAAAAATAAATAAAAAATAAAAAATCAACCATTTTACCTTTTTTCCATATAAAAAATAAACCCTCAAGTAGGGTAGACCGTAGACGATATAAGAAGCAACATGCACATGATATTGGCACGGCTCAATCAGAAAGCAACATTCAACACATTATCTGAACATTACGTTCTTATTGAACCGAACCAATATCTCGTTCAACTGCTCTTCCATAGCCCAAACTCAAACCCATACATAAAAAAAAGGCTCAAGAGAGAAACAAAGAAAGAAAAATTGGATTTGATTGTGTATGTGAAGGTGGTGATGGTGGAGGTGGTTTTAAGGGTGGTAGTAGTAGTAGTGGTGGTGGGCATTGAAGAAATGGAATTAATGATTCCAACTACCCCAAAGGATGGAATTAAGAAAAGAAGGGAAGGGGGAAGATGGAATCTGAATTAATGAAGTTGCAGGAATTGCGAAAATATGTCATGGGGACAATTCCAAGCATTTATTAGGGGTGGGTATGTAATTTGTATGGTCTTGCCAGAGGATGTTTTCCTTTTTCCCCTCCTTCTTTAAATGCATCAACTAGGATCCCTTTATAATAAATATATATATAAGGATCCAAATCAAACATAATCCCTAAATAATTCAATTCATATCAAACCGGTTTTGTTTTGTTTGGGACCGAAACCGTGTAAGCGATAAACGAGGGATCAAACCGGTTGGGTTTTTGGTTCGGTTTGGAACTAAAATAAGCAATCTCTTTCTGGAGAAATAGTGTTGGTTTAGGTTTATGTTATCGAAATTAGAAAAATGTTTGGTTTGTATTTGACTAGAGGTTTGTTTTGAGGATGAATTGGTTTGGGTTATTTGGTATTGATATTTATGTTATTTTAGATTAATATATTTAAGTAATTTAATCAGCCTATTTGTAACGGATTCGTTATAACATTTTTTAGATTCGTTATAACATTTTCTAAACTTGAAACGTAAAAATTAATTTTCTTTTAAAATTATACTTTAACTTTAAGAGTTTCTTTATAATTTTGAAAATTGAAACATTGATTAAAGTGTCGAAATAATCAATACATTTAACATATAATAAAATTTTAAGTGTTAATTAAGGATTACGAAAAAAAAACTTATTGTTATAATTTATGAAAATAATAATTAAAGATAGGTTGAAGCTCAATTGCATACAAAAGTGGTGAAATCTCAACTTTTTTACTATACCATTTTTTTTTATTTTTTTTATTTTATTTATTTATTTTTTTATTTTTTGTAAGAGGTAAAATACTTTTATCCTTTCTTCAATTTTAACCTAAAAACAAGCAAATTTTAATTTTTTTAAAATCAAATTGACTTCTATTTTATTATTTATATGTTTTAACTGAAACACCCGATTTTTCAAATAATTTATAATTTGTATTAAAAGCGAACTTGTTTATACTAGTTTTGATTTTTCTTTTCCCAATTTTTGTTCGTTGTAAACCCGAAAATAGTCATGATTAATTGTTTTTTTTATCTTACCATTTTATTTGGAGATATAATTAATCATTATATCTCCACTAGTTGCATGAATAACTATTTGTATGTTTTTTTAATAGCAAACCTATTTATATGTGATACTTTAATTCGTAATATATTTATGAATACTTCTTCATATACGATAGTGTGTTGTTCCTATGCAACCTTTATGTAATAGTTATGTTGGTGAATTCGATGTAATTATCAACTTATTTTATGTGATTAAATATACAAAAGGATATTAGATTGGTAAATAAATTCTATCACAATATAGAAAGTACAAAATATACACTCATATAAGGTTACTAGAATTCAGAAAAAGTTGTATGACATGACATCATATGACGGGGTCAATAGGGCATCGCATTTTTGCAGTGCCCAAAGGCTAACGCCCCCAACGATGGTGCTCGAGGGAAATGAGTTTCTAAATGTTTTAAGTGACGTTCAAAAATACCAGAGTGTTATTTTATTTAGAAGTATCTCATTCTTAAGTGGTATTAACTTAGAATCAGAGTTTCTGAATCTGAAAGGTTTTTTACTCCTCTAAAGCATTCTAATCCATGTTAGCAGTTTGTAATTGTTGTGCAGTTCAACCATCCATTGTTTTTTTTCTTGAACGGTAGCAAAATTTTATTAAAAAACTAGCAAGGTGTTAGACATGAAAGTTACATAAAGGAAATAGATGGGAGATGGTTTTGAAGCCAACTCAATCTATTACTACACAATTATTACATTTATGGGAAGATATTCTCAGACATTTATTTAGGAATTGTTAAGATTCTCTAATTTAAAACTTCTAAGAACATAATTTCTGCTAAAATTGTTGTTGAAAATTTTAGATTAAGCTTGAGTTAATTTCATGATACACAGATAAATCAAAGTCAAAATAAAACTTAAGGAAAATGAGCTTTTGTACTTGGCTAGATATGGAATTATATACTGTTTGACATTGATCATTGTTCAATGTCTCAAGATCCATGATTTGATTTGATCGTTATGTTTTGTTTTGATGTATTTGGATTGATGAAAAACGTATGGTTGTGTGTGTGTTTTTTTAATGTTTTTGGATTGATATAAAACTTGTTATGTGTATTTTTAATGTTTGAACTTATGGATATTAAAATTTTGGTTGTATATGTGTGTGTGTGTGTGTGTGTGTGTAGAAAAATGAAAATTACATATAAATGATTGAAACTGGGTTGATTCAATGGTTGAACCGTGACACGATCACCATATCATTTTAACTAAAAAAACAGTTTTTAAAACATTAGGTAAAATTACAGATGACATGCTTTGGTATATATTGTTGGTTGGGTAATTGTTTGGTAGAATTTTGCAATTTTATAATCAAGCAATATTTTATACATATTTTTATGAGACAAATAATCGAGACACAAAATAATTTATAGACACGTTTTATTCTGACATGTATGTGTTGTTTGTATACACAGTAAGTGAGAACATGATACCTCATCTATCTTAAAGATTCGATCGGTTACAAGCCAAAAGTTCGATAGATACCATTCATTCAAGCTCTAATATTTTGGTAATACAGATGTTAGTACAAGTGTATCGCTTATTTTAACAAATTAACTAATGCTGATGATTCTATGTACACTGACAATCGACAAACAATTTTATATATATATATATCCTATAAACCACTATTTTTACTTTCGGGTGCTAAAGATAAAATCCATTCATTCATCTTTGAAAAGCACAATTGAAATTCAACTTGAATATTGAAGTCAAGAGAAGTTTTGATATTTGTATTACATTGACAACTTTATAGATGTTACTTTTCATGTTTTTTATAAAAACTATATTTTTGCATATAGTTTACATCCAATCAACTTTAATAAAAAGACAAAAAATGTGTTTGACCCTCAGAAACATTTTTGTCGTAATATTTTTTAAGATCTGAAATTCGAACATTTCTTGTAATGTCAAAAGTTCTTTTCACATGGTTAACCGGAAATAGGATTAATATTTAAAGATATTTATGTTTCAAATATAAACGGGAAAGCTCATTTTATAAATTAATAAACTCAAAAAAAAAATTATTAAATTAATGAAAATCTGAAAAGTAAAATTTAGCCAAGAAATATAAACGTAAAAATAGTCATTTCTTCTGTTTTAAATACTCTTTGTAAACCTTTTCGAACTTCAATGAATCTAGATATATAAAACATTTCCCTGTCAACGTTTGTTTTTAGGACGATGACAATAATGGTGTCGGGGGTGTGGGCAGGGTGGGTGGAAGGGGTTGCGACGTGAACAATAATGGTGTGGTGGTGATCATGGGGGTGGGGCATTGTGGTGGGGATGGTTGGTACGGGTGGAATGATAATATTAACTGACGGTGGTGGCGGCAACAATGATGGTCGCAGCAGGAGTCGAGGGAGGGAAGGAGGTGGTTCAAACCAAACATCACTAAAACAATCTCTAAGGGGTTGTTTGGTTCACGGAATTCAAACGAATTTGATAAAAATGAAATGACAAATTTCTTTGATGTTTGGTTCGCGGAATGAAAGTGATGTGATCCTTTGAATTCCACAAGTTAAAGAATTTATCGTTCATTGGCTTAAGTGAAGGGATTTGGCTTCTCACCAACCAACACATAGTCAAATTCCATTCCAGTTCATTCAAAGTCAAATTCTTTTGGTGAATTCTAATTTCATCAAATTCCATTATGCCGAACACGCCCTAGGTGTATCAAGATTTAATAAATATATTGTGAAAATATTTGAGCTTATATCTTGATAAACAATTTGAAAGTGTTTTTTAGTGGGAATGATATGCTTCTTCTAGTATAGAAAAGCCAATAAAAACTTCATCTTATATTTTCATTGTATTAGAGGTCCATTTCAACAACAAATAATTAGTTACGCTGTGGATTGCCGCATCTAGAGGTAAGTTTGGGGGGGAAAATGTGAAGTATCAAAGCTTGTGACCACTTTAAATGAAGTGTCCATTATTTTATTTTTTTAAAACTTTTTATTTTAGAGACGGCCAAAATATTAGTCCTTGTCCCAAAATTGCTTTATGTAACTAGTACTGGTCCTGGTCATGACCAAAATCCTTAGGCCGGGTTAACCTAATTCATAACCTGTTTTGAGAATCGATCCAAGTCCCAGTTTAAAAAATCATATATAAGTTTATTAGAGATTCTTGTAGTGAAACTTCGATTTAAAAACAACCTTTTTATTGTTAAATAATACAAATCTAAAGGTGTACACGTACATGAAAGTAGGAATGGACCTATTAAGAATTGAGTCCACTTTCATATATCCGCTCACTCGATTATTTGAAAGGAAAAAAATTAGACGTTATAAAGGTGCACTCGCTTAATTATGAGGATGCCCTTAAATATTTGGAAATCAGAAATCAAATCCTTAACAAGAAACTTAAAATGGCATGATGGTTGTTGCAACTTGGATAAAGTATCCATGTCTATGAGGTTGCAGGTTTTATTCTCACTAGTGCGTCACAACATGTGTCTCACGATTACAAACTATGTTTTTTACATAATATGTAAGTTAAAAATGAAACGTGATTTGTTGATTGATAACTAATGAAATGCAATGCAAAGAAATATCACATAGTGTTACCTTAAGTCAAATATGGAAGGGATGGATGGTGCTAAAAACTTTGCGATAACGTAATTGACAATGACAAATTATTAAAGATAATAAATTTGACCGACCATCTAACAGAAATATAGAGAACACAAAACTAAAGAGCTCCAGAAAAAAAACTAACAAAGATAAATCCAAAAAAGCTAATAACTTAAAGATAAAAATCGATAAAGGTGAAATTAGTTGTAAAGCTCCATTTCCTAAACATTAATCAATTGGATTGAATAGATATAACAAATTAATAGTACATTTCTTTAGAAATTGTTTAATTCCATTTCCTAAACATTAATCAACAAGGTTTAGAATGCCCGCGCGTTGCTATGGGTTATGATGTGTATGTGTGCCGTGTATGAAATGTTTGTATGACGTTGCATGTTTGAGAAAGGCTAAGGCCATAATGGTTTTGTTAATGCAAATTGTTCTTGTTTTGTTGCATTCCTTTGACACCCGTTTTAAGATGGATCATCTTAATGACTTGTAAATTTCCGAATTCCAAATTTCTTACATTTTTTCCCCTCTATAATCTGGATTCCAAATATGTAATTTTACTAATAGCTTCTCCAACAATTGAATAGTAATTTTAGAGACAACGATTTTAGCCAATATACGATATGACTAAAACGTAAAATGAAATATTAAAAACTAAAAGTATAAAGTGAACAAATATTATAAGTTTAAGGGCTAAAATATAAATATTATGCAGGGACTATAACTGTACTTTATGATAATAGTTTACTATTCATCTTTCATTTAAAATGTTATATAGTATAATAATTACATCAAAAAAGATTCAATATTAGACTTATTTCGAGTTATCGACAATACGATTATAATGCCGCAACTTTTTATAGTTAAAACATATTTTAGCCAACATACGATATGACTAAAACGTAAAAAGAAATATTAAAAACTAAAAATTATAAATTGAAAATATTATAAGTTTAGCAGACTAAAATATAAGTATTGCACATGGACTAAAATTGTACTTTATGATAATAGTTTACTATTCATCTTTCCTTTAAAATGTTACATAGTATAATAATTTCATCAAAAAATATTCAATATTTGACTCATTTCGAACGTATAGATGATACGATTATAGTGGTGTAATTTGTTTAAACTGAAACACATTTTTTAAACATATTTTAGGCGGTATACAATATATAACTAAAACGTGAAATGTAATATAGGAAAGTAAAAGGTATAAAGTGAACTGAGATTATAAGTATAAGGGAGTAAAATATAAACTTTAAAATGTAAATTGATTAAAATAGTATAAACTTACTGTTCATTAGAAAAAATATTATTAGAAAATTGGTGGTTACTGTTCCACCGTAAACGTAAGTTTATATAATTGGATTGAATAGACATAACAAATTAATAATACATTTCTTTAGAAATTGTTTAATTGCCTGCCCCAAAAGCCTTTCAAAAAATGAATTCTTTCTTTAAATTCTGATACCATCTCTTCTTAACAAAAACAATACCTCATAAAACAACTTTAGGATTCTAAGTGATCACATCATATACGATCAATATTTCCACTTCAACATCATGACGATAGAAACAAAAAAATAAGAAGAAAATAATATCAGCTAGCTTGTTGCATTAAACCATTGTACCAGTTCCAACCGTACTTGACTTTTCTGTACCTTCAGACTAACGATGGTAATGATTGCATTAGGGCGTCCGGTATACACACCCCACTAGGCAGGGAATCTTCATAGGGGTGGCGGGGTAGTAGCGTAAACACCGTCCTGGTCCCCGGCGGTGTGCCATTTTCCATCCCGCCAGGATGGTGACCACGGCGGGGAGGGGATGCTCTCAAACGGTCAAAAATTCGACCGTTGCCCTTTTTCTTTTCTTTCTTTAATTTTTTTAATTATCTATATAACCTTAACTCATAATTTCTCTCATATTTCTCTCACTCTCTCATATTTCTCTCATACTCTCTCATAATAGTCAAAAATTAAATGGAGCATTCATCCTCTCATTCATCATCATCATCAAGTGAGGAGTCATCAAACGAAGAGGGTAACACACGTAACCTTCAAGCGATGGCAATGGTTGCTACCACAATGTACCGTCATTTTAATATAATGCCAACAAGAAGGATTTCTATCAACAGAGATCGTCAAGCTGCACATGAACGTTTGATGGAATATTACTTTTTAGAATATCCACTATATAGTGAAGACATCTTCGACAGAAGGTTCCAGATGAGTAAACAATTATTCCTACGAATAGTTACCGATTTGGAGCAAGCTTATCCATTTTTTTAACTGAGTTGGGATGCTAGAGGGAGACGAGGATTTACACCATTACAAAAGTGCACATCGGCTATACGCCAACTAGCATACGGTGCCGTTCCCGATTCATTTGATAAGTATCTAAATATGTCCAAAAGGACTTCACGGGAATCCCTTCAACACTTTTGCTACAACATAATTCAGTTATACGCATGAGAATATTTGTGTAAACCTACCGCAAATGATATTCAAAATTTGTACACGGCACATGAGTCAAGACATGGATTTCCTTGAATGATCGACAACATAGATTGTACGCATTGTGAGTGGAGAAATTGTCCTACGGAATGGCGTGGTCAATAAATGCGAGGAGACAAGCCGCATCCGACGATTATGCTAGAAGCGGTTGCGTCACAAGACGCATGGTTTTGGCAAGCATTCCTTGGACCACCCAGTTCCAACAATGACGTAAATGTGTTAAATCAATCTCCTTTGTTCAACGACGTCTTAAATGGAGTTGTCCCGGATATGTCGTTTGTTGATAACGATGTGCAATACAAGCACGGGTATTATCTTATGAATGGGATATATTTGCAGTGGGCTCCTTTTGTGAAAGCATTTTCATTTTCAACCGACCCGAAATGAATAAAGTTCAAGCAAGCACAAGAAGCGGCAAGAAAAGACGTGAAACGAGCTTTTGGAATCCTCAAAGGCAAGTAGGCTATAATACCCCATCCGACACGGGCATGGCATCCAGAAAAAATTAGAATGGTCATGTACGCTTGTGTTATCTAACATAACATGATCAGAAAAGACGAAGGACTCGTTATATGTCCTTTCCAAGAATCCGATCAGCCACCGGCACAAAAAAATTGTAACACCCCAAAATTTGGAGTCAACAAAAACTTTCATTTCGAAAGGTGGTAATACAAATACGTCAAAGCGTGAGCTCTTCCCAAAATAGGGGTATAAAGTAATGTACGATTACAATGTTTGTAATTTAATTGAAGCGATATAATAACCAACAAGTCTAATTCCTAACAAGGAAAAAGACTACAAAAAGGTTATCAGTTTCTACTATCAACTCGCAGTCTAGATGACCGGTCTGTTTACACGATTCCCCAAGCTCACTCTAAACCCAAGCATTTACTTTGGAACGGCGCCACTAGCACCTGAGAGACACATCGACACCATGCAACTGTTAAGCCAAAAGAGCCTAGTGAGTTGTACCAACAAGTACGATACATATAAAATCATGTTAAGACATATGATGTATACATAAGTGTATATAAACAAACATAATCAAAGTATACTTTTACGGGTTATGTTTTATCTTCGGAAACAGTGGGAGCGACCCACCTCCACCAACCAATATCCCATCACTCGTTACATCCAAACACCTCGATGCCATATCTACCATGACACCATCAGAGGCCCGCGCACCTTGGAGCCACCGAGAGCCGGCGACATAGGGGCATTCCTATTTCAGAACCTCCCAAGACTGTTTGGTGTGGAAATATTGCGTTGGTTCGTCCATTGTTATTTATATAGTCGTATATCCGCCGCCAGCCCCATCACTCATTACTTCCAAACACCTCGATGCCATATCTATCATGACACCATCCACAGAGGCCCGCGCACCTCGGAGCAACCCGAGAGCCGGCGACATAGGGGCATTCCTATTTCAGAACCTCCCAAGACTGTTTGGTGTGGAAACATGGCGCGGAATATTCTTAATTACACACAAACGTGTTACGTATTTTCACCCGGTCTAAAAGACCATTCTATACTGTGTACCTCGATGCCATATCTATCATGACACCATCGGAGGCATATACGTTCTGTCTAGAAAGACTCATGCAATTATCTTAACCTTTCATAGGTATTGATCGAGGGTCTCAAGCCCTTCATTCATTTCATATAAGCCAACATGCTCGGGATTCAATTCCTTTACATAATTCCGTGGCATACATAATAACACGTATTTCTCATAAATACATTCATCATATAATCGCATGGATTCAACTCATACATTAGTAGCATACGATAATCTATTCCATGTATACGATATTCCAAGTCAAGCCATTCATACAAGCATCGTTAATCATTCATTTCATGGCAATCCTTAAACCTAACATTTTAGGCATTTCATCCTTAATCATGTTTAATCACAACAACCAAGCAAGACATGTAAATCAACAAGATGATGTGCTCTCAGTTTTAACAAAACGGTTTTAGCAACTCACCTTGGGGTTTATACCCAAAACCCCCAAATCTTCCGATTTAGGTCAAATACGAGAACGAACCTAGAATCAAGTAAATCGAGCCTTAGGTTAGTTTCATAACTCCTATCACATAGATTAACCAACCTCAAATGGTTTAGATAAAGCTTACCTAGCCAAATCTTGAACAAACCTTAGATGAAGAACACCTTGCAACAATGGTGATTTGAGGTTGTGAGAGGTGGAGAAGATGAAGCCATGGAAGTCTCCACCCTCCAAACTAGTAGATCTAGCCTCCAACACTTCTCAAAACATGAATTCCACCTAAAACAATACTAGATCTAAGCCAAGTATGGAAGAAAAGGTTTGGAGATGAAAAACCACCCGAATCGAAGCTTAAAACTCGAAGGAGATGAAGAGATTACTTACACCAAAGATTTTGAACTCCCAAATACTTGAAATCCATTGATGTAGTCTTGAAGAGCTCGAAAAATCGAGAAGATAGCAATTTGAATCACCAAAAACGGAGTTGTATAGAGAGAGATATGAAGAAATGAAGAAAAGGGCTTGAAATCGCGTCTTTTAGGTCAGATCAGAAGCATCGGCGGGTTATCGGCGGGTAATACCCGCATGAAACCCGCCCATACTCAGAAATCAGCCCGAAACACGTGTGATTCACTGTTTTGGCCATAACTTCTTCGTTATAGCTCCGATTTTGCTCCAGAAAGAACCGTTAGACTCGTATTTCAATTTCCCATCCAACAAGACCATAAAATCCATGATTTAACCTAAAGTTCTATTTTTCATATTTTCCTTAAAAGATCCACAATAGCCTGAAATTGTGTTAACCAAAAATTACGGGTGTTACAAAAATGTTCCTCAAGAAGTATACCTAAATAATCTACGAGAAATACGTAATCGGAAAATACAGAACAACCTTAGATCGGGCCTCGTGAAACACATTTGTTACACCGATTTACCCCAATTAAATGAACAACCTTAGTTTTTAATTTGTTACTAATATTTTATTTTATGTAGTTTTCTTATTTTTAATGAATTAATTTTTTTATTAGATTGTGTTTTATTAATTATTTGAATTATATAATGAAAAAAATTAAAAAAAAGTTGGAAGGGTTGGAAGGATGAATGGTGAGTACTACAGGGGTTTCGTAAGGGTGAAATGATGGAAAAGAGAGAGAGTGAAGAGAGAGAAAGGGAAAAACTGGTGTGGCAATAGGGGTGGAGGGGTGGAATGGTGACCATACCCACCCCGTTAAAGGCAGGTCGCCTCTTTCCCCGAGATCACTGTGCATAAAGCAACCGTAAAATGGCACTTACTACATAAAAAAGAGAAACTTTTACAACCACACCAAATTTCACTAGAGTTGACATAGTTAACGAATATACTATAAGCAACCACACTTCACATAAGAGCAATAACATGTTAAGCCCCCAAATGAGATATACATACATAAATCATCAAATAGAAATCTTTATTAGAATGGATTTTCCCCAAACTAATTCTATATGCTGCGGTAGTAACAACACATATATAGTAAAATTTTAGAAGGCAATGAATTGAACTGGGAGGTATTTGAGAAGTTTGTAACATTATGTATTCAACCTAGAGCTAAAACAAATGATAAAACCTATAAAAACCATCAAAAAAACAAATCCAAACATAATCAACATAAGAATAATGTTCTATACTAACAATTATTTGAAATGGATGTTGGGATAAATGATGCCTCCAAAACCAACGATGTACACGAATAGCTATATCTTCATATTCTAATAGTTATTGACTATTTCTTACTTTAAGAGTTTGGGGACCAACCAGTAAGTTCAAAACATACCAAACGTAAAAGAAAAATAGAAAGAAAACCAAAGTAAATAAACCAACCAAACAATTGTTGTTGTATAGAAATGTAGATTATCTAGATTTTCTAATTCTCAATCGGAGGTTGTTCGATAATGGCTACTACAATCCCGACATGCTTTGGAACGAGAGCATAGAAGTATAAAAAAACAAAAATATTGTAGATAGAAGTTAAAAAAATCCTAAACCAACATATAGTTGTACTAACTTTCAGACTCAAGGTTAAAAAACCCTAAACCAACCCTAAAGCCTGAATAACCCTAACCTCGAACCCAAATCCGAACCAAATATATGATGTTTGTGCAAAATTCAAACACCCCAAAATCTTAAAAACCGAAACCCGACTTTCGCCAATAATGAGGTGAAGAGGAGTGGTGAAGGGATACAGTTGTATATCATTATAGCAACGCCAATTCTTGAAGGTTTGGACGTCCAGAGTTGTAATCTTGTTATCAGATCAATCCTTCCTCTATTTTTTGCAGCTTTATTCAATCTCGAGGTGGTGCTCGTATGCAAGACTCAGACTTTTTATTATTAATTTAAAGTTACAAACTTCAAGAAGACTTGTTTAGCTTGAGAGAAACTGCGTTCAAGTATTTAAAATTGCATTCAGTTTATTTCGACGTGCTTAACGTGAACAATACTATATTATTATGAAAAGAGTTCTCCATTCACTTTGGTGGCTAGTTCTTTTTATTAAAATGATGTAGATAACCAATTTTTAGAAACTCAAAGCTTTATTTATTCAAAAAATAAGTATTCATAGACTTAATCATTCAAACTGAGAAAGTTTAATGGTTTTTTTGTTCAAACAAACTTAATCATTTAAAATGAGAAAATTTAGTATTCTATTCATTCAAAAAAATAGTCCCATTTGTTCGGAATTTTTTTGAACTTTTTTTTTTTAATTTTAGAGTAAACTCTAATTTTGGTCCCCCTGGTTTATTAAAATATTTGAAAGTGCGACTTATGGTTTAATAACTCTAGATATTGTCTCCATGGTTTATGTTTTGCTTTGAAAATGGTCTTCCATCATTAATTTCATTAGTTTTCTCTATTGATAGTAGGGGTATATTTGTCGAATTAGATTTTCCATAATTATTCTTAGAAGATTAAATAATATAATATATTATAAAGTAATTAACTATGTAATATATGTTTATTAATTTGATATTTTCAAATATATTTATTTTAATTATTGTTTATCGCTTTTATTTTATTATTTTAATTCTTGACAACTTATTATTACATTTAAGTACATCATTAATTTTCTTCAATTTTTAAAAAATAATTGTTATAATATTTTATAAAAACTTATTTTTATATATCTTCTTTATATTTAGTTGATATACTTTTTGTATTATTTTCATTTTCATCTAGTTGTTAGTTTAATTTTCAAATACAAATTTTAATGAAGTATATATACAAAAATAAGTTTTATGAAAATATTATAACAACTAGTTTCTAAAAAAAACTAATAATGTATTAAAGTGCAATAATAACTAATAAGATGACAAAATTAAAAATAGTGAAATAAATCAGATAAATAATAACTAAAATGAATATATTTGAAAATATCAAACTAAAAAACAAATAACTTACATAATTAATAAATTATTATGTATACATTGTATTTAAATAGTATATATTTTTTATTTTGAATTCTATCTAGTGGTCATTTTATCAAATATAAATTGTAATGAAGGTATACAAAAATATGTTTTAAATACTTCGGTTATTTTAAAAAATTAAGAAAACCAATAGTGCACTAAAAATGCAATAATATAGTGATGAGAATTACAATAGTGAAATAAAACCGCTACATAAAAAATTAAAAAAATTAAAACATAATAACTAAAATGAATGCTTTTGAAAATATCAAACTAAAAAACATATAAATTACACAATTAATTAGTTTATACTATATTATATTATTTAATCTTTGAATAATAATTAAGAAAAATCTAATTGGATAAATATACCCCTCCCATCAATAGAGAAAATTACTTAAATTAATGATGGAGACCATTTTCAAAACAAAACATAAATTATAGGAACGATTTCTAGAGTTATCAAACCATAGATCTCACTTTCAAATATTTCAATAAACCACGTGGACCAAAATTAGAGTATACTCTATAACTTATTCAAAATCGTCCTAGAAATAGAATGTTTAGAAAGAGTATTACCATATACACACTCATTTATATCATACATTATTGTTTACTAGAAACGTACCCGCGCGCGTTGCAGCGCGAAGTATCTATCAATTACGCGATTTTTATATACATCATTGTAAACATCAATTTAATCATATGTGTTCAATTAGTTAACCTCCTAATGTTTATTGAATAGTCAATCTCGAAAATTGAAATAAAATTATTACCTTTATATAATAGAATATATAATATAATTGCATAAAAATATTCAATATTGGGCTCATTTCGAAGGTATTGACGAGACGATGATGATGATGATATGATTTGTAAAAAATTGAAACGTAATTTTAATATATTTTAGTTCATCATATATGATTATTTAGATTATATGATAAGGGTTTAAAGTAGAAAATGAAAAAGTAAAGGACTAAAATAAGATATAATAACTAACTATGAGGGTACAAAGTGTAAATGTGTAAAATGAAATGTTGAACAAAATAACGGTCATAAATTAAGCCTAAAAGGGGTTAGGGGCCTCCAAGCGATCCATTGGGCCCAATAACATCGACTGGGCAAGTCATTGGTGGGATCATGTTGTTTTTCACCAACCATCAAATTCATTGGGCCACCATGAAAAGACCATGCAAAAGCCCAACATCTTTGTTGACACTAGATTAGATAGACATCATCAAAGCAAAACCATTTATGGCCGTCCACGTGTAAATAAATGTTTGGTTGGGGTAACAAAGGACTCCAAACATTTATGATATCTAGTTTGATACTTTGATGCAATAAAATGAGAGTTTTCATTTAGTAACAAGGAAATAGACATGTAAATCAACAACGATATATAATTTAGAAGGTGGTTGGGAGTGCTTATTTGAGTTAATAAACACTTTTTGGTAAAAGTACTTATCAATTTATGTATTATGGAAAAAAATATGTAAAAAGTGTTTAGATTAGCTTATTGCTTATCAAAATTGAGTGTCCAACTCATTGGAAACCCTAAATGGCAAACCCAAATCAGTGAAACCAAAATCAATCCAAATCTCAGTGAAATCCTAAACTGGAAACCCTAAATTGGTCCAAATCTTAGTGAAACCTTAAATTGAAAACCCAAAATCTATCCAAATCGCAAGACAAACCAACAAAAAATAGTCTTCAATCGCAAATAACCCTAGATATCGCAAACCCTAGAATAAATCGACTGTGAATCACTAGAAATCAATGTGCAATCTTGAAAGCCTAAGAAATCGATGTGTTCTTGAGGAAAATCATTGAGAAATCTTACCAATCGATGCCCAATTCAAAGATATCGAGGCCGTTCTTGAGGAGAATCGATGTGTGGATGCCTAAACCCTAGGAATCGATCGCCCAAACGAAGAAGGAGATCGCCAGAAGTCACTCCATCTTGACTTCTTAAAGCCTCCATTCCAGCTTCTCCATGACACGATAAGGAGGTCTTTTTAAATGCAATACCAAACACCTCAAAACTCCTTTTTTATTTCTCCTCAATGCGATAAGGAGATAAGAAATTCTAAAATACACTCCTAAACACCCTCTTAATGCAATTAGTTATCATTTACTTACAAGATGTCTTGTTATCTTGCTTTGTTTCCCTAACCATGCAACCTCTAGTTAGATATAGATACAATACACTATATATACACATTCACATATGTGTGTATATGTATGTATGGAATATTCTCCTAAACTTAAGTTACACTAAAAGGGTACTAGAGCCATATGATGGTTAGAGAGATGCGTGCTTTTTCTAACATTTTTATGTTTCATTGTGTCTATTTCGATTATGTTTTACTAGTCTTGGTTCTTCTTTCGTTTTCATGCACACTTTTGTACAGTGGGATCTTCACAAAGACAACCATTCCACCATCTGAGCTCGATAGCATGTCTGCTTCCATCTCATTTTAGAACCAACTTCCAAGTGAAACTAATTGGGTTCGTTTAGTTGGTTTACAAGTCGTATTTGGTTTTTGGACACAAAAAACCCCTAAAAGCATTTACTTGAATGCACACATATATGGTTGTGACAAAATTGGATTAACTAATTATTTATGTGTGTTTGCAATGTCAGTGAACAAAACCATCGTAATTGGAAAATGAAGTCATTGAAGATAAAATCAATATAGGAGTTGATAAACCAAAACACCAAAACAAAAAAAATTAAAAAAATCCCTCGAAACGATAATATTCAACTTAAAACATATTGAAGGACTTTACAAACGTTTGATCCACCTTAAGGTACATCCACTTGACATAAATCACAGGTTCACCGTTGATTACTAGTTCGCATGTATCTAAGGAATATGTGTGTGTGTGTGTGTGTGTGAATTACAGGGTTCCAGTAAGAAGTTGAGGAGTTAAATGAGAAGCGTGAGAAATGATCTACTTCACCGTTGATTACTAATTCACATTGTATAAATTCCTTCTAAAGCATAATTCATGGGAGGGCATGAGATTATAAGAGTTGAAGGGTGTAGATCTACTTCACATGCCTCTCACCATTAACTTCTCGCACGATCCTTTGCTTGTATATATAGTTGTTTAAGAGGAACTTAGATAAAACTTAAATTCTACGCAGCGGCAGACCCATGAATTATATTGAGTTGGTTCACAATTAAAATAGATTAAAGAGTCGTAAAATCATTGCTAATGCAGGGATGTCAACGTGATTTGACGCAGTAACAAGTTAATTGCGTCCATTAGGGGAGTATAATACATTTTTTCAAATAAAATCTACCATGACCTTTTGAGCAAGACACGAGACTATGTGTTAAGCTTAACATGTTAGTCAAATTCCATTATTACAAGAGATTTTGTGGTTTTTCTATTGATTTCCTAAAAAAAATTCCAATTTTTGGATTTGGTTGTCTTTTAGTCTTTTTTATCTACGCTTCCAATCTTGTTTCCTTCAGCATCTAGGATTTCTAGTATTAAGTATTGCATTTCATAATTTAAAATTAACCTACCAAACTAAAATCAATACTAAGATTTGAAGAAATGAAAAATAACCGTACACAAACTAAAATCAATAATAAGATCCCGCTTAACCCTTAATAGGTCCACCCCTACTTTCATGTACGTGTGGGACTATTTAGATTTGTATTATTTAACAATAAAAAACTATTTTTAAACTGAAGTAGAAGATTTTGATTGATTTCGAGAGATTTTTTAAACTGAAAGGACGAACCCAGAACTTTTTCAAACGGTGACACCATATAAATAAGTTTTTGGTTGATTTCGAGATTTTTTTATTATTTTTTGGTTGATTTTGAGAGATATCTCAAAGTCTTTTTTGTTCTTTTCGATGGACTTTATTGATTTTTGTGTTGAACCGAGAGAATATTTTGGGGTGTTTTGATTGATTTCGACGGGATTTTTTTGGTTTTTAGATGCACCACCTAGAAGTTCCGAAAATGAAATGATAGCATCCTCTGAAATGATACGGTTGCACATTCACAAGGGTATATGTGATTATATTTTTTTTTGGAGAAGGTTCATCTGGGATTTGCCCAAACTACATCCTTGGCAATTTTTACCGAGAGCTAAGACATGCTCCCTTGGGATTGCTACTCACTGGCCACCAATTGCGCACGCATGGATTTGAACCCGGGTGGGAGCTACCACCCTTTAGGAACTTACCACTACGTCACACTTTGGTGGTTATATTTATCCCATAATCAAATTAAATCATTCATTAAAAATGCAAAAAAGAGATCATGATAGTAAATTTAACAATAAATAACGTAACCCCGTTATAAATACAAATACGTAGTCGTTACTTTTTTTGAACGACAACATACACACACCCACTAAACCTACTCCTAAATTTACACCAACATCTACGACAGGACTCAAATTTGCAACCACAAGAAAGGGGGGCGCCTTATCAACAAATGCCGTTGGGCTACAAGCCCTTTGGCGTTACTTATAAAGCCTAAAAAGGGCTCGAGGCCCACAACCAGAGCCAACTCCAGAACCTACTTCATTTGATGAGAGAGAATGGGCCCAAGAACAATGACTGAGCGAGGCTTTGGTGGGCTCTTGTGTTTTTCTCCAACCACCAAACCCATTGGCCCCTGAAAAGACGATACAAAAGCCCAACATTTTTGTGCAAAACCAAAACCATTGTGGCCTTCCACGTGTAAAGGGATGTTGGTAATTTGGTATCTACTTTGATGCAATTAAATGGCTCATTATTGGGTAACCAAGGGATAGATATATGGTTTCATGCAATGAAATGTCTCATTATTATTAGATAGGTTGATTGATGGATTCTTCAAGAATACAACCCTTGAAACCAACCAAGTGTCCCCTAACTATCTATATATATAACCCTCAACTCCTCCTTAGGCATGCAATATCTATCTCTCTTCCAATATAAGAATCCTCAAATTATTTAAAATGGGAATAAAAAGGATAATGAGGGAATACAAAAAGAAGGGGAAGGGTTGGAGTCTCAAAAAGAGATGGGAGGCATCAATCAAAGAACATTACTCAAGATTCTACATACTTACAAGATGTGTTGTTATCTTGCTTTGTTGGCATCAACATGCAACCTCCACTTAGATATATATGTATATATACACACACACACACATACACATATCTATGTATGTATGTTTGTATGTATGTATGAGTACGTATGCATATTCTCGTGATCTGAAGTTACACCAAAAGGGTACCAGAGTCATATGATAGTTAGAGGGATGCATGGCTTTTTCTTACTTTTCTATGTCACAATGTGTCTATTTTGGTTATATTTTACTAGCCTTGTCCACATTCTGCGGTCTTCACGAAACAACTATTCTACCATTTGGGCTAAGATGATGAAAGGTCTACGTACATCTAGCCCTAAATCCTACTTTCAAGTGTTTGTAGACAAAAAAAGCCCCAAAAAGCATTTACTTGGATGCACAGAGATATGGTGATGATAAAGTTGGACTCACTAATCATTCATGTGCGTTTTGCAATGTACACTAAGCAGAACCGTTCTAATTCGAAAATGAAGTCATTGAAGATGAAAGCAATATAGAATGAAGAATATGGTTTCACTTGGAAAGTTTGTTCTTAATCCATTTAACACCAGTGGAGGTACCTTTCTTCACTTTTTCAGCTCCAACAACAGCAGCAGACTTGGCCTTCACCAATCCAGTGGATGCAGCTGCCTTCATCTGATCCATCTTCTTGTTGTTGCTCTTATTATTCACCTTTTCCACATCTTTTTCTTCGTTGTCAAAGACACCGTTTCCCCATTGATCAGACCAGCTTGACGTCTTGCTTCCCATATTCAGACCTGAAATACATTTGCTAAATTATTAAATCATCCAAGGAACTCAAAATCGACATTAATCTTTTTCTTTATGGAGCAACACATGAAACGAATCAGAAAACAACAACTTATCACAATCATAGACACACCAATCACTTTAAACTGTTTAAAGCATCACTTTGCATGTTCTTTATGATTTTTACATTTATCAGATCAGACAAACCAAACCAAACTGATCCGGTAAATCCCACTTCAGAGTAGGGCCTGGGGTGGGCTAGATGTATGTATACCTGAACTCTACCACAAAAGAGTTCAGCACTTGTTTCTATAAAAAACCAAATGGTTGTGCAAGAGCATGAGCAAATGAGTATAATGCATGAATATTAACATACGTTCAATGCAGCAAGAAAAGAATAAGAAGAAAAACTACGACCAGATAAATTGAAAACATACGAAAATGTACGGCTAAAATGCATCTCTATCCTAGACTGTGATCCCTCAACCCCTCTCCAACTCCCTTAGACCCACCCACTAGTCTGCTACCTCAGCCCTCCATCTTCAAGCAATCCTATGTGATGTCCTTGGAAATGTATAGGAATGACATGTCCAACCTCACTTTTCATCCCAAGTCCTCCTCGGCATACCCCAACTCCTTACCTCCTTAACAGGGCCGGACCGAGAAACTTTTTCATAAGGTGGCTCCTTTCTCTAACCTAGATTCTTTCAATATCGCATGATGTATTCTTAGAGTGTGTTTACTAACGACTTAATAGGCTTAATGAAGAATTTGGCTTATTTGCACAGACATATGAGGGTGTTTACTTACGACTTAATGGGACAGATATGGGCTTATTCGCACAGTGAGGAAGGGTGCTCTTGTCCCCATTAAGCCAACTTTTAGACAAAAATACCCTTGAATTTTTACAAGAGGTTTAAAGAAAAAAAGACCAGGTCTATCTCTTTCCTTCATTCACGCCTCTCTCAAACCACCAAACCCTAGCCGCTACTACTTCCTGTTGTTGCTACTACTTCTCGTTGCTGCTTCTCGCCACCGTCGCCGGCCACCTCTCACCGGCACTGCTACTTCTTGCCGCCGGCCGCTCCTTAGTGCTACTTCTCTTTGCTGCTATCGGCCGGTGCTACTTACTTCTACTTCTCTTTGCTGCTTCTCGCCGTCGCCGGCAACCTCTTGCCGGCGCTGCTACTTCTCGCCGCCACCTCTCCTCGTTGCCTCTCCTTTTTCTTCTGCGATATTTGTTTTTGAGCAATATTCGTTTTTTAATTAATTACTTATTAATATTCATTGGTATCTGTAACTATTGTTCACCAAATATAATATATGTTTTTAATGTATATTGTGGAAATATAATATATCTTTTTCTGCAAATTCTTTTATGTGTATATGAGAATAAAATGCAACTTGTATGCATATTCTTTTTACTGTTTCTAATTCTGTCATTACATATGCAATTTGTATGCATATATTCATATGAAAATGTTATAATTTGATAAATAAACAATAATTTATAAAACAATTTATCATTTATAGTCAGGGTTAAATTAGTCATTTCTGACATTCAGAATATTGATTCAGATAAAAAGGTAAACACTAGCATCAATTTATCCGGATAGACAAATTTATCCATATAGACAGACAAGATTTGGTAAACAGCCCCTTAGCCTAATTCCACGGGTTCAAGGGATTTTTAAGTTTTTTTTATCGATTTCAAGGGACTTTTTTGGTTTTTTTGTTAATAAATAGTTTGTTTTAATTTCTAGGTTGATTACAAGGTACGGTTGCACCTTCTTAATAATACAGTAGCATCTTCTAAAACGATACGGTTGCACCTTTCACGAACCTATTTTTTTTTACCTTCCGGGAGAGGAACACTATGTTGGCACTTAAGTAGGTCTGCCCCTGCTCCTTAACCATCACTCTTTTCAACAATAGATAAACTGATTTAAAGTGTCGCACCATAAGAACTACATCAATATCACCTAATAACAAGACCATAACAAGCAATTTGTCAATTTCTTTCCATGTCAAGTTCCAAGAGGGAGTAAAAAACAGCATCTATGCTTTCCGAGTTCCCATCTTGAGCCTCTTTCAAAAATCCTCAAGCGCTGAATCAGCATTCTATTGTCCACTTCGATAGCTTTCTAAAGTGTGGCGTGCGTAAATCCGAATGAAGAGTCATACATCAAGCAATGGCATGGAGGATAGAACACGACCGATGGGGGCACATAAGGGTATTTTAGTGATTTGAGCATTCAAACAAGACGAACAAGATGATGTATTAGACTTTAAAAGCCACAACCACAGTTTCAAACAGTAACAACTGAAGTCACTCTGGAGTCTGGACCAGTAAGATCAATCAATACAGCACTCAGATAACAATTTACTTGATGAAAACATTCAATTAGGTCATCAAAATTGCGAGCTAGTAAAGCTAAATTCGTAGCATAATCTAAATCAATTTCGCGATTGAAACGTCATTAGGTTTGAGTTTGACATCAAATTCAAAACGGATATCCTATATTTCAATGAGCAAACATAAACCTAAGACCTAATCACAGTGCGATTTCTTGTTTTTTTTTTTTTTTTTTGCTTCTTAAACCCTAAAATGACGATTGATTCCACCAAGCTATCATTCTAAATCAAAATGCACAGATTTAAGACAGAAGAAGAGATTACAAAAGAACAGATTGCAATTAAACTGAAAATCATATAACAAAGTGATAGAACCCTAGAATCGAAAGCTCTTAATGAACATTGATAAAACCCTACCTTTTTAGCGATGGTGAGGAGGAGGCTTCTAGAGAGAAAATCCAAGTTGATGATGACTTGTGTGAGACCCCCAACCAGGCTTAAGGCTATACGGATAACGAGAGCTTCCAACTTATTTGTTTCAATTTCCTAAATTACCCTTCTCTTTCAAATTGGGCTTTTTTTTCTTTCTTTAGGCTATCGATAACGTAGCCCACAACATTCACAAGCTCGTTATGTCTTATCAGCGATATATCAGTTTTATTCATAAACTTACACAAAACTCGAAATAGAAATATCACTACCTACAAAATTGAATACCCAATATATATACTCAAGTATCAAGTGAAAACCAGATGATTCTTACAAACTATGGAAACAAAATCTAAACAATTTATTTTTCCAATCAACGGGCATGATTAAAGAAGCGGTTATTCATTATTAGTTGGTCTAACCGCTTCTTAACCTCTCTTTTAATAATGGCCGTTGATTGAAAAAATGGATGATGTAGATTGGTTCCCATAGTTTGTAAGAATCATCCGGTTTTCACTTGATACGACCTCTATATATATATATATATATATATATATAGAGAGAGAGGAAAATTCAAATGTGAACCGCTTTTTGGTTGTGAATGTGAGGACAGCCGAGAGCGCGACACGTGGCGGACCTAGTCAATAAAGGCGGCTTTAAGTGTGGTCCCCCCTTTAATTCAATTCCCTCCCATAAATCGCGTCTAGTCATCCGCCGTGGACCTGACGTGATGCCTAGTCATCCGCCACGTGTCATGCTCTCGGTTGTCCTCACTTTCACAACCAAAAAGTGGTTCACATTTGAACCCACCCCTATATATATATATATATATATATCAATAAAAATAAAAGGGAAAAAGAGGAAGTGTAAGAGAGAGAGAGAGAGAGAGAGAGCGCTACGAGCTCAATGGGTTGGCAAACCCGATCACCAAGCCTGTCGTGAAGTCCGCGCGGTAGCATAACACAACCTAGGCAAATCCCGAAGCCCGTTTGGTGAGCTGGCCGTGAAACTGAACAGGACTACCGATAACCTTAGACTTGAATGGCTTTTTTATCGATAGTATCTCTCTACTTAAATACAATTACTTTCAATACAATTATTTTATTTTTAATGGTTAAGTTCTTGAATTATTATTTTAAATAAAAAAGTTATTAATTATTTTTAATGATAAAGTTCTTGAACTATTTTTTAATGAAAAGACTATTAATTTTTCATTCTAAATGATTAAGTACTCGAACAATTATTAAATGAATAAATTATTAATTTTAAAAATTGATTACTTATCCCTTTTAATAAAATTTAAAAATTAATTGTAACCGATTAAGAAGGATTTAAAGGTTGAATATAAATATATTAGTTTAGGTTAAATAAATATAAGTAATATATTTCTAAAATTCGATGATTTATTTTAATGAAAAAAATATTGAGGGACTTATTTAATTGAAATGAGAATGTTTAATGGTTTTTCATTTAAAAAATTAATTTAATAACTTAATTATTTAAAATGAGAATGTTTAATGATTTTTTTTATTTAAAAAAATTATTTAATGAATTAACCATTTTGAAAATAGATAATTCGTTGATTTAAATACAATCCCTGTATTAAATTATATTACAATTGAATCAGTTTTGTTTTATTTCTACTTAAAGAAATCATCAATTAAAATATTTGTTTTAATATAACAAACATCTATTTTTTCCTATTATATATATATATATATTATTTACTTTTTTTAACGACAACTTAATTAGAAGTTAATATATATATCTCAGTTAGTTAGAAACGCTACACCTCAGTTAGTTATAAACATCATTGCTCAGGTTCAAACATGCGACTTCTATTGCAAAAGGATGACTAATCTACCAACCAGGCTAGTCATAGTTGACATATTTTATCTAGTACACAAGTTACTAACCAACATGTCACTAATATTTATTGACATAGAATTTTATTTTTTTAAATTCCAAATCAACCTAATTAAGTCATTTTAGTACCTTCCATCTTTTATAATTTTAGAGTTAATTACAATTTTGGTCCCTGTGGTTTGATGGTTTTAACACTCTGGGTCCATTTTTAAAATAATTATGGATTTGGTCACTGTGGTTTACACTTTTTAACGCTTTGGGTCCATAGCTTCTAACTCCATTAAGTTTTCCTATTAAGTAAATTACTTACAGGGGTATTTTAGTCTTTTAGCTTATCTTTTAAATTTTTAACTAAACTTACAGGGACCAAAGATGTAATTTATTCTATATATATATAGAGTCACCTTATTTTACAAACTCATTAATTTGTGCAAACTGTGCAAACGCATGGTTGTATACGTAAATCAATGAAAAATCTTTTGTTGAGTTGTTTAATATGATGAAAATGTTTCATATGAAGGTGTTTTTCACGTAGAAATGACAAAAAGTTTCACAGGAATAAGGAAAAAGTTTCTACATGATTTTTAAGGTTCACCTTTTTGGACTATCAGTTACAGGGTTTTTCGGTTTCGGATCAAACTGTTCAACTCTATTTATCGGTTTTCAGGTTTCTTGAACACCACAAGCTGACGTGGTTGGATGGGAGACCGGAGGGATAGTACTTGAGTCTAGGGGTGTTTAAAAAAACCAAAAAAACGAACCGAACCATAAGATCCAAAACCAAGAAAACCGATACCCAAGCAACCTGTGACTCGAAAAACCCGAAAATAAGGGTACCCGCTAAGTCGCGGGCAGGGTTTGGTTCTCAAAATTTACTATCCGCGGGTACCCGCCCCGCCCCGTATATATTTAGTTTATTAAGAAATCTATATTTATTAATACTTCATAATAAAATATTATTAATCTTAAAAAATCTACATCACATACCGTATTTTCTTCGTTCACCCCGACTGCCATTGGTTTGTCGGTCATATTCATTCTAGATAGTTTTGCACACCCGTATCGACGACAATCCTCCATACTCTTATTTTGATTTTCTAATATTTTTTTAGTGTTAATTGTTTTAGTTTATCATAAAATAACTTCGTTTTCTAGTTTATATTCTTCTATACATCAAAACACTTGACCAAATGCGGGTATCCGTGAATCGAACCGTTGGTACCCGCTCATTTTCGGTTCAGTTTGGTGCATGTCCCCCCCCCCCCTCTCCTTCTCCCCATGCGGTTCGGTTTCGGATAGTAAAATTAGGTACCCGCTCCGTACAAAGGGTTATAAAAATTAAAAACTTTCACTACACGCCCCCCTCGTAAACACCTCTACTTGAGTCCCAGGAACGCTTGGAAAGCTGAACTCTAAGATTTCAGAGCCTTGCAATGAATATGAATTTTAGTTTGTCATACCATGCCATTAGGTTTCTATTTCTCTACTTGAAAAGCATTTTTTTGTTTACTGTTTTCAAGTATCATTTCTTATTCTCAAAAGCTGTACATACCATTGTTTTTTCTTTAGAACTCTTTTTGACAAGCAAAAGATCTTTTTGAAATAAATATAGATTTTAAGGTATATTATATAATTCAGCATACACCAAATCCTACTTCTAAATGAGACATGGTAAATATAAACGTACAGTTTGATTTGAGTAAACTCTAATTTTGGTCCTTGTTGTTTATTCAATCTTTGAAAGTGGTACCTATGGTTTGATAACTCTAGAAATCGTCCTCATGGTTTATGTTTTGCTTTGAAAATGGTCCCTCAGCATTAATTTCATTAATTTTCTCTATTGATGGTAGGGATATATTTGTCCAATTAGATTTTTCTTAATTATCCTTAAGAGATTAAATAATATAATATAGTATAAACTAATTAATTATATAAGTTATATGTTTTTTAGTTTGATATTTTGAAAAATATTCATTTTAGTTATTATGTACCGGTTTTATTTCACTATATTAATTCTCGTCACCTTATTATTGCATTTTAGTGCACTATTGATTTTCTTAATTTTTTAAATTAACCGAAATATTTAAAACTTATTTTTGTATATCTACATTACAATTTATATTTGATAAAATGGCCACTAAATAAAATTTAAAATAAAAAATATATATCATTTAAATACAATGTATGCATAATAATTTATAGAAATATGTAAGTTATTTGTTTTTTAGTTTAATATTTTCAAATATATTCATTTTAGTTATTATTTATCTGTTTTATTTCACTATTTTTAATTTTGTCACCTTATTAGTTATTATTGCACTTAATACATTATTAGTTTTCTTATTTTTTTAGAAACTAATAGTTATAATATTTTCATAAAACTTATTTTTGTATATATATACTTCATTAAATTTCTATTTAAAAATTAAACTAACAACTAGATAAAAATGAAAATAATACAAAAAATATATCATTTAAATATAAAGAAGATATACAAAAATAAGTTTTAATAAAGTATTATAACATTTATTTTTTAAAAAATTGAAGAAAATTAGTGATGCTTTAAAATACAATAATAAGTTGACGAGAATTAAAATAATAAAATAAAACCGATAAACAAAAATTACAAGAAATATATTTGAAAATGTCAAACTGAAAAACATATATGACATAATTAATTAGTTTATAATATATTTTATTATTTAATCTTTTAAGAATAATTATGGAAAATTTAATTGGACTAATATACCCCTACCATCAATAGAGAAAATTAATGAAATTAATGATGGAGGACCATTTTCAAAACAAAACATAAACCATGAGGATAATGTCTAGAGTTATTAAACCATAGGTACCACTTTCAAATATTTTAATAAACCTTAGGGACCAAAATTAGAGTTTACTCATTTGATTTTCACATTAATTCCTTAAAATTTTCTATAAAAATGTCATATTGATGAAATAAAAGAGATTTAACTTTAAGGTCGCTCTTTTTCAATAAAAATCGAACCGCAATTTACAAGTTTATTTCCCTGAAAAAGGTTTGAAAATCATTTATATAAAAACATTTTTTTAATCTATATATAGTATTAAGCAAAAAATGAAATGATACGTTTTGATTTCTATAAATAGAAATGGTGATCCCCACAAGGTTTTGTGCCATCTCCTTGAGGATCATGCTCCCGGCCCTACTACATCACTTGCTTAAAATAAAAACGTAATAAAACGCAGAGAATCGATAGTTAATAGATTATTCATATTTTATTATTAAAATCTTTGAACCAACTGGGATAACTGGGCTAGCTCAGTTGGCCACCAAGGGAAATCTTGGAGGGTTTTACCCTTGTAGGTCTCAAGTTCGAGCCTTACAAGGGACTTTTCCTCAGGTAAATTTAGGAGAATTATGGTGTTGGAAAGGGAGGCGATTGCGGGCCGCCAGGGTTACCTGACCCGCTCTAACGTTCCCGAGTACAAAGCTAACAGCTAACTTTAACTACGCCGGTTCCAAAAAGTATGTATAGAGTACAAGTTGAGGCAAGGAAGCAACAAACCATTCACTACGCTTTTTTTATATGAAATAATTATTCTATGATACATGTACACATAGAATTCACAAGTTAAAAATGATGCTTTGAAAGTTTAGATTTACCTAAATAAGGTTAGATTGTGTTTGGCAAACTAGCTGATAAGCTAGCTGTTGATTAATAAGTTAGCTAGTAGCTGATAATGTAGCTTATGAATAAATGTGTGACAAAAACTAACTTATGAGTATATAAATGACAAAAAATTGTATCTTGGGGCATAATAATTAATATTAACAATGGTATAATTGGAAAAAGCTACAAAAAGCTTCTGAAATGCTACTCCAACTAACATTTGAGTAAGCTAATTTATAAGTTAACTTATGATCAATCTAAAAATATACTAAGCTATAAACTAGCTTAATTTTACCTAACATAACTTTATTATATAACTTTGACTTATTTTTACCTTTTGCAAAGTAAGTAAATATTTATCGATATAACACATATAGAAAACAATCATGACATTAAAGCAAATTTTTTAATTTGCTATGTTAGTATTTATCCTTTAAGTAACATAAAGTTAATTTAAAATAAAAAGTATATAATAGTAAATGATAATTTTGCCCTTTGAATTTTTAATAGGAGGGAGACAAGGGCTCCCAATTTAAGAGAGGAAAAGGAGAAAAATGAAAGATTTGTAGGGGAAGATTAAATGGCTTAAAATTGGGGGATAATTGGGGTGCATGTGCATGAAGTGAACCTTCCAACCCTAATTGCATGCACAATTTACCCCCTTACTCCATTGATCATGCAATATTTGTGCCTTTCCTTCATAAGAACATTGTAAGCCTAGTTTTATTACACTATTTTTTTAGATTTTGTTTAGTGTGATTGTAAACTCGTGATAAAATGTAATTCACAAGTGGCCGGTCAGATGAGGTGTTTAAGAATTGACATCGACGTGTACCAACGATTATAACTGAAAGTCTCTGAAGTCTGAAGTCATCCAAATAAACAAATCCTAAAGACATATAATAATATAAGAGTCATGTTAAATCCCAGTTATTCATCTTCCTACTTAAATCTTGCCAAACACTTTCATTTTATTAATTATTGGGAGACTAAACAAGAAAATGAATGAACTGAAATAGATTTAACATGTTTAAGGAATAATGTCACTATGGAAAAAAATGGACATAATTTCTTAACCTAAAGGAGTTACGAAGCTTATGAATAGTCAATGAAAAGATATCAATATAGATCTGACGCGTAGACAAAGTTAACCCAAAACCCGTATAAAACACTGAATTCAAACTTTTTTAGGTATTTTAGGTATTTTAGGATATTTTATATTTATTATAAATTGAATTAAATCAAGGACCATCATGAATTACAAGATATCCTTAGATATCCTTATAGGGTTTATTTGAAATTTTGATCAATATTTTCAAAAATAGACCCATCCTTAAAGACCCTTCTGTAACCCTAAAAAAAAAACTATTATGCAATCATATACAACCCCAATGAATACACCAAATCTTGCACTATACATATTTTCTCACCAAATTTATCTCTTCAATGGATGTCTATTTTTGTACGATTTTAGTATTAATTAAGAAGAGTAAAACACTAAATTTTGTATGACTCTATTCATCAAGACTAATTTTTTTAGGTTTTAATATTTATAAAATGGTACTTCAAGTTTAAGATTGATGTATTTCTACTTCATTTCATTGTCCAATAACATTTTACATAAGTTACAACTATATTAAATTTTATGTTGTAATCAATTTAAATTTTTGTGCATGCAAGTAGTTTTAGTAAGGTAATAAATTACATCTCGTAATTTATCCGTTAAAGCCGGTATTCTGTTAGTCGTTAGTTCGGTAGGATGTCTTGTTCTTTGTGTTTCGATAGTTGTTGTTTGATAGGGTGGTTTAGGTTTGTTTTGTGTTACGTTTTTTCCTTGTTGTACTGGTTCGTTGTTGCTGAAATAAATTGTTTTGCTTGCCGTTCAAAAGAAAAGTAAGCTAATAATTTTTGATAATTTAGAACACAATACGTATGTATTATATTTTTATGCATATGTTCAAAATGTAACATTTTAATTGTTTTGAATAGTTTAATTCACAATTAATCATGAATTATAATCTGATTTAATAGTATTATAATAAATTTATCATGAAAATATAAGATATAAGCATAACTTGCATATATACTTATGCTTTTGTCCTCTTTTAATGAGTTATAAGTATTTATTGTTTTGGGGTAATAATAACAATTTACAAGAACATCTTCTTTTCTTGACTAATATAGCTTTATATTCTCTCCTTATTCCATCTTGATATATCAATTTTCGTTTTTAATTCATTATCGAGATTAACCCTGAGATAACGACCTATTCTAATATAATCAACGTAAGGATCAGCCATGTGCTGTAGAAAAGGAATAAAAGTGCACAAAGAAAAAAAGGAAAGGAAAATGCACCGCCTTTAGATAAGGAAGTCAGAAATATCTCTTGTTCACGTTTTTTCGGATGGACGCAAAAGATAAGTTTTTTTAAGTTAAAAGTTTCCAAGTTTATCAAGTTGATAAAAATAGCATGTAATATTTTTGTTTATTTATGTGATTTAATAACGTACAAAGGAATATATGATGTCAAAATATATAAAAAGTTCATTGATAAGTTTAAAAAGATGACGAGCGTGAAGCACACTTGCATATGTATTAGGGTATATATATAATCACAACTTGGCACTTTCTTTTTCATCAATTTGCTTTGATATCTACGCGTAAGAGACAAAGATGATCATTAAAGGTATGGTATGTTGAAGCAATACTTGCAAATAAACATACTAAAAATAGAAGCCGTTTACGTCTAAATACTTAGGATGTAAGTTGACAACGTTCTTGTTCACTTTTAAAAGATCTAAGAAACAATTATAAATATAAAATGAAAAGTCATCCAAATTTAGAAGTTATTGCGAGATTTCGGATAAATAAACATAATGTAACTTATCTGCTTTTCCCACAAAAACAAGCTTATCTTTATACAATCACATATTATGAATTAAGAATTATTTAAAAAAAGAAAATACAAAATACCTAAATAAGGTCAGAAATGTAACTTTTTAAATTTAGAACTTGAAGATTCAATCGAAATCTTTAATAAAATTGTAAGTTCATTTATAGATTGTTCGTTTGTTATATAACAAATCACGTTCTGTAACATGGTTTTTCGTTTGATGATTGGATTTTAATTTATGTTACCCAAGTTATTTAGTTATTGAAAGGGAAAAGTCCAAAAAAACCCAACAAACTATTGCATTTTGAATGGTTAAGTCCCTAAACAATTTTTTTGAACAAAAAAGCCATTAAACTTTCTCATTTTGAATGATTAAGTCACTAAACTATTCTTTTGAATGAAAAAACCATTAAACTTTTACGTTTTGATTGATTAAGTCCTCGAACAATTTCTTTTTGATAAATAAACCATTAAACTTTCAAAAATTGGTTACTTACCCCCTTTTAATAAATATAAAAAAATTAAATGTAACCGACTATGAAGGTTTTAAGGTTAAAATATAACTATGTTAGTTTAGGTTAAACAAATATAAGTAGCATTTTTTTAAAAATTCAATGATTTATTTTGTTGGAAAAAATGTTTAGGGACTTAATCATTCAAAATGAAAAAGTTTAATGGTTTTTTTGTTTAAAAAAATTGTTTAGGGACTTAACCATTCAAAATGAAATAGTTTGTTGGGTTTTTTTTGGACTTTTCCCTTCTTGAAAACCATAATAAAAGATTTTTTTCTTCTTATATTAAGGTTTAGGTGGGCATTTGTTTTTTAAAAGATGTCGAAGTCTAATTTTAGTTAAGCTTTTTAGGAGGTGGTTCTAAAGTTTGAAATTTGAATCAATAAGACTATTGTTTTTGTAAACCGACAAACTTTTGTAAATGTATAACAATATATTATATTCTTTAAGAATTCAATTTAAATACGACAATTGAAATGGGGATGATGAGCAAAGTTCAAATGAAAAAAGAAACAAAAGAAGAATGTTGACAGATTTGCGAGGTTGCGAAGTTTTAATTATATCTCACACATTGAAGCCTCGATTTAAGCAATTTATAATGTTCTAGAAATCCAACACATAGATCTACAATCTTCATATTTTGCATTTTTTTAAAATTTCGGATGCTTTTGGGCTAAACCGACGTTTGAAATAGAGATAAAAATGTTGGACGGAAATAAGAGAAGTTTAAGAGATAGGGTACGTTACCACATTTTTGTCTGGACCATATTATGCGATAAAAAACAAACAAGTCTAAATTATAAAATGTCTGCTCAAATCAGACATAAATGATAATTAAGAGCTTTAAATGAAAAAACAAACAAGACTTTAAGATTGGATTCCATTAGGGGTGTAAATGAGCCGAGACAACTCGTGAGCTACTCGAGATCGACTCGGTCAAAACTCGATCAAAACTCGACTCGAATGAACCCGGTCAAAACTCGACTCGAATAAACTCGACTCGAATAAAACTCGACTCGAGATACTAACGACTCGACTCGAACTACCTGATACTCGGCTCGACTCGGCTCAATCCAAGAAAACTCGCGAGCTACTCGAAATCGACTCGGTCAAAACTCAGTTAAAACTCGACTCGAATGAACCCGGTCAAAACTCGACTCGAATAAAACTCGACTCGAGATACTAACGACTCGACTCGAACTGTTTGATACTCGACTCGGCTCGGCTCGTTTACACCCCTAGATTCCATATTCAAAACCAGTTTGATCTAAAGAGCTTCAAGTTGACCAGAGATAAAGATTTTCAAATTTACTTAAATAAGAAAATAGTTAAGTCACACATGATTTTACACTTAAATCACGTATAAAGTCACATTTTTTAACAGCATATAAAATCACATGTAATTCACACAACTTTTGCCCGGTTGCGGACCATTACTGTAAAATCATATGTGATTTTATACATTATTTGATTGTTTTTTATGTTTTTATTTAACTACTGTTCTCGTTTAAACCTCCTTTTAAGGAAAAGTCTTTTATTCTCTCTTGGCAAAAATGGATACCCGTTGAGTTCAATGATATGTTTTGATACCACTACGTTGGTACGTCTGCAAAATTTTTAAAGTTGTTTAATAGCGTAACCATTTTTATATTATGTACAACCATCCGTTATTCTTGGAGATCTTGTCTTGAGGTGATCCGTTATTCGGTAACGGTTTAAAAAGTTTTATAACAGAAACGGCTTATTCATGCAACCATACCTAGCTTTTTGGTAGGAGCTGATTCGCTTAGCTAGAAAACTCATCTCCTACGCACTTAGCCATTAATTTTCATTACTTTCCCCAAACTATCCATCCCCAACAAATCACAATAAACCGAACTACTCAGCCTCCAACATCAGCATCCGTCTTTGTCTCTTGTCGCCCCACCTTCTTCCTTCTTCTAGATATAATCTAGATCTTGATTCTTAGATTTTAATTCTTTTGGATTTTAGGGGTTGAATATAAATCTTTTGAGGAGGAGGATGCTAAAGGAACAGGAAATCAAAATATCCAGCATCGTGTTCTTCCAGATATAAATCTAGATCGTCTTCTTCCTTCTTCCTGATCTTGATCTTGATTTTCTGGTTTTTGGTTTGGATAATATATTGAAGAAGTCGCTACATGTTGCTTATTAGAAGATTTTTCAATCCCAAAAAACCCAAAAATCTAGAAAAAGTAAGAAGGCAATCGAGAAGAAGGCTTTGGAAGAAGGCCATCGAGATTCATATTTGAAGAAGACAATGTTGGATTTTTTGATTTCATGCGACTTCTGGTTTTGAGTTTTTTCGGTTTGATTTACAAGTATTATTTATTTTTTAAATGATACTCTCAAAGATATTGTTAGGATGGAAATGGAAACTATAAGATTTGTTATTAACGTCAAAATTTTCTTCTAAAATTTGATTTGTAGATGTTAAATTTAAAGAAAGGGTAAAGTAGTCAATTTCACCATTTAAATTGTTTATTCGCTATAACAACTGAACAACATCTTATCAAATATTAGATAGATTTATCAATACAGACAACTTTATTCATACAAGACTTAATGAAAAATGAACAGAACAACCCCTTCGACTTATATTTATTTCTCTTAAATTAAGGTTAATTTGTTTAAATTCAAATGTAAAGTTAATTTAGTTATATTTAGGGTCATTATGCATATTTATCAAATAATTAGCCAAATGACTTTTTAAAGCATCTATAATAAATTATCCAAAATGGTGATTTTAAGGATATTACTCCAATAAATTCTTCATGACATTTTAAAAAATGCCAAAATATAAGAGATGTTGAATCTCCAAATTTGGAGATTTTTCGAAATACTCATGAAAGAGAAATGATTTTTATTCATTATACCAAAGAATTGTTTGAAGTTAAATATTTATTGAGAAAAAAAATATATTTTATGAATTGTATTTAATATTTTGATAATATATTTAGTTCTACAATCTCTAAAACAGAAAATCTATTTTAAAGATAAAAATGATTTTTTTTATATTCTAACTTTTTACTTCCTCGTTTTGAAGACTACTCTTATGCAAGTCACTTTTGGTTTTTTCAACTAACCTAATAAAAATTTAAAATAGGAATGTAATGTAATTTACTTATAGCGACCCTATATTATGTCTTAGGGGGCGTTTGGTTCATTTCAGGGAATGGAAATGAAAATGAAAATGGGAATGCAAGAGAATGGGAATAGGAATGAGCATTGCATTGATGCTGTTTGGTTAACCCAATATAATCAATGAAAAATTGCTTCATCTTAAAAAATATATGTTTTTCCAACTTGAAAATACAAAAGATGTTCCATTTAACATTCATAGATGGAACAATGCATGAAAAAAGAACCAACTAGAAACAAAATTTTCATTCCCCCCAATTTGGTCAGGAATGGAAATTAATGGATCTGCAGCAATGATTCCATTATATAATATCAAACCAAACAAAAGTTTTCATTATCATTCCCATTCTTGATTCCTCAATACTCCCAACCAAACGCCCCCTTAGTTTTATAGGGGTCAAACATAGCTTTTTAAGAAATTTTAAGCTAATTAATTACACAATTCACAAACATCATCTTAAATTCAAATTATAAACCATAATTAACATTTAACATAAACACAAAGACAACTAGTTTAATCATAAAAATGGAATTTGATTCTTTGATGTTTAATTGAACAACATACTACAATACAAACCTTAATTAACAAACTGTGACCACCATTCCTTATAAGAGAGCTAACCATCAATCAACTCTCACCTAATTACACCAAACTAACCCCCCAAGTCTAGCTAAATCCAGGCATGTTGTTCCAGCAGCATGACCCCATGGTCCAGTCATGTTCATGGTCATGCTCATGCTCATGGTCCGTCTCCGTGGTCCCAACCGGCGAGCACGAAATCTCGACCTGGTTGTCTCCGCCCACCGCGTTCCGGTTCGACCCATCGACCGCTTTCTCGGCCGATGCGTCCTCACTTCCGCCATACCAATCTTGTAGAGACCCTGCCGGGAAATCGAGCCAACTTGTAAAATCATCGTCCATCGCGTTTATCTCGTCGAATACATCGCTTCGGGATTTTACTCCGATATCTACATATAAAAGACGGGTTAAACGTACTGAAATTAACTTAATTTAGAACATAATGTTGAAATATGATATGACAAACTCACCAATTGATGAGTGGCCCGAGCTCGAGTCCTCGAGGGTCGGTTTGTTCTCTCTTGGCTCGAAAACCGATTCCAAAGTCATGTTTTCGGGTTCTTCCATTAGGGAGTATTCGTGTGCGAATTTCTCTTTTCCCTTATCGTCGGCTTCTGACGATTTGCTATCGTTAGAAAGTAATTGAGACGAGCTTAACAAAGCTCGAGATTCGCCCAAAACGTCCTCCAACAACCCGCTGTTTCCGTGAGGGGATATGTATGGGGAAATCGCGTTATCCCCATCGTTCGATGGCACGATCATATGATGATCGTTGACGGTGTTGGAGGAACACGTTGGCGTGATCGCTTGAAACGATGATTGGATTGAAGGGAGCTCGTTTTCCACGGTTTCAAACAACCGAGCGTCGTTAAACGAGGCATCCATCGTCGGCATCTGGCTCATGGCCGTGGGGAAACCCTGATTGAAAAACGGCATCGAGGACCGGGAGCTCGTCGCGAATTGCGCGTTCGAATGCGACGGTAACGACAAGGCGGAAACGCCGCTACCGTTTGCCGAGTCCCGAAGCATCTTGAAACGGGATTGCGAAGAACTCGGAAGATACAACGGTGAGTTCAAAATCGGACCGTAGTTTAGCGGATCAAAAATCATCGGAGAGAGAGAATTGAGAGCCGCGTTCGCATGATTTGAGGACGATGATGACGAAGAGAACGGAAGCGATTGGTTTTGTAGCGACGGTTCGTGGTGACGACGGTGATGATGATGGTGTTGTTGGAAATCGACAGGGTAAATCGGTAATCCTGCTCGTAAACGTCTTTTCAACCTCGTATTCCAATAATTCTTGATCTCATTATCGGTTCTTCCCTGCAACTACAACAACAATAAAATTACACTCATCAATCAATATATACACATATATGAGGGAAAATCTCAAAAATATAAAACAAAATGATATGAACATGTGCACACACGTAATTAATCGAATTTTTTCTCCTCTGGTCTTTATTTGCATATGCATCGGTATGCATATATACATATCGTTTAAATGAATGGTTACGAAGGCGTTTTTCAGTTTTTTCTTTTTCCTTTTTGCGATTTTTTTATGAATCTAACCCTATTATATATACATAGGGACAAAGGCTCAAAAAAGAATTCTAACCAATTAAAAGGATACGGAAATGGTTCAATCATGTGCAAAATCACGTATAATTTACATTAACCTTAAAAAAATTGTGTGCTACTTTGGCAGGTCCCACACAAAGTCGCATGAATCACATGTGATTTTGCAAACTGAGGTTACTGCAAAATCACATGTGATTCGATGCGTTTTCTTATTTATTCCTTTAGATAGATATCGTTATCATTTGAACCTGACTCATTCTCTTTCTATATATATTGTATGTATATGTATATATGGGGGATATGATGATTACATGAAGAGCCATGCGGGCCCATTTATTGCCAAATTTAGAATGAAGTTCGATGATCTGTCGTTCTTCTTCAGGTGTAAAAGCTCCTTTCTTAAGATTCGGTCTTAAATGGTTCGCCCATCGGAGCCTGCAACTCTTTCCGCATCTCATCAATCCCGAGTTCCGTTGAACGGCATTCCAATTCCCCTCCCCGTGTTTCTTCACATACTCCATTAAGATCGCATCTTCTCCGGCCGTCCACGGCCCCTTTTTCAACATCCGACCACCGCCACCGGCCACCGTGTTTCTACCGGCATCTTCTGGAGGCATCTTAATTACTCAATTGGGTTTTCAATGATAATAAAATCCCATTAATTTGTTGTATGTTGGAATTTGGAGGTATTATCTATGATCGTTGGATGGTATAGAGAAAGAATAAGAGAGAATAAGAGAAAATAATTGGGGGCTGAATGGGAAGAAGTGGAAACAAGTGGTTTTTGTGTGTAAACTTTTTATAGGCTTCAGATTATATTTCGGAACAAACCTCTCCTCCTTTTGTGATTTTAATAGCTGCAGCTTTTCCTTATTTTTCGTATCCCTTTTATTATTATTATTATTATTATTATTATTATTATTATTATTATTATTATTATTATTATTATTATTATTATTATTATTATTATTTTATTTTATATTTTTTTAATAATAAATACAACTAATATTCATTTTATGTTTTTCTTTAACTGCAAGTCACACGCGTTATTGGGGTATCTGGAATTCAAGAGCACCTGAGTAATCCCCGACCCGTTGATCATGACGTGGTCCAATTATGGGTACTACTATGTGACAGAACCATGATCATGGATGTCGTCGTATGTTTTTCATGGGATTTGAATCCGAGTAGTCAGGGATACTATCCACTGACCCCCAAGATGTTACCTTAGGCTATGTTTGGCAAACTTGCTAATAAGCTAGTTGTTACTTGATAATCTAGCTAGTAGCTGATAAGTTAGCTTATGAACAAATCATGTTTGACAAAAACTAGTTTATGTGTATGTAATATGATCAAAAAGAATGTCTTTGAATTTAATAATTAATATTAATAGGAATATAGTTGAAAAAACTACAAAAAAAACTCCCAAAACGCTAATTCAAATAGCGTTTAATAAGCTAGATTAGTAGATTATGTACATGTTTGAATAAACTAGTTTATAAGCTAGTTTATTTTTGCCAAACATAGCCTTGTTACCGGATCAGATATGTTTTGATTAATTTTGATTTATATTTGATTTACTTGAATGACATAAAAGTTTAAGAAAACTTTCGGTTGATTGATAAATATACTTTAGTTGCGAGATGGGCAGGAAAGAATAAATTAAAAGGAATAATTTCGGTATAAACTTAATATAACTGGTGTGGGAGTTTTCTATGTGGTAGGAAAATAGTAATGTTTTTAATGATATTTTGATTTAAAATATCAAACACGGAAATAATTTTTTTATTGACTGTGAAACTTAATGTAAAAGTAATTGGTGTCTATTTCTATTTATAGACAGTTTTTTTTTAAACTATAAAAAATAAAAATAAAATGGGTTGTATATGAATCTACTTCTCGAACAAGGCGAAGAAAATAGTAACGAGTGGGTTTCCGAATGTCCAAGTTCCATCTTTAAAATAAATAAAAAGTTTATTACAAGGCCATGTGGTCATTCGTAACGCGTTAGGATATATCTTGTTTATCCTGATGTCATATCAGCATCACATCAGTTTTTTCCTCATACTCTTCATGCCCTAAAGAGGATATCGCATACCCTAAGGTCATCAGTACCTCAACCCTCCCAACCTAACTGTCACATCAGCTCCACATCAGCTTTTCTCCAGCCCTCTCTTAACCCTCTACAACTCGTATCCGAACCCTCTCAACCCTCTCACACAACACACACAAGACTCACACACAACCAAAGCGGTGTGGCCAACCTGCATCTCCTCCAGCCCGCCGAGCATCATTGCTGCGTACCGCAGCCCGCTCAGCCCGACGGCCTTGAGCCCGCTTAGCCTGGGCATGCGGTACGCATAGCCTAACTATCCTAATCTTTTTTCCATTTTTTAATTCTTTTATTTATAATAAAAAAAAGAAGAGAGAGAGAGAGAGGGGAAAAGAGAAAGAGGGAGAGAGAGAAAGAGAGAGAGAGGATCTGGGAACCGGGAGACTAACCCTACGGGTGCACCTACTACCCCCATACCGATGTGCGATTGAACCCACAACTAACTCGAGCCCCTCACCTGAGGGTGTTACGGAAGACCTGAGTACCAATATTTCATACACTACCATCTGAACCCTAAAATAGAGTACCATAAACATTTCGTAACCGCATATTCTCTGATTTTGTTAATTATTTTAACGTATACTTACGAGAGAGGGGGAGAGAGAGAGAGAGAGAGAGAGAGAGAGAGAGAGAGAGAGAGAGAGAGAGAGAGATGCAGCTTCATTGGATTTTCGAACCCTCAGCCCTACCCACCCAACCTGTAACACACTACCCGCAACCTCCCTACCAACTGTGTGGTATGCAAGGCCTAATCATCTAAATAATATTAATGATAAAGATGAAGATGGATATATTAAACTTAGATTATAACTAAATATATCTTGTAATTATTCATTTGTAACTTATCGCTATATAAATAAGATTAGGATTACATATTTTTTCTCTACTTATTGTTCTATTTCTTTATAAGACATTATTAGCATGTATTTTCTATGGTGTGTCTATAAACATGTTTTAATCTTTGTGACAATGAACTCACAAAAATGATACAATTCACAACATTATTTTCACCTTTCGTATAGCAGTAAATGTTAATGAATCAATATATAATATTTAGACAAACTCATCAACCTACTACAAAATGGTGGAGAGATATAACACAGTTACTTTCACTAGATATGTTAGAACAACGAAAGTTCTTGAGGTCAATAGTGGTAGAGATAGAAACAACTTTAAATGAATTTAGTTAAAGAAAATCTCTCACACAAGGCATCTATGTATCACACATGGACGAGATCGTGGAAAGGGTGAGGTCAAGATAATTGTTGGTGGGAAGGACTTTTTAATGCTTCAAGCGAAGATGCAACTACTGCCTAGTGATGATGGGTACTCCATGAAAAAAAATACATAAATTATCGCTCCTTAAGAAAAGGAAACAAGATGCAAATAAACTATATTGTATTAAAGTTTGTAAAGTATATCTTTATTTGAAATTTATCGTAAGTATCAAATAATTTCATTTGCATATATAAACTTATATTATATAAGTGTTGTAGATGTAAACAAATCCATTTTATAAAAACAAATAGAAAACCTTCAAAGTTCTCTGTTTTATGTAGGAACATAAGTAGGAGCACTTGAACGTATTTTTTCCCTGGACCTCTGTAACACCCGTAATGTTCGGAATTAGACCTTTTTAGGATGAATATGAATAATAGGATTTTGATCAAAACCTAGATTTTATGGTCCTGTTGGATGGCAAATTGAAATACGAATCCAACGGTTCTTTCGGAATCGAAATCGGAGCTATAACGAATAAGTTATGACCAAAACAGTTTTCGTCCTAAAAAGTGCAGCAGGCTAGCGGCCGCTAAGGTTTTGGTCTAGCGGCCGCTAGGGGGAGTTTTTCTTGGTTCTGTTTCCTTACAAAAATTAGTTAGCGGCCGCTAGGGGAGCTAGCGGCCGCTAGAGTAAACGCCTAGCGGCCGCTAGCCACTGTCGGGTTAAATAGCCCCTTTCTTCATTTGGGCATAACTCTCTCATTTCAACTCCGTTTCTCTCGATTCAAATTGCTATCTTCTCGATTTTTCGAGCTCTTCAAGAATACATCAATGGATTTCAAGTATTTGGTGGTTATAAAACGTTGGTGTGGATTTCATGTGATTGAAAGTGTTGGAGGTTAGATCTACTAGTTTAAAGGGGTGGAGATCTCCATGGCTTCATCTTCTTCACCATCCCTTCACCATTGTTGGAGGTTCTTCATCTTAGGGTTTTCACCCAAGATCTTGAGGAATTTAAGTGTTCGCTCAAGCTTCAACCTAGGGTTCTTGGTGAAAATTGGGGCTTTTGGCTTTACGAGCCTCAAGGTGAGTTGTTAAAAACCGTTTTGTTAAAACTGAGAGCGCATCATCTTGTTTGATATTACGTGTCTTGCTCGATATTGTGGATAACTATGTGTTTGGATGAAATGCCTAAATTTCTAGGTTTAGGATTTGCCATGAAATGAATAAGTGATGATTCTCGTATGTGTGGCTTAAATTGGATTATCGTATACATGAAATGATTCATTGTGTGCTACGAATACATGAGTTATATCCATGTGATTACATGATGAATGTGTTTATGAGAAATGCGAGTTATTAAGTATGCCATGGATTGATGCAAAGGAATTGAATTCCGAACATGTTGATTTATATGAAATGAATGAGAGTATTGAGACTTTCGATAATTGCATAAATTGTATAACTAAAATGTTAAGGAGCACCGCTAGTCAAAAAGTGGGATGCCATTGGCCGCTAGTCAAAAAGTGGAACGGGATGTCACTAGTCAAAAGGTGAGTACCCATGTTTTACGAAACATAAATTGGACAATGTGGCACTAGTCAAAAGGTGTACACTATGTCGTTTTTGAAAAGAGATTGATTTAAAGTGGCACTAGTCAAAAGGTGTGCACTTCAAGTTTACACGAGCTCGACTCAGTCTTGGGTGGCACTAGTCAAAAGGTGTGCACCTACGTCCCTCGCCATTCGTGTGGCCGCGAATGTGCCTGGCCTCTGAGGTTGTCAATTCAAGTCTTCGTAGGAGGACGACAACGGGGTGTCTCGTCGCTAATGTGTAACTTGCTTGGCAAAGTGGATAAATGAAATTGATTTAAAGTGGCACTAGTCAAAAGGTGTGCACTTCAAGTTTACACGAGTTCGACTCAGTCTTGGGTGACACTAGTCAAAAGGTGTGCACCTATGTCCCTCGCCATTCGTGTGGCCGCGAATGTGCCTGGCCTCTGAGGTTGCCTATTCGAGTCTTCGTAGGAGGACGGCAACGGGGTGTCTCGACTCTGAGGTGTAACTTGCTTGGTGAAGGTGGGTCGCTCCCACGGTCTTCAAAATAAAAGATAAACCGGTTTAATGTGATGCATTTGTTGTTAAAACACTTTCGTACATCTTACGTGTCTTAACATGCTTTTACATGTATGATGTTCGTTGATATTTGATACAACTCACTAGGCTCCTTTAGCCTAACACTTGTTTGGTGTCGATGTGTCTCTCAGGTACAAGGGACGCCGTTCCCAAGTAGGTGCCGGGAGTGAGAGTGAGCTTTGGGGAAAGTGTGAAGAGACCGGTCCTTAGACCGTACATGCGTTGACAGTTTTGACAACCCTTTTTTGTAGTCTTTTCCGAGATAGGAGTTAGACTAGATGGTTGTCGCATCCTTTAATTAAATTACAAACATTGTAATCATACACTACTTATACCCCTGTTTTGGGAAGAGCTCGCGCTATGGCGCTATATTTGTGTACCACCTTTCGTTAAATGAAAGTTTTTGTTTACTCCAATTTTTGGGGTGTTACAAGTTGGTATCAGAGCTTTAGTTTAAGCGAACTAGGTGTTGACCGTAGAATACCTAGACTTAAACTTAGTGCACTAGTAAACATGTCACCTACCTTGGGTAAAGACTTAGGTGGGGAGAGCGCTAGGGATATGAAAGTACATGAGTCGAGAAATTGCGTCGATAGAGGTAGGGAATCTCGTGTATGGTCTATTCATAAAGCACTTAGCTACTGGTTTATGAATGTATCGTCATTTGAGTATTCTTGGTTACTATCGATGTAATGATTGATAAATGTTGGTTCGTATGGTAGTCTATTCTTACTTTTCTTGATTTCCTTGTGATAGGATAATTGCTCGGTCATAAAGAACCCTTAGTATGATGAGTCTTTAATTGAAGCTTTCGTTTTGATGATTGATGTGAAAGCGGATTGAGTGCGTTGACTCGAGTTCGAATTAGCGGTAAGAGACAATATGTAGGATTGGAAGGTATATTCCGGAAAATATTACTTCTGTAATTCGTGTAGATTTTGGAAGTGGGTGAAATAGATACGGCTTATGTATCGAACGTTATCGAGAGACTTTGTAGTATGATATGCAAGTAAGCTACGATGAGCTAGGCCTAAATTGACTTAAGCGTGGAGAGAGTGATCATTTGGAATAAGAACATTCCTTCATGTGATAGAACCTGTTTAAGTTACTGAGCTGAATTGTAGATTGTAAACAAGGCTAGATCTTAGAAAGCCTCTCTCTTACAGTAGTCCTGCCAATTTTTTTTTCTAGATTTAAAAGAGGAGGATCGTAAGAGGAATTGAATAGCTTTAACCTAAGATCGAATATGGAGATAAAAGAGATTGACTCGCAACTGACACGATGTCGAGCGGTTAGTTGAGTAGGACCCATACCTTGAAATGGTATGCGGTAAAAACGTGTGGAGACACTCTAGACAATATCGAGGATGGAAGCATAAGACCCAGTCTAAGATATGAATCTATCAATGTAAGACTTGGAATGCGTTATCTAGCGCGACATAAAAGACTCGCCCTTTAGATGGGATCGCTTAGATGATTTGGAAACACCATGGATGCATGGCTTAATAAGGTTGTGAGAATGAGTATGGATGGATTAGGATTTACGAATCAAATTGTTCTAAGCGGATTGTATGTTGAATAAAAAGTGTGGAAACTCTAAGTTGAGGGTAAACTAGAATTATGCATATTTAAGATTTATGCGGTCTCGTTACGACGATCTTGGTATGCATGTTGGGAGGATCTATCTATAAATTATTCACTTATTGACTTATCACCTTTAATTACATGAGTGTTTACGTAAGATAGAATTTGGCATGTGAATGATTGTTATCGGATGAACGTGGGTACATAATGATAGAGATCACGAGACCCTTGGGATAAATATTTGATTTATGCAATAGGAGTTATTGTGATTAAAATGACTAAGTTGTAAACTTAAAGGAATGTCACGAAAATATGATACTAAATGAGGTTATGACTCTATCGAGTAGATTAATGGTGTATGATATGGTATGCACACCATAGTGTGATAGAGAGGAACTGAATATCCAATGAGATCAGTAAGAGGTGTAGAATGAAGGTCATGATACCTTTGGAGAATATGTAAAATATATATGTTTATATATTTATATGTACATAGTTTGAATAGTTATATGTGTGTGAAGGTCGAAATAGACCGTTTGTCATTAATACCCTAAATAGAGTCCGAAAGACTCTGTGTTGTATTGTTGGGTTGACTCTGAGAACCCAGGGAATAATTATATGCGGCTCTGTATGAGCAGGGACATGTATATGCTTGTGTGCCCTCGATGAATACGGATCACTTTCATTATCACCAAGTCTTTTGTGTGAAATACATGTAGACCTTGTGTATGATTATGTGATTTTGGTATTTGAGTTGCCATTGCTTGATTTTGAAATCTTTGAATGACATGCACGTACGAATTATTTGAGGGTTAATACCCATGTGTGGACCAATTGCATATTATCCTGTTAATGTGTTAGAATGAACTAACTAACTGATAGCTTTTAGGAGCATGCTAATATATAGTAGAGTAGCACTTAGAAGTGTGAGCGGAATCGTGGTTGTGCTCGATGTGAATCGAAACTGGACTACGTAGGGATTAAGTTTCATACCTCCCCTACGAGAGTGTTGTTGTTGAGGAACACCTTATGGCCAGCGGCTATGGAAAAGAGTGGTCCGTTGAGAGACCCTAATCTAGAAAGAAGCTTGTTAATGACTTTATGCGTAGACCGAGAGGTACATTTGTCAGTGTATTAATATTTCCATGTAGGAGGAACCTTTTGTGAATATAAAGGTGATTTTGAAGACGTGACTTATAATTAAGTTATGTGAAGTAGAAATTTGTAGTGGACATAATGGCGTGATGCGCCAGACTAAGAATGAAACTTAGGATATGATGACAAGTATTGATGGGAATAAGTAGTGGACTTGTATTGTTTAATCAAGATTGATTTGAGGAGGAGTTCGTACTTAGAAATTAAAGATTAAGTCACCTAAGGCAAAGTTAGAATCGCGTAGGTGATCGGACAATTAGAAGAGCTATGATAGTGCGAATGTGGAAATTTAGGGGTTAGTGGAAATTAGCAATTTGCTAAGTGAAGAAACTTAACTTCCTTATGTTATCCAAAGACGAGTAGACGGAAACTACGAGTTTCCTTAAGGATTAATGACGACGGTTAAACACCGCTAGTAAGAATATTGAGACTTTTCTTGGTAGTAAAGGGGCTCCTAGCCGAGTAATCGACTTTAATTGGGAGGCGAATGATGAATAGTGCCTCGAACCGTAGGCGTTAGCCGACTTGGTCTTGCTAGTTTGTGCAAGGAGCTAAGGTTGCGTATTCTAGTGACCTTATCTTTATATCACGCGTCATGTTTCAAAAGGTAAACGTAAAGTAGCAGCTTGTGGTGTTTTAACGAACCACCTTTAAAATTAGTACACTTTATATCGGTGATCACTTTGTGAACATAACTAAGTCCAATGTTAATTTAACCGACGGGCATAGAGGGAGCTTAATGTCTTATCTTTGCAAAACGCATGAGCAAAGTTGTCCTTTGTGGTTCGGAAAAGATTAGCAATTTCGGGGACGAAATTCTATTTAGGTGGGGAGGATTGTAACACCCGTAATGTTCGGAATTAGACCTTTTTAGGATGAATATGAATAATAGGATTTTGATCAAAACCTAGATTTTATGGTCCTGTTGGATGGCAAATTGAAATACGAATCCAACGGTTCTTTCGGAATCGAAATCGGAGCTATAACGAAGAAGTTATGACCAAAACAGTTTTCGTCCTAAAAAGTGCAGCAGGCTAGCGGCCGCTAAGGTTTTGGTCTAGCGGCCGCTAGGGGGAGTTTTTCTTGGTTCTGTTTCCTTACAAAAATTAGTTAGCGGTCGCTAGGGGAGCTAGCGGCCGCTAGAGTAAACGCCTAGCGGCCACTAGCCACTGTCGGGTTAAATAGCCCCTTTCTTCATTTGGGCATAACTCTCTCATTTCAACTCCGTTTCTCTCGATTCAAATTGCTATCTTCTCGATTTTTCGAGCTCTTCAAGAATACATCAATGGATTTCAAGTATTTGGTGGTTATAAAACGTTGGTGTGGATTTCATGTGATTGAAAGTGTTGGAGGTTAGATCTACTAGTTTAAAGGGGTGGAGATCTCCATGGCTTCATCTTCTTCACCATCCCTTCACCATTGTTGGAGGTTCTTCATCTTAGGGTTTTCACCCAAGATCTTGAGGAATTTAAGTGTTCACTCAAGCTTCAACCTAGGGTTCTTGGTGAAAATTGGGGCTTTTGGCTTTACGAGCCTCAAGGTGAGTTGTTAAAAACCGTTTTGTTAAAACTGAGAGCGCATCATCTTGTTTGATATTACGTGTCTTGCTCGATATTGTGGATAACTATGTGTTTGGATGAAATGCCTAAATTTCTAGGTTTAGGATTTGCCATGAAATGAATAAGTGATGATTCTCGTATGTGTGGCTTAAATTGGATTATCGTATACATGAAATGATTCATTGTGTGTTACGAATACATGAGTTATATCCATGTGATTACATGATGAATGTGTTTATGAGAAATGCGAGTTATTAAGTATGCCATGGATTGATGCAAAGGAATTGAATTCCGAACATGTTGATTTATATGAAATGAATGAGAGTATTGAGACTTTCGATAATGCATAAATTGTATAACTAAAATGTTAAGGAGCACCGCTAGTCAAAAAGTGGGATGCCATTGGCCGCTAGTCAAAAAGTGGAACGGGATGTCACTAGTCAAAAGGTGAGTACCCATGTTTTACGAAACATAAATTGGACAATGTGGCACTAGTCAAAAGGTGTACACTATGTCGTTTTTGAAAAGAGATTGATTTAAAGTGGCACTAGTCAAAAGGTGTGCACTTCAAGTTTACACGAGCTCGACTCAGTCTTGGGTGGCACTAGTCAAAAGGTGTGCACCTACGTCCCTCGCCATTCGTGTGGCCGCGAATGTGCCTGGCCTCTGAGGTTGTCAATTCAAGTCTTCGTAGGAGGACGACAACGGGGTGTCTCGTCGCTAATGTGTAACTTGCTTGGAAAAAGTGGATAAATGAAATTGATTTAAAGTGGCACTAGTCAAAAGGTGTGCACTTCAAGTTTACACGAGTTCGACTCAGTCTTGGGTGACACTAGTCAAAAGGTGTGCACCTATGTCCCTCGCCATTCGTGTGGCCGCGAATGTGCCTGGCCTCTGAGGTTGCCTATTCGAGTCTTCGTAGGAGGACGGCAACGGGGTGTCTCGACTCTGAGGTGTAACTTGCTTGGTGAAGGTGGGTCGCTCCCACGGTCTTCAAATAAAAGATAAACCGGTTTAATGTGATGCATTTGTTGTTAAAACACTTTCGTACATCTTACGTGTCTTAACATGCTTTTACATGTATGATGTTCGTTGATATTTGATACAACTCACTAGGCTCCTTTAGCCTAACACTTGTTTGGTGTCGATGTGTCTCTCAGGTACAAGGGATGCCGTTCCCAAGTAGGTGCCGGGAGTGAGAGTGAGCTTTGGGGAAAGTGTGAAGAGACCGGTCCTTAGACCGTACATGCGTTGACAGTTTTGACAACCCTTTTTTGTAGTCTTTTCCGAGATAGGAGTTAGACTAGATGGTTGTCGCATCCTTTAATTAAATTACAAACATTGTAATCATACACTACTTATACCCCTGTTTTGGGAAGAGCTCGCGCTATGGCGCTATATTTGTGTACCACCTTTCGTTAAATGAAAGTTTTTGTTTACTCCAATTTTTGGGGTGTTACAAGTTGGTATCAGAGCTTTAGTTTAAGCGAACTAGGTGTTGACCGTAGAATACCTAGACTTAAACTTAGTGCACTAGTAAACATGTCACCTACCTTGGGTAAAGACTTAGGTGGGGAGAGCGCTAGGGATATGAAAGTACATGAGTCGAGAAATTGCGTCGATAGAGGTAGGGAATCTCGTGTATGGTCTATTCATAAAGCACTTAGCTACTGGTTTATGAATGTATCGTCATTTGAGTATTCTTGGTTACTATCGATGTAATGATTGATAAATGTTGGTTCGTATGGTAGTCTATTCTTACTTTTCTTGATTTCCTTGTGATAGGATAATTGCTCGGTCATAAAGAACCCTTAGTATGATGAGTCTTTAATTGAAGCTCTCGTTTTGATGATTGATGTGAAAGCGGATTGAGTGCGTTGACTCGAGTTCGAATTAGCGGTAAGAGACAATATGTAGGATTGGAAGGTATATTCCGGAAAATATTACTTCTGTAATTCGTGTAGATTTTGGAAGTGGGTGAAATAGATACGGCTTATGTATCGAACGTTATCGAGAGACTTTGTAGTATGATATGCAAGTAAGCTACGATGAGCTAGGCCTAAATTGACTTAAGCGTGGAGAGAGTGATCATTTGGAATAAGAACATTCCTTCATGTGATAGAACCTGTTTAAGTTACTGAGCTGAATTGTAGATTGTAAACAAGGCTAGATCTTAGAAAGCCTCTCTCTTACAGTAGTCCTGCCAATTTTTTTTTCTAGATTTAAAAGAGGAGGATCGTAAGAGGAATTGAATAGCTTTAACCTAAGATCGAATATGGAGATAAAAGAGATTGACTCGCAACTGACACGATGTCGAGCGGTTAGTTGAGTAGGACCCATACCTTGAAATGGTATGCGGTAAAAACGTGTGGAGACACTCTAGACAATATCGAGGATGGAAGCATAAGACCCAGTCTAAGATATGAATCTATCAATGTAAGACTTGGAATGCGTTATCTAGCGCGACATAAAAGACTCGCCCTTTAGATGGGATCGCTTAGATGATTTGGAAACACCATGGATGCATGGCTTAATAAGGTTGTGAGAATGAGTATGGATGGATTAGGATTTACGAATCAAATTGTTCTAAGCGGATTGTATGTTGAATAAAAAGTGTGGAAACTCTAAGTTGAGGGTAAACTAGAATTATGCATATTTAAGATTTATGCGGTCTCGTTACGACGATCTTGGTATGCATGTTGGGAGGATCTATCTATAAATTATTCACTTATTGACTTATCACCTTTAATTACATGAGTGTTTACGTAAGATAGAATTTGGCATGTGAATGATTGTTATCGGATGAACGTGGGTACATAATGATAGAGATCACGAGACCCTTGGGATAAATATTTGATTTATGCAATAGGAGTTATTGTGATTAAAATGACTAAGTTGTAAACTTAAAGGAATGTCACGAAAATATGATACTAAATGAGGTTATGACTCTATCGAGTAGATTAATGGTGTATGATATGGTATGCACACCATAGTGTGATAGAGAGGAACTGAATATCCAATGAGATCAGTAAGAGGTGTAGAATGAAGGTCATGATACCTTTGGAGAATATGTAAAATATATATGTTTATATATTTATATGTACATAGTTTGAATAGTTATATGTGTGTGAAGGTCGAAATAGACCGTTTGTCATTAATACCCTAAATAGAGTCCGAAAGACTCTGTGTTGTATTGTTGGGTTGACTCTGAGAACCCAGGGAATAATTATATGCGGCTCTGTATGAGCAGGGACATGTATATGCTTGTGTGCCCTCGATGAATACGGATCACTTTCATTATCACCAAGTCTTTTGTGTGAAATACATGTAGACCTTGTGTATGATTATGTGATTTTGGTATTTGAGTTGCCATTGCTTGATTTTGAAATCTTTGAATGACATGCACGTACGAATTATTTGAGGGTTAATACCCATGTGTGGACCAATTGCATATTATCCTGTTAATGTGTTAGAATGAACTAACTAACTGATAGCTTTTAGGAGCATGCTAATATATAGTAGAGTAGCACTTAGAAGTGTGAGCGGAATCGTGGTTGTGCTCGATGTGAATCGAAACTGGACTACGTAGGGATTAAGTTTCATACCTCCCCTACGAGAGTGTTGTTGTTGAGGAACACCTTATGGCCAGCGGCTATGGAAAAGAGTGGTCCGTTGAGAGACCCTAATCTAGAAAGAAGCTTGTTAATGACTTTATGCGTAGACCGAGAGGTACATTTGTCAGTGTATTAATATTTCCATGTAGGAGGAACCTTTTGTGAATATAAAGGTGATTTTGAAGACGTGACTTATAATTAAGTTATGTGAAGTAGAAATTTGTAGTGGACATAATGGCGTGATGCGCCAGACTAAGAATGAAACTTAGGATATGATGACAAGTATTGATGGGAATAAGTAGTGGACTTGTATTGTTTAATCAAGATTGATTTGAGGAGGAGTTCGTACTTAGAAATTAAAGATTAAGTCACCTAAGGCAAAGTTAGAATCGCGTAGGTGATCGGACAATTAGAAGAGCTATGATAGTGCGAATGTGGAAATTTAGGGGTTAGTGGAAATTAGCAATTTGCTAAGTGAAGAAACTTAACTTCCTTATGTTATCCAAAGACGAGTAGACGGAAACTACGAGTTTCCTTAAGGATTAATGACGACGGTTAAACACCGTTAGTAAGAATATTGAGACCTTTCTTGGTAGTAAAGGGGCTCCTAGCCGAGTAATCGACTTTAATTGGGAGGCGAATGATGAATAGTGCCTCGAACCGTAGGCGTTAGCCGACTTGGTCTTGCTAGTTTGTGCAAGGAGCTAAGGTTGCGTATTCTAGTGACCTTATCTTTATATCACGCGTCATGTTTCAAAAGGTAAACGTAAAGTAGCAGCTTGTGGTGTTTTAACGAACCACCTTTAAAATTAGTACACTTTATATCGGTGATCACTTTGTGAACATAACTAAGTCCAATGTTAATTTAACCGACGGGCATAGAGGGAGCTTAATGTCTTATCTTTGCAAAACGCATGAGCAAAGTTGTCCTTTGTGGTTCGGAAAAGATTAGCAATTTCGGGGACGAAATTCTATTTAGGTGGGGAGGATTGTAACACCCGTAATGTTCGGAATTAGACCTTTTTAGGATGAATATGAATAATAGGATTTTGATCAAAACCTAGATTTTATGGTCCTGTTGGATGGCAAATTGAAATACGAATCCAACGGTTCTTTCGGAATCGAAATCGGAGCTATAACGAAGAAGTTATGACCAAAACAGTTTTCGTCCTAAAAAGTGCAGCAGGCTAGCGGCCGCTAAGGTTTTGGTCTAGCGGCCGCTAGGGGGAGTTTTTCTTGGTTCTGTTTCCTTACAAAAATTAGTTAGCGGCCGCTAGGGGAGCTAGCGGCCGCTAGAGTAAACGCCTAGCGGCCGCTAGCCACTGTCGGGTTAAATAGCCCCTTTCTTCATTTGGGCATAACTCTCTCATTTCAACTACGTTTCTCTCGATTCAAATTGCTATCTTCTCGATTTTTCGAGCTCTTCAAGAATACATCAATGGATTTCAAGTATTTGGTGGTTTATAAACGTTGGTGTGGATTTCATGTGATTGAAAGTGTTGGAGGTTAGATCTACTAGTTTAAAGGGGTGGAGATCTCCATGGCTTCATCTTCTTCACCATCCCTTCACCATTGTTGGAGGTTCTTCATCTTAGGGTTTTCACCCAAGATCTTGAGGAATTTAAGTGTTCGCTCAAGCTTCAACCTAGGGTTCTTGGTGAAAATTGGGGCTTTTGGCTTTACGAGCCTCAAGGTGAGTTGTTAAAAACCGTTTTGTTAAAACTGAGAGCGCATCATCTTGTTTGATATTACGTGTCTTGCTCGATATTGTGGATAACTATGTGTTTGGATGAAATGCCTAAATTTCTAGGTTTAGGATTTGCCATGAAATGAATAAGTGATGATTCTCGTATGTGTGGCTTAAATTGGATTATCGTATACATGAAATGATTCATTGTGTGCTACGAATACATGAGTTATATCCATGTGATTACATGATGAATGTGTTTATGAGAAATGCGAGTTATTAAGTATGCCATGGATTGATGCAAAGGAATTGAATTCCGAACATGTTGATTTATATGAAATGAATGAGAGTATTGAGACTTTCGATAATTGCATAAATTGTATAACTAAAATGTTAAGGAGCACCGCTAGTCAAAAAGTGGGATGCCATTGGCCGCTAGTCAAAAAGTGGAACGGGATGTCACTAGTCAAAAGGTGAGTACCCATGTTTTACGAAACATAAATTGGACAATGTGGCACTAGTCAAAAGGTGTACACTATGTCGTTTTTGAAAAGAGATTGATTTAAAGTGGCACTAGTCAAAAGGTGTGCACTTCAAGTTTACACGAGCTCGACTCAGTCTTGGGTGGCACTAGTCAAAAGGTGTGCACCTACGTCCCTCGCCATTCGTGTGGCCGCGAATGTGCATGGCCTCTGAGGTTGTCAATTCAAGTCTTCGTAGGAGGACGACAACGGGGTGTCTCGTCGCTAATGTGTAACTTGCTTGGCAAAGTGGATAAATGAAATTGATTTAAAGTGGCACTAGTCAAAAGGTGTGCACTTCAAGTTTACACGAGTTCGACTCAGTCTTGGGTGGCACTAGTCAAAAGGTGTGCACCTATGTCCCTCGCCATTCGTGTGGCCGCGAATGTGCCTGGCCTCTGAGGTTGCCTATTCGAGTCTTCGTAGGAGGACGGCAACGGGGTGTCTCGACTCTGAGGTGTAACTTGCTTGGTGAAGGTGGGTCGCTCCCACGGTCTTCAAAATAAAAGATAAACCGGTTTAATGTGATGCATTTGTTGTTAAAACACTTTCGTACATCTTACGTGTCTTAACATGCTTTTACATGTATGATGTTCGTTGATATTTGATACAACTCACTAGGCTCCTTTAGCCTAACACTTGTTTGGTGTCGATGTGTCTCTCAGGTACAAGGGACGCCGTTCCCAAGTAGGTGCCGGGAGTGAGAGTGAGCTTTGGGGAAAGTGTGAAGAGACCACCAGTCCTTAGACCGTACATGCGTTGACAGTTTTGACAACCCTTTTTTGTAGTCTTTTCCGAGATAGGAGTTAGACTAGATGGTTGTCGCATCCTTTAATTAAATTACAAACATTGTAATCATACACTACTTATACCCCTGTTTTGGGAAGAGCTCGAGCTATGGCGCTATATTTGTGTACCACCTTTCGTTAAATGAAAGTTTTTGTTTACTCCAATTTTTGGGGTGTTACAACCTCCCATGAAATTCTAAGAAAAAAACTATTAGCCATTGAATTACGTAGCTATAATTCCTCTAACCAAATATTTAGGTGATCGAACGTCTCTTATTGATACAAGATTAATAGTCACTATATAACTATTTAATCAATCAATGTTAAAATATTTATTTTAAATAGAAATCATATTATGAGAATGGATATTAGCATATGCACATGACCTACAATATATATGAAAGCAGACGTATATATTAGAAAAATTAATATGTCAAATCTATCTAGGTTATTGAATCATATTTCATCACTAATAAAGAATCTTTAAACAATAATCCATATATATTTTGAATGATCACGAAGGACACATAATCACATAATGATCTGGGTCAACATTTCTTATTTTCTTTTGAGTTCCAAATTGATTTTTTAACCCATAACTTCCATTTAATGACCAATTATCCCCTAGGCTTGTATTTTTCATTGAGTAACATTTTTGTCCCTCGCAAGAAATTATTTTTACATATGGTATAACTTATTTCTATCTTTTTTCATCAGAGAAACAAATGCCAATTTTGTATCAATTTTTCTCAAGTTTATACCATTACTAAAATGAGACCACAGTTCTTTTTCTAGTGTAATCATGTTTAACAAATGCAACTTTAAGCCAATCTAGTCAAAATACAACTTTTCTATATATGGCACATTTGTGAATCAAAACAACCTTAAGTTATATCAAATAAAGTAAAAATTAATTCTAAGTATTTTGGTATTGGTGTTTAGCCTTTTAACTTTTAAGATGTATGTTGCATTTCATAAGCCCAATTTGCTTAATCTCTAAAACTTTGGGCCAAGGTGGCTCCATAAATCCATATTAAACCAGATGATTTGGGCTTTACTAATGGAAAAGCTCAAGCCCATTAGAGAAATGAGTAACCAATTTTCGGACTATCAAGTATTTTAACTTGTTTGGTTGGTTTACTGAACTTTTATATTTTACATAATTATTATATTTTTTAATTGATTTACAAAATTATTATGTAAAATGTAAATTATTCTATGCAAATTATTTTATTACAAATATGTCAAAAGTAAAAAAAGCAAGTTAAGACACATCCAACCGTTCAAACAAAAAATAGAACAATTATTCGTTATATATTATTTTTTTTTAGTATGAAATTGTCTGATTGTATAAATGATGATGTTCACTGGAAGATGACGGTTGACAAGGACTACGTCAGAATTATTTGAGTGGTGAATATAGTAATGATCGATATTGAGATATGTGTTGGAAAGCGACGAGTTTTGGTTAATCAAGCTTTTTGACGCATGCTTAAGTCACACAGAAAATGGTTTAAAGAAGGTTATGAAAGATGAATGAACCGCTCTTATAGCATTAGAAGGATCTTATATTCATATATCTTGATTAACTATTTATATATGCAAGCCTTTTATTTATCCCGTGAATTTAACACTCTCAACAAATAAAAAAAACACCAACTAACGTGAATGGAAATTCCAACAAGTGAAATCACTAAGGTAGCATAAAAGTATAGTTGAAAAAAGTAAAATCACGTAAAAACGTAACTTCAAATTGGATTCAGTTCTTATGTACACATTCTTACAAAGAAAAAACCCGATAGCCAATACATTTTTTTCAAAGTACCCATATGTTCTTAATTAAATCAGGTGTTTTTCCAAGTCCAAGAATTCAAATTTGGTATCGAAAACGTTTTACTAAAATACAAAATAAAAACCCGAAAAAATGACATTATAAAATTCTAAAAAGACCAAAAAGCAACATTAGTTAGTGAATGAAAAAGAAGGGGAATATTTAAAATCATAGGTATGGGTTTAGTGACCAGATTCAATGAACCAAGCCTTTATTCTATATGTATTTATATTAATCTCTACCATTTCTTCCTAAAAATCTGAATGCGATTTCTTCATAATAAATCAATTTTCTAACATGGAACAAGTCTGCTGTTTTCAACGATTTCCCATCCTCCATCAATCAGGTATATATATCTATTTATCTATATCTATATCTATTTTTTAATAATAATTATACAGTATGATCGTGTTGGTTGAATCTGAAAACGACAAATAAATATATTAAACTCTTGTATATTTATGGTAAATTTATGTAATACCCAAAGTAGGAAAATTCATAGCTTCTTTCATGGTTCTAATTTCTAAACTATACAAAGTCAAATAATTAAATAAAAAAAAACTTAAAAATCAAGAAATGGGTTGGAAGAAAAGAACCCTAATAATTTCTTCAAATAAAATCCCGATTTGAATTGGAAACCCAAATGGACTGATGGAGATTGATTCGTACAAATTATGTTTTATTTTATTATTAGAAACCACTTTGTTGTTAATCATTGTGTATTTATTAGTATTAGTTTTAATAATAGATGATTATGTTATAAATAGCTTGTTTAATTAGTTCTTGAAAACAAATTGAATTTGAAATTAATGTTGGATCGTTATTGCCAGATAAGATGAAGATGATTGGTTGTTCGAGTATCGTATTTTTGTATAATACGAAGCTCGGGGATCCGACGTGATGAAGAATATGTAGAATACGGGTTTCTGATGAATGAGTTCCCCTTTGACACTTCAAGTTTCATGATTACAACTACATTTGGTGAGAATTAATGTATTTTCATTCTTGGATTATTGGTTTCATTTGATCCAATTTTGTTTTATTGTGTTATAAAATGAAAATTGAATTGCATTTGAACGATTGAGTTCACTTTACTGAAGGACTTTATTATTCATTGTCCGTACTTTTGCCAACATAAAATGGAATTATGGAATGATCACTATTATAACTATCGTTCTCATTTCGTTGTTATCATCTGCCTTGGTAGCATGAAATTCACTAGAGGATAATCTAAAACTTTCGGTATTGATTATAGCAAAAACCGATCCTATTTAAACACAAGAGAATCATAACTGATCCCATATTAAAACTGATAATAATTTCTCATTTAACAAGATTGATTGCTAGACATAAATGACCATAGTTACAATCATGTAATGAGATTGATTGTGTAACAACCCACTCTTGAAGACTAGCTAGAGATTCATATAACGTGTGTCAACAAAAGGATTCAACATTCAAGAGTCAAACTCAAAACAACCGAAATAAAAATTGAATAAGTTTCTCACAACGGAGAGTGTGCACTAAAAATAGGAAAACTAAGAAAACTGAAGTATCAAGCCATCCAAACGTTTCACATCTTGCCTTTGCCTTTCGCTTTCCCCGAACCTTCGGAACCAGTCTTCCTGAAAAGTTTTAGTTTTATAAAAGTGAGGGTAAAAGTAAAACCAAAGATCTAGTGAGTTTCCTCAGTAAAACACACTGTCTTTAGATAAGTACCATTATAAATTTGCTCATAAATTAATCACGCTATACATGAAATGATGAAAAGATTTCATGAATGCACAGAGATATGGCATTGTGAATGTGGATGGCTCACACTTTAAGTCACCCACACTTGCGATAATAAAGACTTGGCACACACTCGCCCTTAAGTGAGTAGACTTGAAACTTATTCATACCACCACCACACGCTCACACACAAGTCATGCACACTTTCCTAAATTTACTATTAGTTAACGAATCATGCGGTAAGGAAGTACTTGATAAAAAAACAAATAATTCATGTAACTAGAAATCATCATGTATACTATGGGATCATGACAAGAAACCGCATAGATAGTCATTATAAATTAGTTTTAAGTAGTAGAAAACTCACCTAAATTTCGAGCTTAGTAAACACTCCCTAAGCTAACTTCCCCGAATCGAATACCTGAATTGATGATGCCCACAAGCGTTACTATCCTATTAAGCTTCAAATTATTCTACATTACCTATCCTAGGTGGGAGTCCAAGCCCATACCTCAAAAACTCACTAACGAACCAAATGACTAAATCGACCACAACGGACGACGCGGTTAGCCACGTGGCTTACGTCGTGGCAAAACCCGCACAACATACTACCGCTCCAATACAGACCTGGACGAACCTGGTATCCGCTTTCTCCTAAAATCACTCATAATCAACGATTTAAATCCGAAATTAAAGCCATTAATGATATATTCCCATTACTAAACCATTTTATCTCAATCTTTAACACTTATAGAAGCATTACTCAATATTACATGATCAAAGTTCATACCATACATTAACATGATCAAAGACCACACCTGCTATGATGCAGCGTGTATGGGTGAAACAAGGATCGAACACGTTGATTCTATGAATGCCTTGTTCAACCTCTTCTAAGGCTTGTTGATTCGTAGAATACCAAACCCTAGGCTTCAAAACCTAAATCTTAATGAAGAACTCAAGAGTTGGGAGGAAAACGAAAAATCTCTGATTAATTAACTGTCCATCCAAATCACAATATTGAAACCTAGATAGAAGGCCAAAATGAATCGGGAATGACAAAAGTAACAGGCCGAACACCAAAGCCCAAAAACAAAAGCCCAAAACGATAAAAAAACACAAAAACGTCCAAAAAGTCACTTAAACATCGTTTTTTCGGGGTCGAAAAGTCCATAGGCCCCTACGGGGCCTTCCCATGGCGTGCTCCCTGTCTCAAGCTTCGATTCGACAGGTGGATCGTCCAAAACGGACACCCAGAGCAAGAGTTATGCCCTTTTGAAGTTGGACCTGTTTGCTCCCTGATCATGGGCCTCCAGAAACTTCAAGGCCATCTCTTCCACAGCTCGGCCCGCATCATGGTATCTCATGTTAAAACATAGATATTAACCTCATCACTATCATGTGAATTCAATTATCTAAAATAGACCAATGATTTCACTAAAATCACCAACATTCCTCCTGATTTTAGTGTAATCCTTGATTCACAAACAATTATTAATATAGGAAAACAAACTCATGCGTAAATGAAAATCTCTAGGAGATTGAATTTCCATCTTACTATATTGCACATTTCAAATACTTAAGAATCCGGGTATCCAGTAGATTGAACCCTTCAAGCCCTTTCAGTACCAGAAGATAATATACACATGAATTTAAATGACTCTCTAAAATTTATACTTGACACATAACAGGTCATGTGTCCTTATCCATTCATTAGTGCATACAAAGCTAAGTCCAAACTTCCTGCCACACTTCGCACTCATATATGTATCTCTTTCCATCACACACCTGCACATGCACTTTAACAAAAGAACTAACATCCTTCTCTTGTAGTACCGAGCACGTACCTTGGAATGATTAACTTGTAATCTCTTAGAGTGACCTTTCCCATTAAATTCAACTTCTAATGTTATATTAGAAGGGAATCGGGTATCTCACCGTTAGAGATTTATATGGACTTTAATCCCATCCCTATCACCAAATATGGCGACAGTTAAACTGATAATATTCAAATATGTACCTATATATGTGTGTGTATTTCATTTTATATCGATTTAATAGTTAAATGAACGAATTTCTAATATTGATTCTAATTTCTTACAAACTTAACATTTTACCCCTCTCACCAACTCTATTATCCTTGACTTTGATACCATTTAACGATATTTATGTGTGTCTTAAGTGCGTTTCTTGAGCACATCTGACAGACAATAGGAGAAACTATTGTACATTCACTTAGATCCCTTGTAAAATAAACTTAATGTTTGATTCGATACCTATGTTCTAAGTTTCTAACTTAATGAAATAAGTAAATTTCTTTTAATAATACCAAACTTAAGAAAAATGTCTACAAAATTAAATATCACCTAATGATTGTTGCGCATAAGCAAATGAATTTAAGAAAAACATTAAAACTTATTAAAAAGGTTTAATTATCATTTAACATGATATATCATTTTTTTTAACGGCAAGTTAAGTACACACGCTTTCGGGGTATTCGGGATCCAAGGGCACCCGACTAATCCCCGTCGACCATGACCCAATCCAATTAAGAGTACCAATATGTACGGGTGTAAACGAGTCGAGCTTTTATCGAGTAACTCGAGCTCGAGCTCGAGCTCAGCTCGTTCGAGTCGAACTTTATCGAGTTCGAGTTCGAGCTCAAGCCCAAAAAACAAGCTCGAATATTTAACGAGTCGAGCTCGAGCTTTTAAGAGTTCGACTCGAGTTCTTATCGGGCTTTTCGAGCCTTGTATAGCATATATATATTTTTTATATTATTCTATATTATGTATATACGAGGGACATCTATCAAAATAACTTAAATATGTATCTTTCGAGCTTTTCGAGTCGAGCTTGAGCTATAACCTAAATAACCTATTTTTTTATGTAATTTCGAGTTTTTCGAGCCGAGCTCGAGCTATGATGTATCTTTCACGAGTCGAGCTCGAGCTTGAAGTATGAAAGCTCGTCGAGCTATCGAGTCGAACTCGAGCTTAACATAAAGTTTCGAGCCGAGCTCGAGCCCTGTCGAGCTCGAGCTCGGCTCGACTCGTTTACACCCATACCAATATGTGGCAAGCCCATGATCTGGATATCATTGCATGTTCACCACAGGTTCGAACCCAAGTAGTCAGGGATACTTGTTTCGAAAACTAATATTTAATTAGGGTTGATTATTTGAATTAGGTTGGCAGTGAGAACTGCTAATAATAAAAGTGCATAACTAAGCTTAACCACCAAAATTTTGGGATCCATGTTTAGTGTGCAATACCTTAACCATGAAGCAACATGTTAACTCAATAACTTCTAATTCAATTTAAAATCATGATGAAAGTTATTGGTACCCACAACTTGAGGCTTATAAAAAACTTACAAATCTCATTTCTATCTACGTGGGATGAGTTATTACAAACTCCCCCATTTACAATCTTGTTATTCTCATCAGGACTGCTGAGAATCTTACTCTGTGTAATCGATAATGTGAGATTCGCCTAAAATGTTACAAACATCCCCCTTGATGACTCATCATACTCGATAAGATTTGCCTCTACCATCCCTAAGGTACAAAGATTGACTTTGATACCATTTAACGATATATCTGTGTCTTAAGTGCGTTTCTTGAGCACATCTGATAGACATCCTATTGTGCGCCATATATGTTTACGTTAAAGTGGAGACGGGTGTGTCTGACATACGTTGTGCAAAATCTGTGGATTATGTGTGCCTACCTACTAGGAATTTATGTGATTATTCTATGTTTTTATGTAAGCATTGTTTATTTTAGTTTTCAGTTAAGTAAGGAAATCACTATAACTTTTGGTCTAACTTTCGTTTTAAAAAACTAAATCATTTCAGGTAAATTTCACATGGATAGTTCTTCCAAGGGAAAGGGAAGCTGTGATGCTCCTTCTAGACTTGGTTTAGTAGATTTAGTCATAGAATTACCTCTGGTTCTGTAATAAATCTCAGTTGTGGAAGTTATTTATCCGCTGCAAACTCTTGAGATGCATTTGAGAAATTCTAGTACTTGTTATCAATTGATGTCGGTTTGACAAATTATGTTAATTGTCGTTATTATAGTTTTTGCATTGTCACACAGTGTCCCAAACATAATACCTAAAAGAGAGCCATGTTTTCATAATATGAGTGGTGTGACTTGTGAGTGAAGTTGGGCACGCAATATGGATCTAAGGATGGAATATGAAATGTGAAATAAGACTGCGATGTGAGTAGAAGGCATGAATAAATCTAGTGAATAAATTACCAAAAAAATTGTTACTTTGGACATAAAGTAAAAAATATTTTTATTTGGTGAATACAACATTAAACTATATTTTTGACACTTAAAACATATTGAAATAAAATTTCTAGGCCTATTTTTGAGTTTTTATTTTTAAGTTACTCATTTTTGTCAATATTATAATGTATTTACTTGACAGGTATTTAAAGGATGTACTCTACTCATATCTTCTCCTACAAAGGATATGTGAGTAGTAAGAGGCCGTTTACCTAAGTACTTATTCGGTAAGCGCTTATCAATAAGAGCCAACATTTTCACTTACCTTGCAAGTTAAGATTTTAGTCCATTAAAACGACATCGTATGCAACAATTTACTTAGTAAGAATTAACTTGGTAAGAGTCGTTACTCTCATTTATCCGATACGACGCTCAGTCCTTGTCATCATCTTTTTCCGGATAAGATTTTTGGTATTTGCCATGTTTGTCCGGTAAAGTGAGTGATTCGCTAAATGCATGGTTACCGGATATGCGTTCAGTAAACGACTCCTAATAAACAATGTAAAAATGAGGTGATATGCGAATGAGAGTATGGTATTAGTAGAAACCTGTTTCTCCCTCTCTATATCTTTTCTATTCTCCTTTTTTCATTTCCTCTCTTGTTTCATCTCTTTTAAGAACAACATACTTGCCATTTTCCTTGAAGAAAACACTAACAAATTATGGTTGTTTACATTTAAACTACTATTCGTAGTAGATTTGTGATTGTATTTACGTGTTTTTATATGTTTAAACCTAAGGTGCTGTTTGTTTTTTAAGTGGTGCTGAAGACTGAATCTGTTTCCACTTCTGATTGTTAAGTGGTGGTGCTAAAGACTGAATCGAATATGTCAAGACTGTTTGTTTTTGTAAACTGTCAAACATCTGAATCTGAATCTGATTATTTATAAGAACTAAATTCAACTGAATACGTCAACTCAATCAAGTACAATAGTAAACTTTAACAATCCAGCAACTTAATGAGGTTTATAGAACAATCCAAACAAGCTTAATGAGCTTTATATAGCAATCCAAACAAGCTTAATGAGCTTAATGAACAATCCAAACAAGCTTAATGAGCTTAATAAACAATCCAAACAAGTCCAAATTTAATGAATAATTAAAACAAGCCTAAGCTTAATGAAAAAGTGAAAAAGTGAACAAAAAGTGGTTTTACCATCACTTTTTCAGAAAGTGGTGAAAAAGTGATAAGTGGCACTTAATAAATAAATAAAACAAACAGTCTGAATGGGAAAACCACTGACTGAATAAGTGATTTCCCCCTAAAAAGTGCTGAAAAAGTGATAAGTGAAAAAAACAAACCTTAATGTTAATGTTAATAACTTATCTCTTGTTTCTTCAAATTGAATGCGTAAACATAGTTTTCCTTTAAAAAGAGCCATATTAAAACAAAATTTTGACATTTGATGCTATAATAAGTATTTGAAAAAGAAATTTCCTTGCATGAACTTAACATAGTTACCTATTTTTGTTGTTAAAAAATCTAAAATATATTCAAATCATAGAGAATCTTTTCATATTCATGAGTTAATTGAGTTAAATGTTATACATTATGGTATTGAATACTCTTTTTTCTATATATATCATAGGTGTTAATGTTAGCTTGTGTACATCACGAGTAATTATAAAAATCTTGGAGAATGGTCAAAAAAATCTTTAGTGACTAGTACTTATAAGTTATAACATTGATATTTGAAAAGAATTTTGAAATATCCAAGACGTATTATCAGTTGAGCTAATATCAGTATATTATGGTATTGAATATTGACTCTTAATGTCTATCAGTGTTGTAGTTGAGTGGATAAGGTTTGGGGCGCCTAACCCGGGTTTGAATCTCTCCATGCGCAACCTGTGAACATTTTACAAAGGGACATGCTTTAATCATGATCTTACCGAATATTAGTAGGCCATAGGTTCGGACATCCTTCCAGGAAAATATTGACTCTTAATGGGATCGAAGTGTCGGTGTCACATGAAGTATGGTAGTATTAAAATATTCGAAAACTGTATTAATAAATAGGAATGGAGATGGTCAACTTGGTTTGCTGGTTCACATGGTGGAGTCAATTGCTTTACATTTTTTAATTCATTATTTTCGATTGGTTTTATTATGTTCAAACTCTATTGGTTTTGGATCCTATGCCAACATCCCCACTCCTACGTACCCTTATTTACTTACATTTTACTTAATTTATTTTATATATGGTTCTATATTTTATTATTATTTAAGTACTGATTTTTTTTTTTTTTTTTTTTAAAAGCAAGGCAAGGCACTTTATTCAAAACAACAAGCCTCCAAGAGGGAGACAAGCAAACAACAGCAGACAAGAGAAAACAAAGAGCAGCTAGGAATCTAAACAAGCCAAAGGATTAGTACACCAGGTGTCCCAGCTAACTATCGTACCTTTACCTCTATGAAAAATCCAGAGAGCAGAAAAGTGTTGCACCGCCGGGAAGATATCTTCGTGAAGAAGATTTTCAGCAACTTGAGTATTCTCGGCATGTAGAATTCGGTTCCGCCAATTCCAAATACACCAAAGGCAGACCATACAAAGAACATTGAACCCACTGATCCATTTTTTTGAAAAAGAGGAGGGGAACGATTTGGTTTGAAAATCTTTGACAGATTTCAAACGATCGCCAGACAGCCCCATCCAACTCCAAACCTTTCGCCACAGACTATCTACTTTCGAGCAATTAAAGAAGCAATGATCGACGGTATCTAAATTTGAATTGCAAAGAACACATGTCGAGTCATGTAGCATGATACCTCTTCGTAACAAATTTTCCCGAGTTGGAAGCCCGTTGAGAAAGAGGCGCCAAATGAAAATATTGACTTTGAGAGGCACCAGAACCGACCATTTACAGCAAGCTTGAGAGGGGGTAGATGGATTTAACCTGGAGTGAATGAAAGAGTACATCTTTTTGACCGAGAAGAGCCCCTTTGAATCTTGATTCCAGACCCAATAGTCTTTTCCAACAGTAGAGAAAGAGGAGCCTTTGAGGAAGTTTTCTAAGCTATTAAGGTCTGCTTGGCTCCGATTGCGAATAACTGATCTCCACGACCAGTTCCCTTGCCAACCACCTTGACCAAACGCCCATCTATCTCTGAAAGCAACATTTTTGTTTGGCTCCTTGGCATAGAGACGAGGAAAACGAATTTTTAGAGGAATCCCGGAACCTATCCATTTGTCTTTCCAAAAAGGTGCTAAGGAGCCAGCAGAAACTTTCTTAACAAAAGTGTCAAGCAAAGGTGGGTTAACATTCAGAGACTTGACAAGAGAAACAACCTCAAACCAGGGGGAATTTTTCCGATTTTTAACATGACCTTCGAACCCACCGCAATGGCCAAAGAATTCATAAATAACATCTTTCCAAAGGGATTTTGAGTCCGTTTGAAATCTCCAGAACCATTTAGAAAGGAGTGCCAGATTCATAGAGTGTAAGCTTGCTACCCCAAGACCCCCTTGTTCTTTGTCGGCCAGGATCTTATCCCATGCAACCCAACACGTATTTCTATCACCTTCCTTAAAGCCCCAGAAGAACCTTCTACGGATTGCTTCAAGAAGTTTGATAATTCCATGCGGGACCTTAAAGATAGAAAAAAAGTAGAGGGGAAGGGCCGTGAGCACCGATTTGAGAAGGGTTAACCTTCCGCCAATGGAAAGAGAGCGGGATTTCCAACAACTAAGTTTGGATTTCATGCCATCCACCACTTTCGCCCAAGGCTTTAGCTTAGACATGTTGTCACCAACCCTTCTAACCCCACAATAAGCCTTTTGGAGCCCTCTCTGGTTAGTACCCGAACTCTCTCAACCCTCTAACTTTATTAAAATACACCATAGACCCCACACACACAACACACACAAACTCAGCGATGTGGCCCAACCACTCTTCCTGCAGCCCGCCGAGCTCCAGCCCGCCGAGCTCCAGCCCGCCGAACCTACCTACCGGTACACACAGCCTAATAGTTTCATTTAGCTTTTTCTTTAATACAACATTTTACTAAGACAAATCAACAATATTTGAAACAATTAGTAAATAAAAAGATCCATCCCTCAAACATCAAGAAAACTACAAGATGCAGTAAATAAGGGGACTAAAGAAGGTGAAAATAAAAAGAAAATACCTCTGAACTCCCAAAGACTACTTTCAAGAGATAGCTACACACAACAAAAGAGACAAAAGCTAAGGCAACACCCAAAAGCCGAAGGGCCAAAAGGTTGTTATGAGGCGAAGACTCGAACCCCCAGAAGGTGTTACTTGGAAAAGATCAGGTTTGGCAATCTGTGACCTTTGATATAGATCCTTTTTGCATTCTCTTGAGACCCTTTCAAAAACTAGAACCCGCAACTCAATAAAAAAAATCACAACAAATGATGTTTTTTTTTCTTCTTTTATTGTTACGTTGGACTCTCGTGGCCCAAACAATTGTTTGTCATAGTTTCTTCAACCAAGGTGAAAAAGAATTCCACCCTTATTTACTTTAGGGTCTCCTTCGCCTTTTTCCTGAATCAACATCGATCCCCCATCATTTTAGAACCAAAGCTCATGTCAGCATTACATTCGTGTACCTTGGAAATAATGATCAATTGTTTTGCATGCATCTTCATAGACCAAGTCTAAATTGATGCCCTGATTATCCAAGACATCATGAACCAGAAATCTAACATAGAGTATACGACATACAAAAATGTTGATCTTTATCCAAATAAGGTTGTTCCATCGAATTTCTCAATATAACCCACCATCTCCAAGGCAATTATTTTCTATCAAGGGTTTCCTTTATTTATTGGGTTTATGACTTATTTGGGTAACCAACTATTCCATTTGTACTAATATTACCATTAAACTATTTTTTGTACTCAATATACCATTGAACTCCTTTTTTTTGTACTCATAATACGATTATGACGGGTAATAGCCCGTTTTTTTCTTACGTGGCATTTAAAATTATTAAAAAATGCTTATGTGGATATGACGTGTGTTCCACGTGGATCTGACGTGTGTTTTTGACTTTTTATGAGTATTATGAGTATAAAAAGTCAATGGTATTATGAGTATAAAAAGTCAAAAACACACGTCAGATCCACGTGGAACACACGTCATATCCACATAAGCATTTTTTTAATAATTTTAAATGCCACGTAAGAAAAAAAACGGGCTATTACCAGCCATAATGGTATTATGAGTACAAAAAAAAGAGTTCAATGGTATATTGAGTACAAAAAATAGTTTGATGGTAATATTAGTACAAAAAATAGTTACCCAAATAAGTCATACCCTTATTTATTTTGCCTAGAAACTCCAAATGCACCACTATTTGTCCCGTCAATCATGAAAAGGTTGTATATTTAGTTGTGCTATTTGGTTTTGCCTATTGACAAATATTTGTTAAGAAATATATTTGTGTTTTCACAACTGCATTAAAAAGAAATATGATTCAATCAAATTGTTATTTTAAAAATGTTTTTAAGAATATGTAGCTTAAAAATGTATAATCCTTAAAAACAAACTTAATCTCAAATGTCGACCATGAAAAATATTTGTACAAATATAATTATTAGATAAGTCTTTTTTCTTTCTTTAAAAAGAAAATAAGTCCTTTTCTATCTATAAACGGATAAAATAATTATAAATTTATTTTAAATAATTATTTTATCCAAAAGAATAATCAAATAAATTCTCATTTAATATTCAAGAAATGGAAAAATGGACTATATACAAATGACAAATAGTTGATGCATCTTTTTTCTTCGTTTTTGTAAGAGACAAAATGCATGATTTATTGCGTGATAGGCTTTTAATATAATGAATAAATAATATTATTTTCGTAATTGAGATTATATCTAGAATTCACTATTAGTCTATTAATTAAGAAGTTTATTTCATTTCTTTTAAGAAAAGAAATTTAATTTATGATATTAAACAATCTTGGATAGATAATAGATTTTATGTTCATCATATAATAATATAAAGCAAGGGGGTCGTATCAAGTGTAAACCGGATGATTCTTACAAACTATGGAGACTAATATACACCATTTACTTTTTCAATCTACGGCCATGATTAAAGGAGCGGTTAATCATGATTAATTGGTGTAACCGCTTCTTTAATCATGACCGTAGATCGAAAAAATGCTTTAGATTTTGTTTCTATAGTTTTTAAGAATCATCTGGTTTGCATTTGATACTTCTCCTATAAATATTTTGGGATTTAGTCTAAGGTTTGTAAGTTAGTATAAATTTGGTCTTTTTATCTTCATTAATTAAACAACAAACCTCCACCTATTCTATTTGTTTTTGTTTTGATCCTTTACACTAACGATCATTCGCTACGTCAGTTGACTATGAAGTCATCTCCATCTTTTTTGCTATTCTCTTTCATTTTAATACTTTCTCTTATTTATTTATGTTACTTTTTGTTGAATCTTCATCTTCTCCATGTGAAGAACTTAAAAAACACAAAAGATCAACATTATATTGTACAACTCTAGATTGCCCAAAAACAAGATAACATAAATTCAACCTAGAATTGAATACATAAATAACTCCCTCCTCCCAAAAATAAAATGAAAAATCAAAAGCATAAATCAAACCTAAAATAAAATCCCTAATGAAACTCCAACTCTAAAACAAATCTAAATAACACACAAAATCCTTGAATTGAATCATAATGAGAACAAGCAATAGGAGGGTTACGATTTCGCATGGACAAAATGGAGGAGAAATCCAACATGTTTGAAGGGTTTCATGAAGTCCAAAATCGTATGAATCATTATTTGAGATTGAAATTGTCCTAGAAGAGTGAGAAACCCCTCTGATATCAAAATTGTCTGAGATCAAAACCATCTAAACTCGAATCATGCACCGTTTTTGTTCCTCTTCATCCTGTCGTTTGAAATTGAACCCAAATGTCGCCTCTACCCCTTCCTCATCCTGGTCTGAAAACCTACAAATGTTATTGATAGTTTTGGTTCTTCATCTTGTTTATTCATCTGCAACTTTTTGATTGATATGGGTTGAGTTAGGGTAGAATTATGTTCTCATTTGATGTTTTTGCTTTAGGCTTAGGAGTTGATTTACGTTTTAATGTAAGGGTTTTGATACGACATTGAGTGCTTATTCTTGATATGTTGGAATGAGAGGATGAACATTCATAATATAAAAAATAGGAAATATTAAAACGAAAAAAATAAGAAAATGAGCATTGTACCCTCGTAGTTAACATTTAACAGACATACCAGATGGTCATTAGAGTAAAGGACTAAATCAACACAAATTGCATATGTGGCTATTTATGTAATAATTGAAGATAAAGGGCAAAATTATAATAAATCTCAGACCTGAGGGACCAAATGCATAACTTACTCAATAATATATAAAAGGCATAAATAAATTACCCAAAACATAATTAAACAAACCACTTTTTAACTTTGATCGTGTGGGGCTGTACAAAAGGCGCTAATTGCCAATCCAGATAAGCGTTGCATGAAGTGGACCCACGCGGAAAAAACAAGGCCTCTAGATTATGTTGAAATAAAATAACTTCATCGTAATGAATTTAATAAACATCATTAGGCCATGTGTATCCAAACCTCTCGGCTTGACTGGCTCACTGCCACATCAGCTTTTACATCTGTTTTTTTCCAACTCATAATTAACCCTCTCAAACCCTCTCTTATTTGTGCCCAACCCTCTCAACCCTCTCAACCCTCCCAACCCTCTCACACACCACACACACATAACATACACACACAACACACAAGCAAAGCGGTGCGGCCAAGCCGCTTTTCACCCTAGCCCGTCCAACCCGCTTAAGCCGACGGCTTCCAACCCGTCAAACCCAAGGTGCCGTTACGCACGGCCTTATAAGCTTCACCTTTTTTTCTACTTAGATTTTAGGTAGGGGTAAGCATCAAAATCGGGTATTCGTTTTTGGAACCGGAACCGTCGATTCCGGAACCGGAACCGATGTGATTGGTTTCGGTTCAGGTTTCTAAAATACGGAATCGATCGGGACCGATTCCGGTTCTCATTTTTTGGAACCGCTAACCGTCGGGTACCCGCTGGAACCGGTGATTTACTCTTTATTGCACCATTAGTCCCTCTTTCATTGTAATTATGAATTTGGTCCCTGTGGTTTACATTTTCTTGCACTGTTGGTCCCTGTTCTTAACTTTTAGTTTGTTAAGCATAGAGACCAATAGTGTAACATAGTGTAAACCACAGGAACCAACAGTGCAATACGGTGTAAACCACATGGACCAACAGTTCAATATAATGTAAACTATAGGGATCAAATCCATAACTATTTTGAAGAATGGACCAATAGTGTAATAAAGAGTAAACCACATAGACCAAATGTGTAATTTACCCTAAAATAAAATAACTTCATCATAATGAATTAAAGAAACATCATTACGAGCTTCACTTTTTTTTTCTACCTAGACTTTGGACTAGCTTATGTATATTGATTAATTTTTGGATAACCACGAATGGTTTGGAACTATCACAGATGAACCTTTATGACTATAAGACCTTTAACAACACCTGAATTTAAACCCAAGAAAAATGGGATTTCGACTACAAGGTTGAGTTCTTGGTGTGAAACGTGAAAAGTGGTTGTCAACAATTGGATGGGAAATGAACGGACATTAGGATGAGATGCATTGAAAAAATATACGCCAAATCAGTTCTTATTTAAGTTGAAATTCATGAAAGGGTATTTGAAAAAAATATATCAACGATTTAAAAAGTACTTCTCATAAAAAATGAAGCTTCTCACATAATCTCATGTTCCATTCCACCGCAACCCCAAGTCATACGAACTACTTGAGAGTATTATGCATCTAATATAAAAATTTTATTTCAAATCCTTACTAACAATTTACTAAATTTTCATTACATAAGTCTAAAATTTATTTTCAAATAAATAAAACATATAAATGTTACCAAATGAGTGTTAGCCTAGTGGAAAGGCTTGGGCACTACATAGTGGTGAACTCGAGTTCGAGCCCGGGGGGACGCATTCTGGAGTTACGGGGGCTTCGACCCCGGGCTGCATGCTTTAGCAGTCGGGCTTCGGCCCAAAATTGTCAAGGATTAGTCTAGGCCCAATGTGGTCTGGGATACCTCTTCCAAAAAAAAAGAGCATATAAATGTTAGTTAAACATGTATTGATCTGCCTATTTGAATACTCGATAAAATACTCAAAAAACACTTTTAACCATCCGTATAAAATAATAACATATTATTAGAAAATCATATTGTAATAAATCATACATAATAAGTTGTTTCTAAATATATAGTTTTTCATATTAAAGAAGTAATAAAAGTAATAATAGGGCGTTGGAAAGAAGATGAACCGAAATAGGAACAAGAATAAACCCGCAAATATCACACGTGCCAAGAAGGGGGTTATGTCGTTGAAGGGTAGCATTTGATACAGCTGCCTCATACAACTTGCCTGTACCTTTCCCTATTATTCTTTTGTCATTTTCGATTCCCGCTATATTTCCATTTAAATGTTAACATCACCAATTATACTCTCCTATATTTGTGTCTACTCACTATCTTATATTGGTTCATATGTAAACCTGTATAATTTACATATTAACTATTTTTTATCAATTCATATATGAACTATACTGTGTAATTCACATATTAATTATTCTTAACTGATTAACATATGAACATTTGTGATTGCCATATGCACACTTGTGATTCATATATGAATGATGAATTAATTAATTGATTCAGACATTAAGTCATGGGATCATATGTGAACTAGTTAATAGTTCAAATGTGAACTAAATACGGGTTCACATTTGAACATATAATTGATATATCACAATCATGAGAGCTTGTTTGTCGTCTATTTGTAAAAGTTATGAAACTGTCCCTCTATCTTCTACGTATGCATATGAGGAATTATCCGTGATTTCACAATCAAAACTACAAATGTTTACCGGATTAAGGGCTATGATCACTTATATGTTTATATGTTTCTCAATATTTAGAATCTCATTTGCACCTCTTCCTATAGTGTGTGTGTGTATATATATAGTCGGATTCAAACGAGAACAATACATATTTGAAAGAACACTAGAACCAAAAAAAATCCAATATGATTTTGCCTTAATGACAAAAAAAGCCATGTGTATAACTTTGGCCACGACTTACAAAGTCTCGTAAATCATATTTGATTTTGTACACAAGTGAAAGATTGTGTGAGAAGTTGAGGTTAATGTGACAAGTAAATCTGAATCATTCATCACTTTTAATCTCATGGCCTCCCATTAATTGTGTTTTAGAAGGAACTTGATCTAACACATCTTAACTCGATGCATATTATCCTAATCTACATCCATTTATCATCTAACAGTTGATAACCAATTCTCACGGAAAATTGGTACTAAGACCACTTAGGACCAAAAATATGAAAATGCACTAAATGTGTATCAAACTGAATTGTAAACCAAAATATTTTCGTAAGGTTTCAAATTATTTCACGACTAATTCCAAACAATCAAAAGTTTAATAATAAAATGTATGTAGGGATATCGATTTTTTTTGGATACTTATGGAAAAGATTTAGGTAGTTTAGGAGATGATATATCTTGATTAGAAATAAATAAGGTTAGTTTATTTAGGAGATTATATGGATACTTAAGAAATTAAAAAAAAAGTTCTCTGTTAATATTTTGATACGGTTTTGGGATTTTTCAGGAAAAATCCCAGTACAGAATACCGATTTTGTTGAATACCTAGAATCGAAAACCAGACCGAGTACATGGTAGTGGTTCGGGTTCGGTTTGAAAAAATGGTCGTCGAGACTCATCCCTATTTATAATGGTCCCAAAATCAAAATAAATATATGAATGGGTCTTCTAGTATGGATTTTCACAAGCTTTTGGTCTCTCCATCTAACAAAGTTAGTTAACTTAGTTAACTCAAAGGGGCATTTTAATCATTTATCACTATTTTGACTATTCCTTAAGTAAAAATACATATTTTTAATTAAGATATATATTTTTAAGGGTTAAGTACATGGGGGTGTATCGAACTTGTCACGTTTTATCATTGTATGTACCCAACTTTAAAAATTACCAATTAATGTACTGAACTTGCTAGAATTGCCATTGTGTGTACCCAACTTTAGAATTAAACCACAAATTGGTAATTCTAGCAATGGCAAGAGTACACACAATGGAAATTCTAGCAATGGTTGGGTACACACAATGACAATTCTAGCAAGTTCAGTACATTAATTGGTAATTCTTAAAGTTGGGTACATACAATGATAAAATGTGACAAGTTCGATACACCCCCATGTACTTAACCCTATTTTTAATTAAGAAAAAAAGAAAACAATGATAAATGACTGAAGTACTCATTTGAGTTAACTGGATTAACTGATTTTGTTAAAGAGAGGAACCAAAAGCTTGCGGAAATGCATACTAGGATTCCCATTCATGTGTTTCTTTTAACTTTGGGACCACTGTAGGTAGAAAGTGTAAACCATACGCACCAAAATCTATAATTTACTCTTATTTTTATAATTATTTTCATTTTTATAGTCATTTGTAATAATAAAATTCTATTCTATTCAAAATTACAAAAAAGCAAATAAGCCAAATATTCTAAATTTTTCACAAGATCCAAATATCTCAAAACCTATGTTAAGACAAATGCCCCTAGGATTTGATAGAACTTGAAATTGAGTTTCATTTGTATCTTATATTTGGTTCCAAGAAAAGTTAGGATTTAAATTTTGAGATTTCAAATTAAACCCACAATCAACAGATTTTAAAATTTATTGAAGATGAGTGTCGTTTTAATTTCAATCCTATGGATTTCAATTTTCATCGTATTTTTACCCGCATTCATTTCATTCCAATCTTTACATACCCTCCAAACAAACAAACTACTTATAGAGCAAACTAATATTCACCAAAAGTTGAATTCCACTTTATATCCCACAAATGAAACAAGATTTATAAAAAAAGATGAGATTCAATTTCATTCTAATAATACAAATCAAACAAGATTTATACAAAAAATGAGATTCAATTCCATTCCAACAAAAGAAACCAAACAAAATTTAGAAAAAAAATCCAATTCAATTCAATACCAAATTTTACAAACAAAACACACTAAAAGTTCCAATTCCTTTTCAAAGGAATCAAAATCTTTAAAAAAAAAATCCACCAAACCAATCGATAATGAAGTCCCGTTTAATATGTGTGATTTACAACCGTATGACATTCTAATCTCGTGTTTAATTTAAATAAAAGTCCAGGACTAAATTTCATTGAGGTAGTTGGTGTCTAATTGGATTTGATAGAGTTTGTTTATAATACTATAAATATATTAAAAAATCTGTTTTTATAATGATAAATAACAAAAGTTAATTTAATTATACTTTTGATTTATTTAAATTTATTGGTGGCCTTTTAAAAAAGTAATTAATTTTTTTTATAAATTATTTCTTAAAATAATTTGATGAATAGTAGAAATTCAATTCCTTCCTTTTAAATCAAAAAAATAAAAGATTTCTTAAATTATAAAATTTAGTGAAAATCAAATAATTTCATCAAGTTTAGTTCATAAACCAAATATCATTAAAAATTTTGGTTAATTTTTTTTGGTCATTCCAATCCTTTCATTTTATTTTTTGAATTCACAAACCATACAACACCGTATGCCAAAGCTCAAAACCCACAGGATTTGAGTCTTTATTGACCCCTTTTTTTCTTTGAACAAATTAGATAAAGTTTATTTGTTGTCAATTTTCAAGTAAGTCCACTTTAGTAAGGACAATTTCAATTCTTACGGAAATTAATTCAATGCATCTCATTAGCTTTTTTTTTAACGGTAAGTTAACGTATATATACATTTCAGCAGTATCGGATCTTCTTACCGGTAATCCCACTAACCCACTGCAATCCGGTCCAACCTATGGTTGAACTCGATCGGCAGATTTTAGGGGCCCTATGGACCAACCCAACCCGGTCTTGAACCCGGCCCCGAAGGACCAGCTCCAGAGTCTGGATATCTCAGAAAATTGTCGCCTGTGAGATTCGAACCCTGGTGGTGTGGCTTTCATCCCACACACCCCGAATGTTACCTATCCAACTGAGTTAGATTAGCATTGATATTCAATCAGGATTGATTTAAGGATATTTTTTTTGGAAGAGGTATCCCAAACCACATTGGCCCCAGACTAATCCTCGGCAATTTTGGGCCGAAGCCCGATTGAGTTAAGTTCCGGTGAGACCAAACCTTTTTTGTGAAATCGGTGAGACTAATATATTTTACTTGAAACTTCACATCAAAACATTTGTGAAGGTAAAAAAAATTGAACATTCATCGTTAAAACATACTAAAAAACACTATCGAATTTTTTTTTTCTAAAAAAAGGTTAAAAAACGAAACCTTCACAGCATATTTTTTTTTGTAAAGGTTCGCATTATATATATGTAACCTTCACAGAATTTGAGCTGTGAAGGTTTCGTTTTTTAGCTTGTTTTCGATATTTTTTTGCATTGAAAGTGATTTTTAGGTCTGTGTGTTCGAGTTTTATGTACATTCACGGTGTTTTTTTGTGAAGTTTCATACGTTAGGTATTGGTCTCACGTGGTCTCACGGTAATAGCTTAGTCTCAGATGATCCTAAGTAGATTCATTGTTACACTTATTAGTATAACTTATGTTTTTATTAGATCCCAATACATATAAAGTGTATGAGAGAGAGTTTAAAATAGGAGGACCAATGGATTGTCTATCAAACATTTATCCAGTAAGCAATTACACCTAAAATATAATAGTATCATTTACTTGTCGGGTAAGATTTTTATCCACCAAAACGACATCATATGCAATTTGTCCGATAAGCACTAATTGTGTAAGAGTTTTTGTTCTCACTTATCGGGTAAGAATCTTTTTTTTTTACCATATTCATCCGTTAGGGTAATTTGACTTGATAAGGATTTATCCAGGTAATTTGACTTGATAAGTATTTATCCAATCGTACCCGATATAGTCCGGTTACCTTCCTTAACCCTGAAGACCTTTATATACATATATATATATATATAATGCATTTTTTTAAATAAATGTTTTTTGAGCATTGTGCATGATATACAGCTTGCAAGGCAGCATCTTATGCGGACAGATCTGAAAATCTGATCTGAAGCTGCAACCTTTATAATTTATATATCTTTATGTATGTATATATATCTATATCTATCTCCTCCCTCCATTTTTATCCTTTATTCTTCAATTCCATTCTTCACCCACATTCTTCTTCTTTAAAGCTGCTTCACCATTAAACCACCAAAACTCCATAAAACACATAAACTTATTCCAACATCTCCCTGTTTCACCATCCATTGATTCACACAGGATGAACCAATGGCATATGAAGACATCATTCGTGCTCTTCCTATTGATAGCAATCGCAGATACTATTAATGGAGAAGATCCTTATAGATTCTTCAACTGGAATGTCACTTATGGTGATATCTATCCTCTTGGAGTTAAACAGCAGGTATTTCAAATTTATTTCGCAATTTCTTCCAAATTTCCTCAATTTGTTCTTCTATGTCGTTTTTAAATCCTGTTACTACTAGTGTAGATCTAAATTGAATTCATACATTTTGTGTTTCAGGGGATATTGATTAACGGCCAGTTTCCGGGTCCGCAAATCGATTGTGTGACGAATGATAATGTGATTGTTAGTGTTTTCAATAGCTTGGATGAACCTTTCCTCATTACCTGGTCAGTTATCATCATCTGTTCTTTTTACCAAGTTCTCACGTTTTGCTACTGTATATACTGAACTTAAAAATCTACCATTACATTACTTACTGTAAGAGAGTTATAAAAGCTACCTAATAATGTACAAATTTGACCAAAAAAGTGTTAGCCTAGTGGTAAGGCTTGGGCACTACATAAGGCTTGGGCACTACATAGTGGTGAACCGAGTTCGAGCCCTGGTTGACGCATTCTGGAGGTACGAGGGCTTCGACCCCGGGCTGCATGCTTAAGCAAACGGGGCTTCGGCCCAAAAATTGCCGAGCATTAGTTGGGGCCCAATATGGTCTGGGATACCTCTTCCAAAAAAAAATGTACAAATTTGCGTTTTTCATCCATTAGCCGGTATTTTTAATGGGTTTGGAAAACTCAGTAAGGAATTTCTGTTTTATTGAGTTTAATCCAAACCCATTAAAAATACCTGCTATCGGATGAAAAAGGTAAATTTGTACATTATTTTCCAGTAACCCGTATTTTTGATGGGTTTGGAGATGGGTTTTTCATCAATTTGAAAACCCTGTAAGGAATTTCTTTTTTATTGAGTTTAATCCAAACCCATTAAAAATACTTGATACCAAATAAAAAAAAAGGTAAATTTGTATATTATTAGGTTGGTTTTAGAAGTGAGGTACATTAAATGGTAGATTTTTAATTTCAGTGAATACAAATTGGATACATTTTCAGGAACTAAACCTTTTTTTAATAACATGTTTTTTAATTCATGTTTATAAGACAAAATTGGATCCTAATTAGGTTTGATTGAGTGATTAATTAGTTGTTAATTGTAGTTTGTTCTTTGTATGGATTTAGGAATGGGATACAGCAGAGGAGGAATTCATGGCAGGATGGAGTTTATGGCACAAATTGCCCTATTCCACCTGGTCAGAATTTCACCTACATTCTTCAAGTCAAGGATCAAATTGGTAGTTTCTTCTACTTCCCCTCCCTTGCTTTTCATAAAGCCGCCGGAGGATTTGGCGCCATCACCGTTTCTAGCCGTCCGAGGATTCCGGTACCTTTCCCGCCACCGGCGGCGGATTACTCCATTCTTGCCGGAGATTGGTTCAAGCAAAACCACACTGTAAGTACTTAATAAGCTTAATTGGAGTAACTACATATTAATTATTATAGAAAGTGACTTATTCATTAAGCTTATAAATGGAGCTTTATGTAAGAAAAAAGAACCAAGTTTTTTCATTCTCAATTAAAAAACAAGTTCGTTCCATCTAGAGATGCCCAAATTACCGATATCTGATAAGGCCGGGCCCAGCCGGTCTCAAATCGGTCTCCGTCCAAGATTTTCCTTTTACAATTGGTCCCGGGCCGCTACCAAAAACACTCTGCCTGTTTTCCATGTACAAAGCTTCAAAGTGGTTTTAACCTTTTCTTTTCAAAAATCAATTTAAATATATATAGAAACTGGTTTGAACTTTTTCTTTCAACAATATCTTATTGCAGTACACTTTAAACTTTCTAATTGGGTTATTTATATAAGCTTTAAACATTTTCTAAATCTCTATTACACTAAAATGTTAGACTTATTTCTATAAGTATGGAATTTTGAAATTATAACCACACATTGAATTTTCATAAAAGTATTAACCAGTTTGGGCCTTGAATTGTTGTAAAAATCGAAACCGGGTCGGATCCAAACCGGTCCTTATTGTCCCGGGCCCATTTTGGCCATCTCTAGTTTAATCTTTAAAAAACCTCTTAAACAAAACCCTCCTGAAAGCAACCCTAGATACATAGATTAATTCACATTTAGACAAGACTTAATGAGAAACCAATCCAACATCTAGTTTTGATTCCGTTAATCGTAAAACTTACAGGATCTGAAAGCAATTCTAGACGGAGGCCATGATCTTCCTTTCCCCGATGGTCTTCTCATCAACGGGCGTGGATCAAACGGTTTTACATACAACGTTGATCAAGGTATATATATGTGTATATATGTATGTAGTGTCAGGATCAAATGCGAACTCATTTTTCATTGTGAACGTGAGAACGGACAGCCGAGAGCCCGCCATGTGGCATATTCAATTTGAATATTCATGTGTTATTCAAACTGATTAACACTGAAACATTCAGTTTGAATAACACATAATATTCAAACTGAATATGCCACGTGGCGCGATTTTAGTGGTCCTCATGTTGACAACCAAAATTGAGTTCACATTTGAACTTTCCTCTATGTATGTAATCATCTTCGTGACACTTCTAAAATTGTTTCGTATTGTTCTTCGAACCCGATAACTAACGCTTGAAACTTTAATCCAGGGAAAACTTATCGGTTGAGGATTTCGAACGTGGGGCTGACTACATCGATTAACTTTAGGATCCAAGGGCATAAAATGCTGTTAGTTGAGGTGGAAGGAACACATAGTCTTCAAAACACATATTCTTCTCTTGATATCCATTTGGGTCAATCTTACTCCGTCTTGATCACCGCCGATCAACCGCCTCAAGATTACTACATGGTGGTGTCCACCAGATTCACCTCGCAAATCCTCACCGCAACCTCCATTCTTCATTACAGCAACTCTCCCGGAACTTTCCCGGCTCCCCCTCCCGGTGGTCCCACCATCCAAATTGACTGGTCTTTAAATCAAGCACGCTCCATAAGGTATATTGTTTTGTAAGACCTGTGATACCACAAAATAACACTAAAACTTTAAAGCAAATGCTGTGAAGGTACAAAAAATATGGAACTTTCACAGCGTTATGTGGTGAAGGTTTAATGTTATTTACTCCCTCTGTCCCAAAAATATTCTCCACTTTTGACTTTTTAAAGTCTTTCTTTTTCGACTTTGATCTTAAATATTTTTGTTTGTGTTATATAATACTTGATACAAAATATATGAATGGGTTGTGTTTTTAATGTATTTTCATTGGTATAATTTTCATCAAGTATTATGTAACACAAACAAAAATATCTAAGGTCAAAGTCGAACAAGAAAGACTATAGAAAGTCAAAATGAATGATTAATTTTGTGACGCAGGGAGTAAATGTTATCATGGGTCACATGAAAATTGTCTGATCTCACATGATCCATAGAAAGAGATTTGAGATCATGTGAAATCAGGCTGTTTCGTGGGACCCATGAGTCCATAAGTAGTATTCATATGGTAGATAACATGGAAGCTAATGGGTTGGATTTGAACAGGCAAAACTTAACGGCAAGTGGTCCGAGGCCGAACCCACAAGGTTCGTACCATTACGGGATGGTCAATTTCACCCGGACCATCAGGCTGGCTAACTCTGCTCCGGTTATAAATGGCAAGCAGAGGTATGCTGTGAACAGCGTGTCCTTTATACCGGCGGACACCCCTCTGAAGATTGCTGATTATTTCCAGATCTCCGGTGTCTTTTCCCTCGGAACCATTTCCGAAAGCCCCACGGGCGGTGGTGGTTACCTCCAGACTTCAGTCATGGCGGCTGATTTCAGAGCGTTTGCTGAGATTGTGTTCGAGAACTCGGAAGACACCGTACAGTCATGGCATATGGATGGCCATATCTTCTTTGTCGTAGGGTAAGCGCTCAAAACTCCTTCTCTTATTTCATTGTGGAGAAGTAAATAAGTTGTTTTGGGTTTTTGGATTGAAGTGTTAATGGCTTCTCCGAGAAGTTGATAAGTCATTTTTCTGAAGAGAAATCATTTTTAACTTTTCCAAGCTGATAAGCACGTTTTTCATATAAACATACTTTGTTTTCAAACGCAATCCCTAACAACCTTTTAAGAATTCGATAACCCTTTCCTATAAAAAAAAAAAAATCCTCTACCCAGGGTTTTAGACTTTTAGTCCTGGTGCTAGCATTACTTAGTCTTAGATGACCGTAATTTAATTTTCAAATTGCCAAGGATGGGGTCTAGGCAAAACTTAGATGAACCTTGTTAAAAAAATTCAGATAACCTTTTATTTTATATAGTATTCATGATGAAGGACTTCCAAATATATATGATAAATAATATTTATTACTATATTAGGCTATTAGTAGCCCAACCCTCCCAACCCTCCTAACCCTCTCAACCTAACATGCCACATCAGCTACACATCAGCTTTTCTCCAACCCTCTCTTTACCCTCTTTACCCTCTCAACCCTCACACACGCAACACACGTAAAAGGAGCGGGTTGCAGAACCCGTCTTCACTTCATGGCGGCGTACCCCATACCCGCCCAACCTAGAAGCCCGCCGGCTTAAAAATCTGGATCCCGCCAGCGGGGGCACGCATAGCCTTAGTGCATTCTTCTTCAATACTATATAAAATAGGTGGCTCATATGTTTTCATAACATATAACTCCTTTTCTAGTTATATGACTTGTTTTTGTTATAAACCTCACATATTTTTACATCTTTGAAACCATCCAGTTTATGTATTATTCATAATGAATGTTTAGGATTATTGTTCATGAATACTATATGAAACTAGTTCTTATGTTTTTAGAATATTTAACTTTACTAAATGAATTTATTAAAATAAGGAGTTGGGAACTAAAATTTGGTTAAACAAATAGGATGGATGGAGGGCAATGGTCTCCTTCAAGCAGAACAAGTTACAATTTAAGAGATGGGATTTCGCGCTCTACAGTTCAGGTACTGAATGTTCAGTTGATCAATTGTATGATATATTTCATTAATACTATAGAACGTTTTTTTTTTCTTTTTTACCAACTTGGGATGTGTTTTTATCAAACTAGGTATATCCGCACTCGTGGACTGCGTTATACGTGCCATTGGATAATGTAGGAATGTGGAACATAAGGTCTCAGAACTGGGTTCGACAATACTTAGGTCAACAGTTTTATCTTAGAGTTTATTCACCTGCGAATTCGTGGAGAGACGAATACCCAATCCCCAAGAATGCAATTACTTGTGGGCGAGCAAGCGGTCGCAAGACTCGTCCTCTATGATCGGAGGAACACGGCTTAGGAACGGTCACGAAAGGGTGACTAGTTCTACATTTGAGGAGTTAAATTGATTTTTATCATATATTTTTTAGGTTTTCCAATTCCTCGATTATAGGTGATCACTTGATGTTTTAAGAAACGATGCCAAAGATGTTACTACTTTGTAATCACTGCCATTTATATTAAATTCGTTCAAAATAGTTCGTCAATATTTAATAAAATCAAATTAAACATATAAGTTTTGCACTAACCGGTTACAAATAGAAATTACCAAACTACCCTCATACTAATCCTCAAATACCTTTGACAAAGGTTTATGCAAATTAGGGTGAGTGGTTATAATAATTTAAAATTTTTAATTGCTCATCGTAAATTTGGCTTGAAAATGTAATACAGATTCGATGCTAATATATGTGATAGTGCCTAAAAATTTGTAAGAACCTTTTACAATGATGGGAAGGCATTGCACCTTCACAAGAAATTCTTCTCACACACATCACCGTCATAACCAATTTTTTATATTTCTAATGTATAAAATGATCTGATTTTAACATCCGTAGGGACGAAAATAGCTTTCCCCTACAATTAGTGATACGAAAACCTTGTAAAAAGCAGTGAGTCATACAAGATAGCTATAGTCGTAGCCAGTAACGCATCTATTTTCAGACATGGGGGACCATGGGTGCCCTTATTTTCAAAGTGCTTAGTAAGCCTTGTTTAATTTTGTCCACCAAGAAACTTTTGATTAAATATGTATTCAAGTCCCCTCTAGTAGTCCCACTTCACTTCCAAGACTTCAATGTTAGTAACAACCATTATCTGGAAGTTCAGAAACGGGAAAGTGTACCATACGGCAGGAGGCAACAAGAAGATTTTCGTGAGCAGTCATATCCAAGCCTATTCTTTCTATTGGTTTAAGAATAGATCTAGTTGTAACCTGGCAAAGCTCGAAGACGTTGAATTTCGTTGTTAGCTTCTTGCAATTGTTGTTGGAGTGATGCTATGAATCCGTTATCCATTATCCTGCGCAAATAGCTTAAAGAGAACTCAAAGAAAAGGTTAGTACTAAGGCGCACTTTTCACCGAATGAAATTTTTCTCAAAACGGAGCCCCACGGTGGGCGCCAAACTGTTTATGTAAAAAATTACACAACTCGATGTCGTAAGAAACTTGTGTGAGGCTTAACCGTCGAGAGAAAGAAATTACAATCAATGATAAGTGCGGAAAAGTAAAATGAGACAAATAATTTGATGACGCAGGAAAAACCTCACGACGGAGGAAAAAACCTGCGGTCGACCTAAAAGATAAGTCGACAGAGCACTATATTCACCAATCAGGGGTGACGTCCTTCAGGTATACAGCTTTGGTCGTACGATTACAATTGAGAAAACTATGAAATCGAATGTAAATTACAGATGATTCTCAAGAATAACTGCTATAGAACTTGTGAGCTTCGGATAGACTTCGTGTGTTGCAATGCTGGCTTGATTCTTCTTTTATAGTAGCTTGATAATAACGGTCCAACGGTATTGTGGCTCATCAATGATTGAATCGTAACCGTCCAACGTTATTGTCTTTAATTAATGCTTAGAGAGTAACTGTCCAACGGTACTGCTGAGAGTTAATGTCTAGATTGTAACTGCTGCGAGAATCTTGCTTGTAACGGTCGATCTTGATGCTGTCGAACGATACATAACTTACGACTTGCTCGTTGTAATGATGGACTTCAACGAGCATAGCATAGTACTCAATTTCAAATTTCCTCAAAGGTGGACAATTGTTAGATATGATAATCAGCTTGCCTGCATCAAACATATAAACTTTGTATATTTATTCGTTAGTACCGTCGTACGACAATATAGTCATCGTGCGTCTTATTCGTTGCATACGTTCGATGCTTAGTGATCTTTGTTCGATAGTCCTCTTAGGTTTTATCTCAGGACCTTATCTTAATACAGGACTATTGTCCTAACATTTGTCTTACGATTATAATCGGTCGTCGTGCGATTGTGGATTTTTACCCTAACAATCGTATAAACACATATTTTTATAGGACACTTAAAATTTTAAAACACGTTTTCTAATATTATTTATAAAATAGCTAATACGACACTTTATTTTAAAATTTTCTTACAAAACTTACTTGTTAAAATGTCCAAAGAAATTTTACAAACTTGCCGCAACATTTTTACATATGACACTTTATCGTTTAGTCCTGTAAAACAAAATATATTGGGATACTTACACCTCTTTGACATCCTATAAACCCAATTCTTTTGTAATGTGCCTATTTAAAAAACACTATTTGATAGTTTATATGCTTCTTTTTCTTGCTTGGGTAATAGATAGACTTGAAATTACTTGGAAGATGAAAATAATTATATTTACCATTGTAATTTCTTAGGTGAAGTTGTCTAACTTTCAAGCCTTCTTGTCGACAATGATAAAAATAAATGCAAGAAGATGTTTTAGAATTGATGAACTTGTCTCACTTTGAGTATACATGCATACCACAAGCAATCAAAAGGTTAAGGTGACACTAAGGTGGCGTTTGGTTCGCAGAATGTTTTTAGATGAAATGAAATCTGTCAAAGAAATTTGACTTTGAAAAAATTGGAATAGAATATTGTTAGGTTTGACCACCTGTTTGGTTAGCAGAATTAGAATGAAATCTGTTAAAGGAATTGGAATACAATTTGGTAAGTGACCGAAATACCCTTTTATGTTTTTTTCGTTTCTGGCCGCCTGGCCGGTGGTGGTGGTTCCAAGTGACGGTGGCGGTTGCCGGTGGCGGTGGTGGCCGGAGGTGGTGGCCGTCATGAAAGACTAGTTTTGGGCCTTTAATTAAGTTAGTTATGATGCCCATGTTCTGCCTTACTATACGTTCGAGCAATAGATTAGGTAAAAAGGATCGTTAACATGCATAAACGTCAGTTGCTAACCAATGAATGTCTAGCCCAGCGGTTGCAGGTAACATCCTTGCGCTTGCCTTGAAAGATAGGTTGGCGCGGGTTCGATCCCCGCTTGATGCAAAAAAGGCCAAAGGCCTTATAGACCTCTTCTGCGGTATCCAGCTCTTGACCGGTCTTCAGGTCGGTTCAGGGGCAAGTCCATGGGTTGGCCTTCGGGTCGACTCATGGGCGCGCGGGATTAGTCGGTGCCCGTATGGATCCGGATACCCCCAGAACGTGTGTGTGAGTTAAATTGCCGTTAAAAAAACGTCATTTTGCTAAATTTGGCCCTCTTCTATACAAACTCTGTTAGAATATGTGAAACCCCTAGATTAATCTCCAAAAGAGCCCTTGAGGAGAGAAGGGGGTTCCAACATATATAGTGAAGATTTGGTCCAAGTCTAGCCGATGTGGGACTCTAACACGCCCTCTCCAACAAAGGCTAGATAGAAAGCCTAGAAGGGTCACGTGAGGACTAGCAGAGGTGGGACTCTAACACGGCTCCTCCAACAGAGGCTAGATAGAGAGCCTAGAAGGCTCACGAGAGGACCAGGAGAGGGTCAAGAGAGTGCCGGCATGTGAGTCCGTAGAGTGGTAGACCTTGGCTCTGATACCATGTTAGTTTGTGTGGAACCCCTAGATTAATCTCCAACTTGCAATGTGCTTATAAGGGTCTTGGACTACTCCACTCATAGCCAATTGGTTTTGAGTTGGAACCCCACAAACGTACATGGTATCAAAGCAACTCTCTCATCACCTTCCAATCTGAGGTGGTTAAGAGATTGGACGCTCAGGAAGCAGGGCTTCGGACCCTTCAGGAGAAGGTGGCTGAACTATCTTCAGCTGTCAGCACCTTCACCTCCACTGCTCCTCCACCGCCGTCGTTCACCACCACTGACCGGGATGCGCTTCAGTCCCTGGTCAGTGCCACATCTTCCAACCGCAAGCTACAGGAAGATCTTGCCTCTCTCCTTCAGAGGTGCCTATCAACAGCTACCGTAGGCAGGGCACCTGTTGAGGGGGAGAGACAAACAGCACCTCAACCACACGGAGATCATTCCATTTATTCCCCCTCCACCAACTGGAACATCAACAATGAGGAGGAGGGAACAAACGAAGACGACGACGACGATGATGATGATGAAGATGACTTCGTCGTGGAAAAGGTTGCTAATGCCGCACCAACGCCCACTCCAGGGCCTGCACAACCTCAGGGGGAGAACCCTGGTGCTCCTAGTATGTCAATTCATCCATCCTCTCCCTCCACTTCTGATAATCTACCCATCTCCTCTCTCTTCAAAACCAAACCTGCCCCTAAAACCATTACCCTAACCGATAGCTCTCCTGAAAACTCACCCATAAATAATCTTCAAATAGTTGTCTACCAACCACCCAACCAATCTAACCCTGAACCTACACCTCAACCAACCCCTGAACCAACCCCTGAACTCGAAACTCAGGAGGTTAACTTCGGTTCTGTTACTGGTGACATTATTCGCCTTATGGAGAATAGTCCATCAGAACAAACAAGAGCTGAACTTAACCGAATGACGTTCAGAGTAACCCCTCTAAACCATGAATCTTTACCATCACATCCTGTCACCCGTTTTCACGCTGAAGCCTCATCTTCTAGAACCCAAGAACACCAAGCCCCTCCTGAAACCGTAATCCTATCGTCAGATGATGAATTCATCTCTGATGATTTTTCTACCCCTGCCTCTTCACCAAGATCTCCTCCCTCTAATTCTTCTCGTTCTGAAGGAGAAAACTACCCTGACACTTCTACTACTGTGAACAGGGATGGGCGTTTAGACGCTGTGATAGAGCGACTCGAGAGTACAAGAGTAAAAATTCCTCTTCGTACCTCTTGGGACTCTGAGTTCGCCTATCTATCACAGGAGGAGTACGAGCTGGCAATAAGAGCTCAGGAGGAGCACAATAAAAAGCAGAAGGAAGCCTTCCTCTCTGCTCAAGCTGCGAAAAATCTTGCTTTTGACTTCGTCGAAGAATATGAAGAAATAAGTGCTGATCCTATTCTAGCACAGAAGGCTGTTTTGAAAGTCTTCAACAAGAGGACTGAGGAACAGATAGAGGAGGCAGACAAAGAGCTTGACTGGTGCAGAGACCGACTTCATCTCAGAAAGCACGGTGCCAGAATCGTAGGAATTCATCTTCGCCGAAACTGGGGAAAGAAAGGAGTTCCTGGCAAAACCTGGCTCACCGTCAAACGCTCAAAAGTAAAGGACGTAGAGCACACTCTTGACAAGTTAGACCGATACAACTTGTCAGAGTGGAATGTGTTGGGTTTTTCGTGGGATCCCTCGGATCAAACTGATTCGAGGATTACCGTGGATGTTCGAATCCTCACTGGTTCGATAAATCCCATAGGTTTAAAATCTGAACAGATAAAAGCCTATGCTATCAAACACACACTGGTCTGATTGTAATGCGGAAGCGATTAAGCAAAAACCCTAAAAGCTTACAGATCTTTAATCAATTTCGTTCAATCAATTCTAATACGGTTTCGATGGTTTACCTGGATTGCTTGAGATTTAGTCCACCGGTGATCGACCAACGAATGTTCTTCTAGTTGAACCAAATGAAAACCCGAAGACTGAAAACCGAATCTGGAATCCAAGGGAAGGGTGGCGGCGCCGGCTGGAGAGAGAGAGGGGGAGAGAAACTGAAACTGATTTTAGTTGGCTAAAAGCTTAACTTTTTCCTTAACCCATAAGCCTTATTTATATGGAGGAAAAATACAGTTTGAATAAGATCCAGTTTCCATATAGTAATTATCTCAAATCTTTTTCCTTTTTAATTACTGGAAAAGAATTTGCTTATGATAATTATATATATTTATCTAATATATATATTACTTTATTAATTAACTATTATATATTTATCTTTTCTAATAAATATATAATGTAACTAATTAATTAATAACCCTCTGCCTTTGGTAATTCTGACTGAAAATACCCAATTGATTTATAATTCACTATTATAAATCATAACTCTCCATTTCCGGGTTTCATTTAACTTATTCGATTTATAGGTCCTCACAGGTGTGACCCTCAAGTGTCTTGTAACATTGGATGTGTAATTACTTGGTTTGTCAACTCTGCACATAATTCCTAACAGAATGAAATTAGAAGCCTACTTCACAAAGCCAATAAAAATTACAGGGCTGAAGTAGAAGAAGTCATTGATGGACTTATCGCTCAAATCAGAAGAACAACCGAAATACCTGATGTCCTGCTCCAACCTCCCTCTGCTCTGCCAAAGCCTCCTGTTCGACGATCAGCAGGCACTTCAACAAGGAGACCCACTCCTTGCATGCCCAGGACTGCATACAAGCCAATGGATCTCTCGATGCTTGATCTCTCCTTTCCTACTGGAGTAACTCTCTCTGAAGGTCAAGTCATCAGAGAACCCGTTCACGGTATTTGTGTAGGTGACAACCTCAACATCCTTCGCTTTCAACACTTCAGCGAACTACACAAAGCACCCACTGAACACTTGGTGTCAGTCCTCTTCATTGCAAAGAAAGAAAAGAAAAACAAAGACAATAAAGAATTTGTTCGTGCTGTCAGAGCTATCCTTGATCACAGAATAGCCAATGGTGAAACTCCATTCACTATACAAGTTAAGACTGAAGAAATTAGTGAAGACTCTGATAGCTAGAACTTTTGTAATTTCCTTTCAGTACTTCATTCATGTACTTTTGTATTTTTCTTTACTCTTGTAAAAACTTATATGAGATTAATGGAAATGCATTTCAGTGCATCGTACTTTATTCCATCATAGTACTGAAAAAGATCCCTCAAAACAGTAAATGGGACATGTACCTTTATGAGTTCTATTTCCTACTGTTTCATCTAGACTTAGAATTATTTCTAACCTTTCTAGACTTAGACAATTTCTCTGTTGTCTTATCATTATCATTTAGGGGGAGATTGTTGATCCAGCTCTCCTAAGACCTGATGAAATGATAATGATCCTGTTACTTTACTTAGTGAATAGGTTTTTACTTCTGTTATAGCTTGAGGAATTATCACTTAGATTGTTCAGTGGTATTCCATGTTACTTATGCTGTAACTTATTTTTATAATCATCAGGATCAGGATCAGGAGATGAACGAGTCTGTTCTGACGTCTACTGATCCTGACCACCGAAGTAAAGACCTCCTGAAGACATCAAGATCATACTCAAGAACCATCAGCGAAGTCGAAGAATTAGCTGATGACAGGACCAGCATGCTCGTGATCTGAAGACGGAACTCAGTGATAGCAGGATGCTCAAATTCGTATGACATCCTGAAGACTCATCAGGATACAGTGACCTCTGTTCAAACTCAGTATCAGAGCATTCCTCACTGATCAGTATCCTGATCCTGGAGGATTTGTGTAATGTCTTAATCTATTGCACAAAAGGATTATCCGCCTTTACTAACACAAAAAGTACATAAGGACAGTCTCTTTTCTGTTCCCTCCGTACTTATCAGACCTCAAGGCAACTGTTTACATGAACCCTCTTTTGCACACCATGCAAAGGATATTTGTTTATAGTAAATAGTACATAGGACCACTTAGAATGTGACACGTACACAAAAGTGTGTCTGCATGCATTTAATGCATGGGGTATAAATAGGACTTGAAGAGAGGTTCTCCAAACCACTTCTTCACCCTACTTATCACCCAAATCCTTTCTCTCTTTATCCTTCTATTTTCTATCTTCTCTAGTCTTCTCACTCTAGTGCATAGTGAAAGAAACTTAGATTGTTTAGTTTAGACTTTGAGTCTTTTCTATTTCCGCAACAATCTGTAAATTCATATTGTTAATATAACAAAGAATTTAAAAGTGAAATTCGGTGTGATTATATTCAACCCTCCCTTCTATAATCCCATACACTATCCTTACTTGAAGGTCACCCCTTTGGGACCAACAAGTGGTATCAGAGCAGATACAAGCTCTCTTCTTCTTTTAGAAAAATCTTGTGATCCTCTCTCTCTTAATCCATGGCTCTTCAAGCTAAGGATAACTACTTTGATACCGGTTCTGCTGGAAAACCTCCAAGGTTTAACAAAGACAACTTTGCTCTTTGGAAAACCCGGATGAAACTCTTCCTATCCGGTTCTGATCCTCAAATTCCATATTTCTTGGAAAATGGACCACATGTGCCTACACAAGTTGCGCACCACTTATCGCTCCGGTTTGTATTTTGTTTCTTTGCAGAATGAGTGTACGGGTTTGGTATCTTTGGAACCAGATCCTCTAGATACTCCATTATGTGCGTTGGTTCAACCAATTGCTTTTGGCACCTGGCTTCCCAAAAAGGATCTTTGCACCGGTTAATCTGACAGAACAAAGGCTCATTGTTAGTATCATCACACTCAGACATTGGGAGATTTACCTTTGGCTGAACGGGGGATAGATTTTCTTTTGGAGTTTGTTCCTCATATCCCTCTTGCTCAAAGTCTTCGCCATCCGATTGTTCACCCATTGTTTCATCTTGTAAAATTAAAGAGCCGTTAGAATCATCGGATTTAACAAATGGTTGACTTACCTTTTGTTGAAGAGAGGATTGGTCCGGCGAGGATTCTTCGGATGGATCACTTGCATTAAAGCTCCGAGTCCATCTAGGCAGTCATTATCAAAGTATTCTTCGGTTGCATTAACCTGCCATGAAAACTCTTCGTCAGAATCATCAGAATCGGACCATGGTGGAATTACCTCCTGTTGAGTCATAGATCGATCCATTGTCGAAAGCTCTTCGATTCGTGTCGGCTCATGTGGTGTTGTAGACTCCTTTAGCCTAACCGTTTCCTCTCTGACTTCTTTCATCGGGGGTGATGATAATTCGATCTCCGGTTCGACAACCTGCAGATTAGGAATTTGGTCAGTTTTGGGCATAGGTGGTCCCACAACAACCTTACCTCCTCTCGTAGCGATAAACACTTCAGCTTGTTCGTCTATTTCCACATGAGGATATGCTCCCTTGACTTTTCGGAGGAACTGGTCGGTACTTTTGTATATTCCTGCAACGAAATTCACGAACCCTTGGATTTGTTGTTCTTCGTTTGTGCTCGCCTTTCCTTGTTCTGGTGAAAAATGATGGAACAACTGTTCGATTATTCCGCCACTTTATTTGCGCAAGAATTGGCTTCCAAGTGTGGTATTCCGTTGGAGGAGCGTTTCCGCAGTTTGTGCATTTTATTTGCGGCTCATCGGATGATGAAATCCCGTTCAGCTGTGCTGGTTTGCTCTCCTCCTCATCAGTGGACCAGTCTAGATAATGTGCCTCTAAGTCGTCCAGGAGCTTACGTGCTTCCGTAACTGTCTTATAATGATAGATACCACCACAAAATGAGTCTAACCATAATCGAGAATCGTTAGTCAACCCGGCATAAAATATATCCATCACCTCTTTATCATCAATACCATGGTTTGGAAGCTTCAAGAGTAAATCCTTATATATTTCCCATGCTTTCGCAAGATGTTCTTTTCCTTGTTTAAATTGCCGAATTTCTGCTTTTATTTTATTAACCTTGGAAATGGGAAATACCTTGACAAAAAGGCAGATTTTAAATCTTTCCAGGTCGTAATGGATCTTGGGGTTAATCTTTTAAACCAGTCTTTTGCCTTATCTGTCAAGGTAAAAGGAAATACTCGAAGTTTTACCTCGTCTTCCGTAGTGTTGAATAGATCACAGATGTCTTCGAATGCTTCGAGGTGTTGATATGGTTCTCCGCTAGGTCTTCCGTCAAATGATATAGTGATGATCATTTTGATTAGTCCTTTGTTGATCTCCATATCTGCAACACAAGAGAAATACCCAGAGTAGCACGAAAATATAAAAGAGAAAAATTAAAAATTAAAAGCTAAACTATAAAGCAAATAACTTAATCGGGAATAAATTCTCAATCAAGGATCGATTAACCAACTAAACTCTAGTATCCAACTAAGCAACCATTCCCCGGCAACGGCGCCAAAAACTTAAAACCCCTTTTCTAATTACACCACACAAACTTATTGACTTATTTCATTCCGGAAAAATAAATAAGTTGTTTTGGGTTTTTGGATGAAAGTGTTAATGGCTTCTCCGAGAAGTTGACAAGTCATTTTTCTGAAGACAAATCATTTTAACTTTTCCATGCTGATAAGCACGTTTTTCATATAAACATACTTTGTTTTCAAACGCAATCCCAAGGATGGTCGTAATTTAACTTTCAAATTGCCAACGATGGGGTCTAGGCAAAACCTAGATGAACCTTATTAAAAAAAATTCAGATAACCTTTTTACTTTATATAGTATTCATGATGAATGACTTCCAAATATATATGATAAATAATATTTATTACTATATTAGTGCATTCTTCTTCAATACTATATAAAATAGGTGGTTCATATGTTTTCATAACATATAACTCCTTTTCTAGTTACAAGACTTGTTTTTTATTATAAACCTTAAATATTTTTACAACTTCGAAACCATCTAGTTTATGTATTATTCATAATAAATGTTGTGTTACATATTTATGATAAATATTTAAGGTTATTTAGGATTATTGTTCATGAATACTATATGAAACTAGTTCTTATGTTTTTAGAATATTTAACTTTACTAAATGAATTTATTAAAATAAGGAGTTGGGAACTAAAATTTGGTTAAACAAACAGGATGGATGGAGGGCAATGGTCTCCTTCAAGCAGAACAAGTTACAATTTAAGAGATGGGATTTCGCGCTCTACAGTTCAGATACTGAATGTTCAGTTGATCAATTGTATGATATATTTCATTAATACGATAGAACTTTTTTTTCTTTTTTACCAACTTGAGATGTGTTTTTATCAAACTAGGTATATCCGCACTCGTGGACTGCGTTATACGTGCCATTGGATAATGTAGGAATGTGGAACATAAGGTCTCAGAACTGGGTTCGACAATACTTAGGTCAACAATTTTATCTTAGAGTTTATTCACCTGCGAATTCGTGGAGAGACGAATACCCAATCCCCAAGAATGCAATTACTTGTGGGCGAGCAAGCGGTCGCAAGACTCGTCCTCTATGATTGGAGGAACACGGCTTAGGAACGGTCACAAAAGGGTGACTAGTTCTACATTTGAGGAGTTAAATTGATTTTTATCATATATTTTTTAGTTTTTCCAATTCCTCGATTATAGGTGATCACTTGATGTTTTAAGAAACGATGCCAAAGATGTTACTACTTTGTAATCACTGCCATTTATATTAAATTCGTTCAAAATAGTTCGTCAATATTTTATAAAATCAAATTAAACATATAAGTTTTGCACTAACCGGTTACAAATAGAAATTACCAAACTACCCTCATACTAATCCTCAAATACCTTTGACAAAGGTTTATGCAAATTAGGGTGAGTGGTTATAATAATTTAAAATTTTTAATTGCTCATCGTAAATTTGGCTTGAAAATGTAATACAGATTTGATGCTAATACATGTGATAGTGACTAAAAATTTGTAAGAACCTTTTACAATGATGGGAAGGCATTGCACCTTCACAAGAAATTCTCCTCACACACATCACCGTCATAACCAATTTTTTATATTTCTAATGTATAAAATGATATGATTTTAACATCCGTAGGGACGAAAATAGCTTTCCCCTACAATTAGTGATACGAAAACCTTGTAAAAAGCAGTGGGTCATACAAGATAGATATAGTCTTAGCCAGTAACGCATCTATTTTCAGACATGGGGGACCATGGGTGCCCTTATTTTCAAAGTGCTTAGTAAGCCTTGTTTAATTTTGTCCACCAAGAAACTTTTGATTAAATATGTATTCAAGTCCCCTCTAGTAGTCCCACTTCACTTCCAAAACTTCAATGTTAGTAACAACCATTATCTGGAAGTTCAGAAACGGGAAAGTGTACCATACGGCAGGAGGCAACAAGAAGATTTTCGTGAGTAGTCATATCCAAGCCTATTCTTTCTATTGGTTTAAGAATAGATCTAGTTGTAACCTCGCTAATAGGTGGTCGGATTGGTGTATTTCGCCTTTTTCTTGTTTTTGACTTTTTTGGGTTGTAACCTCGATAAAGTGTTCTAGCTTCTCGTTAGAGTTTTTTTTTTTTTTCTGGTTTGCTTGGGGAGGGTGATGGCCTTGCCGAAGCTCTCCTATTTGCTTGCTTTTTCCGTTAAAAGAAAACGATTCAATATAGTTTTATTGTTACTTGATTCTTTAATGTTTGACTAGATCTACTATTGTTACTTCAAGAAAATTGTATTTATAGAACGTCAACAATGTTTAAGTATTCTAATAGATCGTTTTAAAGGTCTTAGGTTTATCAGACTGTCTAAACGATAAACTGTTATATATCTAAAAGTGTTGTAATAAGTTTACGAGATATAACCAAAGGAGTGTTAGCCTAGTGGTAAGGCTTGGGCACTACATAGTGGTGAACCCGAGTTCGAGCCCTGGGAGACGCATTCTGGAGGTACGGGGGCTTCGACCCCGGGCTGCATGCTTTAGCAGTCGGGCTTCGACCCAAAATTGCCGAGGATTAGTCTGGGCCCAATGTGGTCTCGGATACCTCTTCCAAAAAAAAAAGTTTACGAGATATATTTAGCTGTCTTATCGTATAAACACATATTTTTATAGGACACTTGATTTTTTAAAACACGTTTTCAAATATTGTTTTATAAAATAGCTAATACGACATTTTATTTTAAAATTTTCTTACAAAATTTACTTATTAAAATGTCCATAGAAATCTTACAAACTTGTTGCAACACTTTTACATATGACACTTTATCGTTTAGTCCTGGAAAACAAAATATATTGGGATACTTACACCTCTTTGGCATCTTATAAACCCAAATTTTTTTTTTTTGTAACGTGCCTATTTAAAAAACACTATTTCATAGTTTCAACTTTGAATGCTACTTTTTCTTGCTTGGGTAATCGATAGACTAGAAATTACTTGGAAGTTGAAAATAACTATATTTTACCATTGTAATTTCTTAGGTGAAGTTGTGTAACTTTCAAGCCTTCTTGTTGACAATGATAAAAATTCAAGAAGATGTTTAGAAATTACTTGGAAGATGAAAATAACTATATTTTACCATTGTAATTTCTTAGGTGAATTGATGTGTAACAGCCCAGGCGACCGTGGTTCGATATTGTCCGCTTTGGAGACACAGGGCCCTAACCGGTCACCCCTACTCCCTCACGGTTTTGCTTTGGAGTTGCCCAGTCCAGGTCACAACCCAAAACGCGTCTCACCAGGTGAGGTATCAACACACCTTATAAGGAGTGCTTCGTTCCCCTCACCAGCCGATGTGGGACAAGCTGTTACACTCTCCCCCCCTTACGGACACAACGCCCCCGTTGTGCACATCGGCCCGGTCCTAGCTCTGATACCATCTGTAACAGCCCAGGCGACCGTGGTTCGATATTGTCCGCTTTGGAGACACAGGGCCCTAACCGGTCACCCCTACTCCCTCACGGTTTTGCTTTGGAGTTGCCCAGTCCAGGTCACAACCCAAAACGCGTCTCACCAGGTGAGGTATCAACACACCTTATAAGGAGTGCTTCGTTCCCCTCACCAGCCGATGTGGGACAAGCTGTTACATGATGTTTAGAAATTACTTGAAAGTTGTGTAACTTTCAAGCCTTCTTGTCGACAATGATATAAATAAATGCAAGAAGATGTTTAGAATTGATGAACTTGTCTCACTTTGAGTATACATGCATACCACAAGCAATCAAAAGGTTAAGGTGACACTAAGGTGGTGTTTGGTTCACAGAATATGTTTAGATGGAATGGAATATGTTTAGATGGAATGGAATCTGTCAAGGGAATTTGACTTTGGAGGAATTGGAATAAAATATTGTTAGGTTTGACCACCTGTTTGGTTAGCAGAATTAGAATAAAATCTGTTAAAGGGATTGGAATGTGTTTGTTTAGTTCACAGAATGTAGCTTTGGAATTGAAATGCAATTTTGGTAAATGACCAAAATACCCTTTCGTGTTTTTTTCGTTTCTGGCCGGTGGTGGTGGTTGCCGATGACGGTGGTGGTTGCCGGTGACGGTGGTGGTTGCCGGTGACGGTGGTGGTTGCCGGTGGCGGTGGTGGCCGAAGGTGGTGGTGGCGGTGGTGGCTGGAAGTGGTGGCTGTTGGTGGTGGTGACCGGTGGTAGTGGTCGGTGGAGACCGATGTCGGTGGCCGGAGGTGGTGGCCGTTGGTGATGGTGGCCGGTGGCGGTGGTAAGTGGAGGCCAGTGTCGGTGGCCAGAAGTGGTGGCGGTGGCTGGTGGCGGTGGCCGGAGGTGGTGGTGCATATTAGGATGAAGGGCAATTTTGGCCAAAAAAAAAAATTTTGACAATCCATTCCAACCAAAGGGGCCCTTTGTCATGGAATGCAAATCCTCTACTTAAGGATCTTGATGGAATTCAGAGATTTCATTCCATCCGAATCCATAAACCAAACAATAGAAAGGAATTTGGTTAAAGAAATCCATAAACCAAACAATAGAAAGGAATTTGGTCAAAGAAATTCAGGAATCCAATTCCATTCTATTCCATTAGAATGCATGAATCAAAAGCCAAGGGTTTGATAGAAAACAAAAGGTCAAAATAACTTTTGTCTTCAAGGAATCTTATGATGAGATAAATGGTTGTTAAGGAACAATTACCCTAAATGAAACAAGGAGGCTAGATTAAAACAAAGGTGTTGTGGAGATCAAAACTCAAAGTTGATCTTCGTACTTCTTGTAACACTGAAGTTGGACTACATAGATAAAAGTTGAAATTCGACGTCATTGAAAATTGACTACATGACAGACTAGTTTTGGGCCTTTAATTAAGTTACTTATGATCAAGGTTCAAAAAGGCGTGAGGCGTGGCGTGGCGGCAAGGTCAAGCCTTAAGCTTTACGAGATATGGCGAGGACGCGGCGTTTTCCAAGGCGTGACATACGGCGGAAAATTTGTATGTCATATATAGAATTATACATATACATATATGTTTTATATAAATTATTTTAATCAAATAATGGAGTTGAAATTGTACATTCATATTAAAAGAAGAAAAAACATATTGATTATTATTATAAAAGTAGTTTTTGATTGAATATGTATGATAAAACATACGAAGGTAACTTTATAACTTCGTTTTGATCGTGAAACCATAACATTTATGAATTCGTGGTACTGTGAGTGATGAGATTAGATAAATTTATAAAAACGAGAAAATTAAAGTTAAATATGTAACAATACAAAAGATAAAAAAAATAACAAAAATCAAAAAAAACCAATAGAAAAAACCACGTCTTACAAAAAACGCGTGCCGCGGCGCGATATGGCGCGCCTTGAGGCGCCATGGCGTGAGCCACGCCTTACAGAAACGCTATGGGACATTTCGTAACGGCGGAGACGCGTCTTACGCCATATCGCGCCATGACGCACGCCATGGCACGCCTTTTTGAACACTGGTTATGATGCCCATGTTCTGCCTTACTATACGTTCAAGCAATAGATTAGGTAAAAAGGATCGTTAACACGCATAAACGTCATTTGCTAAAGTTGGCCCTCTTCTATACAAACTCGATACATCCTTGTAGTTGTTATTTAATCCTCGAGAACTTGAGGAGGTAGTTAATCTCACACATATAATCGGTCGGTTAAACAAATGACTTTTACAGCCTCACATTAAACATAAAGCCACGCAAACTAATCACCTCTATAATATGTTATATTTCTAACCCAAAAATTAAAAAATCTTTGTAACACCCCAGTTTCCCATATAGATAAATAATGCAATAACCATAACAATCCCAATGATCTAAAGCAGCGGAAATGATATAAAGTACTTAATCAAAAGAAAACGTGTCTAAATGCACGTGGAACAACCCTCCACGGCTGAGATAGAAATTTTACGTAAGAAAATAAATCAGGGCCGACTCTAACTAGACATCAGACCTTATCCTTGCCCTTCTCTCTCCCTCGGGTTACTCCTGTAACAGATAAGAAAGAAAAGAATTTGGAAAGCGAGGGTTAGACCATAAGGTCTAGTGAATTCCCCCGAAACAGTATATAAAACAATTCCAGCCTACTGGCCATAAATCAAGTTAAAACCCACTGAATGTGTGCGGACAAAGAAATGAATACAATCCAGGCCCAGTCCAGGTCACCTGACAATAACTCCCAAGGGACATAGTCCCGAGGTACCCCCAAGTGGCGGATCAGACCAAATGGTAAACTCCCAAGGAACGCGAGGTTCGAAGGTACCCAGTGTCTATAGTGCATCACACCAGTCAAATCATCAAATAATTACCAATTTAAGCATGCTTAAACGTGAATTTAGTTTCATATCAATTCATATCACAATATCATTTAAGTTGTCAAACATTATCATTCCAAAAGCATTTCAAAACAGAATGAGCATTTAAAAGACAGTTTTAAAACAGTAATCCCATCCAATTCAGGCAAGAGAACTCACCTGATCGAAGAACTCGACTCGCGGTTATCTCAGGTCCTCCTCCTACTGAATCTGTAAAGATTCTAAGGCATTATGATTCGCGCTTAATAAAACCCACTAACTATGACACCCATAGGCAGACTAGCACGGGGGTTCCGCTACGGAAATTCACTACGGAAATTCCTCTCCGGAAACTAACCCTACAATCGAAACCTTCCAAAAACCAACTCGGGGAACACTTTCCCGACTCGGGAAATAGCATTACCCGATTCGAACAACCAGACCCAAAACCCGACTCGGGAAAACCACTTTTCCGACTTGGGAGAACTATTTTCCGACTCGGAAAATTTCGAGGTCAAAATGACGGCTTAACTAGCCCATTTCCTGATTCGGAAAACATAGGTTTCCAATCCGGGAAAGACATAACGAAACAAAATACCTAATACCAACCCGAAGATTTCCCGACTCGGAAAATACTTTTCCGACTCGGAAAACACGATATCCCGACTCGGAAAACATGTTTCCCGATTCGGGAAACATGAATCCCGATTCGGGATTCGAACTCGGAAAACCGAACAGATTCGCAAAATGTTCTAAATCTCGATGAAAACTGATCCAATTGACTCCAAAGCAATTCTAGAAGATCACCAAACCATTCTTGTATCAATATATATAAGTTGTACGTAAAATAACATCGAGATCTTACCTCGGCGATGATTTCTCGACCTTGAAGATGATGAAATGGCTCCAAGCTCCTCTCCAAAAACACACACTAAGCACACACTAATCTTTTTCCCCAAAATGGCAAAGATTAGAGTTTCTATACCATTTATAGTATGGGCCATGGGGCTAAGCCCATACCTAAAATAGTTAAACCAATCCAATTAAGTTGAGTTCTAAAAAAATAGACACAAATGGCCCCTCTCCTGAATATTTCTCTCACAATGGTCATTTCACCCCAAACTTTACTTACTTAATAAAATCGGAAATTCCGGTTATTACAATCTTGTTGTTAGTTGTTGCACACTAATCAAACCTAAAATCACTATTTCCATGTGTTTGAAACTTCTTGCACACTTCTTGCATCACTAACTCACTAAAATCACAATTATTTTCTTTACTTTTTTGGTTGGAATTGTTTCTGATCAACTGTGAAAATGTGTAAAACATCAACAAATAAAATACCAGTCACAATGTATAAAAAAAATGGATTTCGAAACTATATATTACATTCATTGAGAAGAATAAGGGACTTCTTTTATCTGCAAAGTCATTGTTTGATAAAAATAAGCTAGCTTACAAGTCAGTTTATAAGCTCTTACACGTTTGGATGGATCATAGCTTATAAGTTAGCATTTTGAAAAGCTAAGGAGAGTAGCATCTAGTGACTTATATAAGACTTTTTATTTTTTTCCAAATATATACTTGCTACTTTTTACACTACCAATTTTTAAACATGTATTTTTTTGTCATTTTACAGTCATAAGTTACCCTAGCTATCAACTAGTTTTTGCCAACCGCATCTTTATTCATCAACTAGCTTATCACTCATCAGCTACCTTATCAATAATAAACTAACTTATGAGCTAGTTTGCCATAGCCTAAATAGTTCATAAAGTAAATTTATTGCATTTTCATGCATCTTGGTCTTATATCATAATCATCAACCACCAACACCAGTACATCATTAATTAAGTCATTTAGCTTGTAACTTTTTCTTTTGGTCTGGATTGAGTATAGTATATAAGATCTTAAATCTTATATATGTCTTGACAACAAATGCATGGAGTGTTTAATTAATAGATAATATATAGTCAACGCTACAGTTGATATATCCCCAACGGCTTAACGCGGACATATGTATTAATTGCTCATGCAACTTTAATTTCAAATCTTTATGCGCTTGTACCATGTGCTTTAACTCTCATCAAAATGTGACTATATAGACCTACGAGTTTCTGCATGAAATCGTATAACTTACATCCCACCAATCGTAAACTGATTTACAGATATGGGGGTTTCTCAGAAATGGGTTTGTGTGATTCTGGTTTGCATCGCCATTGGGTCTCATTTGAGCGTCGTGTGTTTTGGAGATGAGAGTATTGAGGGATGGGGTGGTGGTGATTGTGGATTTGGCCGGAGAGGATGTAGTGGTGGAAGAGGTGGTGGTCTTGGTGGTGGTGGTGGGTTTGGAGGTGGAGGAGGAGCGGGTGGTGGTCTAGGAAGTGGTGGTGGTATAGGTGGAGGTGGGGGTAAGGGTGGTGGGTTTGGAGCCGGAGGAGGAGCGGGTGGTGGCATAGGAGGTGGTGGCGGAGTAGGTGGTGGTGGTGGTAGTGGTATAGGTGGAGGAGTGGGTAAAGGCGGTGGGTTTGGAGCTGGAGGGGGAGTTGGTGGTGGTGCAGGAGGTGGTGGTGGCATTGGGGCAGGTGGTGGTGGGGGAAGTGGTGGTGGTGGTGGTTTAGGGGGAGGTTCTGGTAAGGGTGGTGGTTTTGGAGCCGGAGGAGGACTAGGTGGTGGTGCAGGAGGTGGTGGTGGCATTGGTGGAGGCGGTGGAGGAGGAAGTGGTGGAGGTGGTGGTTTAGGGGGAGGTTCTGGTAAGGGTGGTGGTTTTGGAGCCGGAGGAGGACTAGGTGGTGGTGCAGGAGGTGGTGGTGGCATTGGTGGAGGCGGTGGAGGAGGAAGTGGTGGAGGTGGTGGTTTAGGGGGAGGTTCTGGTAAGGGTGGTGGGTTTGGAGCTGGAGGAGGAGTGGGTGGTGGTGCTGGAGGAGGTGTTGGTGTTGGAGGCGGCGGCGGTGGAGGAAGTGGTGGTGGTGGTGGTTTAGGAGGAGGCTCAGGTAGTGGTGGAGGGTTCGGAGCTGGAGGAGGAGTAGGTGGTGGTGTTGGAGGAGGTGTTGGTGTAGGAGGTGGCGGCGGAGGGGGAAGTGGTGGAGGTGGTGGTATCGGGGGTGGTTCAGGCAGTGGCGGCGGCTTTGGAGCTGGTGGGGGATTAGGTGGTGGTGCAGGAGGTGGCGGCTTAGGAGGTGGAGGTGGCGGCGGAGGAGGCGGGGGTGGAGGTGGAGGTGGAGGAAGAGGCATAGGTGGTGGTTTCGGAGCCGGTGGTGGCGTAGGTGGTGGTGTTGGCGGAGGCAATTGATGATGTCGGAGTATTTTTACGTTGTAATCAAGTTATTTATGTATTGCGGTTTTCACATTGTAACCAATCAAAGATGTGATATTATTTAAATATAACTATTTATGTGTATGTATTGAGTTTATGTTGAATTTCGATAAGAAGTGGATTGAGTTGTCGTGAGAAAGATAAGATTTGAATAAAAAAATATTAGTATTCATCATTAAAAAAAATCATAACTAATGATTCTATATTTCAATTGCAATAAATTAAAAGGGTTTATGACTTGTAAGGGTAACCAACTATTCGTTTTGTACAAATGTTACCATTAAACTATTTTTTGTACTCAATTTACCATTGAACTTTATTTTTTTGTACACATTATACCATTATGACCGGGAACAACCAGTTTTTTCTTACGCGACAATTAAATTTAATTAAATAATGCTTACGTGGATCTGACGTGTCAATGACTAAGATTTTCAATGGTATATTAAGTAGAAGAAAAAAACTTCAATGGTATATTAAGTACAGAAAAAAATACTTCAATGGTATATTAAGTACAGAAAAAAATACTTCAATGGTAATATGTGTACAAACCACCACCACCAAAGCCTCTACCAAACCAGCACCACGACACCACCGCCACCACCATCGCCACCACTATCGGTCCACCGCCGCCACCACCACCGCCACCACCACCATTAGGACCACCACCACCACCACCACCAAGACACCATCGCCGCCGCCACCACCATAACCATATGGTGGTGTCTTGGTGGTGGCGGTGGTGTCTTGGCGGTGGCGGTGGTGTCTTGGTGGTGGTGGCGGCGGTTGACAGGTAGTAGTGGTGGCGATGGTGTCTTGGTGGTGGTTTGGTGGAGGCTTTGGTGGTGGTGGTTTGTACACATATTATCATTGAAGTATTTTTTTCTGTACTTAATATACCATTGAAATATTTTTTCTGTACTTAATATACCATTGAAAATCCTAGTCATTGCCACATCAGATCCACGTAAGCATTATTTAATTAAATTTAATTGCCACGTAAGAAAAAACTGGTTGTTCCCGGTCATAATGGTATAATGTGTACAAAAAAATAGAGTTCAATGATAAATTGAATACAAAAAATAGTTTCATGGTAACATTTGTACAAAACGGATAGTTGGTTACCCTTACAAGTTATAAACCCAAATTAAAAATTCCCACAATTATGATTTAGAATATATAAAAAGGTTAGTAAACTTTTTAAAAACCTTTCAAATCTTATACTTCAAAAGGATACCAATTATGAAACTTTTATCAAATTGTTGTCAAAATTACATTGTAAAAATAATACTGATTAATCACAATCAAAAAGCAAGACATCATTTTCTCAACATATAAACAATGTGAAAGCTATATATATTTTGCACATGATGATGACCCCCACACCATCAAAGTTATTTCCAATCTTTAAAAGGGTTTGAAAAAAACCAAATATGGAATAGGGAAAGTCTCATTGCCCACCCTCCCAAAGGGTAGCTCATATGCATTTATTTTAGTAGAGAACTTTTGCACATGAATCAACTAACTAGTTGTTTTCTTCGACCAAATTAATATCAGTCTTTTAACTATTTGTGGATATTCATGCATATAAACGAGTTAAAAATGTCTATATATGTTTACAATGGCCAATGATACACACTCATTTATTACCTGAACATGACGCAATTAAGTTCTCGACCCCATTTGAATGTTTAATTGTTGGTATATATGATTCTTGTTAAAAAAAAATCCCCCCCCCTCTCTCTCTTTCTCTATATATATATATATATATGGGTGGGTTCAAATGTGAACCACTTTTTGGTTGTGAACGCAAGGACAGCCAAGAGCACGACACGTGACGGATGACTAGGCGCCACGTCAAGTCCACGGCGGAGGACTAGGCGCCACGTCAAGTCCACAGCGGATGACTAGGCGCGATTCATAGGAGTGCATTGAATTAAAAGGGGGAACCACACTCAAAGCCGCCACGTGTCGCGCTCTCGGCTGTCCTCACGTTCACAACCAAAAAGTGGTTCACATTTGAACTTTCTCTCTCTCTCTCTCTCTCTTCTCTCTCTCTATATATATATATATATATATATAGGGGAGCAATTATTTGCAAACCACTATGAAATTACAAACTATACAAACCTCCTTATCACCATTGATTTTAAAAAGGATGATGAAGATTAAAGAAATATTTCTAATTAAAAAAACTATAGATATTACCTTAAATATAGGACATTTAATCTTCATAGGGAGGTTCATGCGAGAAGGTAAATATTTTGTGAGAAGGCGAGAAGCTAGGCATAATATCATATATGATTACATGCCATTAATTAGATATGTTTAATCATATATGATTAAGCGTGTTTGTATTGTCAATATGCCATTTAGATATGTATGATCATATATGATTAAACACTTCTCATCTTTTCGCAAAATGTTTACCTTCTCATTTGAACCTACCCATATATATATATATATATAATAGAGAGAGAGAGAGAGAGAGAGAGAGTCCCTTTATTTTACAAACTCACTATTTTTGTGAACCATGTAAACCCATCACAACCGTTGATTATTTTAATCAAAGACCATGATTGGATGCCTATACTTAAGGAAAATTGGTTATTTTCAAATTTAAAAAACGAATTAGCACACATATGATAATTGATTATTTTCCACCAAATCTTTGCATTCTGATTAGACAAAAATGGGTTTACACGGTTCACACAAAAGAATGAGTTTGTAAAATAAGGGGACTCAATATATATATATATATATATAGGGAAAAGTACAACAAAATGTATCCAACTTGTCATGTTTTATCATTGTATGTACTGAACTTTAAAACTTACCATTTAATGTATCGAACTTGTTAAACTTTGCCATTGTATGTAACCGGTTACCTACTAAGAAGGTAACCGGTAATTCTATTATTTTTTATGCCAAGTAGGATGCCAAGTAGGAGCCAAGTAGGATGCCAAGTCTTATTTGAGTAAATTACTGAATTCGTCCCTTTAGTTTAGTAATTGGGTATTGTTTCAAGGACCTGTTTTGCCATTTTTTTGAAGAAGAACCACCACCACCACCACTACCTTCAAACCACCATCACCACCACCACCACCACCACCTCCTCCAAACCACCACCACCACCTCCTCCAAACCACCACCACCACCACCGTCACTGCCTCACCACCACCACCGCCGCTGCCTTCTTCTTCTTCTTCTCCAATAGCTTCCCCTTTATCCTCCTTCCATTTCCAAACCCTACCTCTCACAATGCGACTACCTCCTCTTCTTCTACTCATCATCCTCGCCGTAATCTCCGCCGCCGCCGTTTCCGCCATGGAAGACGACGTACGCTGCCTCCAAGGCCTCAAAACAACAAGCTCGTCGGAGTCTCCTGCTGGAACGAGAAGGAAAACCGCCTCATCTCTCTCCAGCTACCGGACTTCTCCCTCTCCGGCTCCCTACCGGAATCTCTACAGTTCTGCCGCTCGCTACAGTCGCTAGATCTCTTCAAAAACTCCATCTCCGGCTCCATTCCGTCGCAGATCTGCACGTGGCTCCCCTATCTCGTAACCCTAGATCTCTCCGGAAACTCGTTTTCCGGTAGCGTTCCGCCGGAGATTCAGAACTGTAAGTTTCTAAATAACCTAATTTTGTCGGATAATCGACTTTCCGGTAGCGTTCCTTACCAGATCGGACAGCTCGAGAGGCTTAAGAAGCTGGATTTTGCAAACAACGAGCTCTCCGGTTCGATTCTGGACGATTTAGCTAGGAATATGGTATGATTAAGGAAAATGGTATTGATTTTGGGTATTGATTTATGGTAAGAATCTGGATTTAAAATTGAGGAAGATGGGTTTGTTCTTGAGTTTTAGATGTTGGCAAAACAGGTCCTTAAAACAATAGGGATGAAATTGGTAATTTACTCATTTGTTTTATTTACAATTATTTTAAAACAAAAGAATTACACATCAGCATCCAGTCACAGCCACGTCATTCAAACCGGTGCCACGTCAGCAGGTCACTTGCTATAACAGGTTGAATACATACAATGGCAAAGTTTAACAAGTTCGATACATTAAATGGTAAGTTTTAAAGTTCAGTACATACAATGATAAAACGTGACAAGTTTAATACATTTTGGTGTACTTTCCCCTATATATATAATGTGAACTCCATTTTTTTGTTAACATAAGGACTACTAAAATCGTGTCACGTGACAATATTCACTCTGAATATCATGCATTATTTCTGAATGAATAAAGCTTAGATGCGTTTATTCACTCTGAATAATGCATGATATTTAAAGTGAATATTGTCACGTAGCGCGATTTTATTGGTTCTTACGTTCACAATGAAAAATGAGTTTTCATTTGAACTTTTCTCAATATATCTATACTATATATTAAAGAGAATAACTCAATTTGACAGTTTTTTGTTCAACAATTACTTTACACATTTACACTTTATACCCCCATAGTTAGTTATTAAATCTTATTTTAGTCCTTTACTTTTTCATTTTCTATTTTAAACCCTTATCATATAATCTAACTAATCATATATTATGAACTAAAATTTATATTAAAATTACGTTTTTTTTAACAAATTATACCATCATAATCGTCTCGTCAATGCCTTCGAAATAAACCCAATATTGAATATTTTTTATTCAATTATATTATATATTCTATTATATAAAGATAATACATTTATTTCAATTTTCGAAATTGACTATTCAATAAACCATTAGAAGGTTAATTGATTGAACACATATGATTAAATTGATGTTTACAATGATGTATATAAAAATTGGACAATTGATACATACTTCGCGCTGCAACGCGCGCGAGTATATTTCTAGTATATATATATATATATGTATATATGTAGGGTTAGGTTCAAATGTGAATTCATTTTTCATTATGAACTTGAGAACAGCCGAGAGCATGCCACGTGCATATTCAGTTTGATATTCATGTGTTATTTAAACTGAATAACGCTGAATGAAGTGTTATTCAGTTTGAATAACACATGAATATCAAACTGAATATGTCATGTGGCGCGATTTTAACGATCCTTATGTTCACAACCAAAATTGAGTTCATATTTGAACTTTCCTCTATATATATGTATGTATATATAATCATTATTACAAAATAATGTGTTATATCGGTTATTTTATAGGGTAATTTAAAGATGTGTTATATAAGCCATTTTTATAGTACATCTTCCCAATATTACTGTATAACATTACTAATACAAGCTTTGTTTAATAACGTCATTAAAAAACTTGTCTAAACGTCTAAAAATGTCCCATAAATCTATTTAACATATTTAAACATGACTGTTTTTTCCAAATACTAGATACTTAAAATTCTTTGAAACATTTCTAGCTAGTAGAACATTTGAATATTTTATACATCTTGTAAACTTAACCCATATTCCTACAACTCAAATTTAATTGAAGTGCAGATATTACATAGTAAATATTATTCAAATATAGCTAGCTAGCTAGGGTTGATGCATATATATATATAATATAAACAGAAGGTATGAAGAAGTCTTCGATGGGACATGGCACTGATATATTGTTCGACATAAATGCTTAAAACCATCTTTCTCATCTCCCCATCTAACCCAATTATATCGTCTCCTTTAATTATTCAGTTGAATATGAACATAGAATGAAGTTATGATTACTTAAGAGGAAAAAACTGAACGTAAAAAGGTGATTATAAATTGAAAAGCAAACTAGATTGAATGTAAAAATGATTAAGTAACTAATTAGTGAGTGATCATTAACATTACTTATTAATGTTAAAATGATATCTCGAAATTAAATGAGTGAATATATATTCATCCCCACCCCACACCGGTTGGTTCATATCCCCAACGCTTTCCATGTAATAATTAAAAGTATCTACCCTAATGGAACATTAATTGCTGTGTGGTTGTATATATGCAAGTGGATATATGTGTGTGTATATATATAACCAAAGTTTGTGCATGAATATATACTTCAGAGTAAGTTTTGAAGTTATATAGAGTTATATAGATGGGGTTATCTCAGAAATGGGTTTGTGGGTTGCTTTTGTTTTTCAGCATTGTCTTTGTAATCACTCATGCTGATGAAAGGGTCGAGACTGCCGGATGGGGACGCCCCAGATGTCGATTTCCCCGTAGGGGATGCGGAGGTTTTGGTGGTCGAAGAGGTGGAGGTCTTGGTGGTGGTGGAGGATTCGGAGGAGGTGGTGGAGGAGGGTTAGGGGGTGGAGGTGGACTTGGTGGTGGTGGCGGGTTAGGTGGTGGTGGTGGTGGCGGACTTGGTGGTGGTGGTGGCGGACTTGGTGGTGGTGGCGGGTTAGGTGGTGGAGGTGGCGGCGGACTTGGTGGTGGTGGCGGGTTAGGAGGTGGAAGTGGCAGTGGGTTAGGTGGTGGAGCTGGCGGTGGTGGCGGGTTAGGTGGTGGAGCTGGCGGTGGTGGCGGGTTAGGTGGTGGAGGTGGTGTTGGAGGAGGTTCCGGTCAAGGTGGTGGTTTTGGAGCGGGGGGAGGAGTTGGTGGTGGTGCAGGAGGTGGCGGCATTGGTGCAGGGGGCGGTGGAGGAAGTGGTGGAGGTGGTGGGTTAGGCGGAGGTTCGGGTAAGGGTGGTGGGTTTGGAGCTGGAGGTGGAGTTGGTGGTGGTGCTGGAGGTGGTGGAATTGGTGGAGGCGGCGGTGGAGGAAGTGGTGGAGGGGGTGGTTTAGGCGGAGGTTCAGGTAAGGGTGGTGGGTTTGGAGCTGGAGGAGGAGTTGGTGGTGGTGCTGGAGGTGGCGGAATTGGTGGAGGCGGTGGTGGAGGAAGTGGTGGAGGGGGTGGTTTAGGTGGAGGTTCGGGTAAAGGTGGTGGGTTTGGAGCTGGAGGAGGAGTTGGTGGTGGTGCTGGAGGTGGAATTGGTGGAGGTGGTGGTGGAGGAAGTGGTGGTGGTGGTGGTTTAGGGGGAGGTTCAGGAAGTGGTGGTGGTTTTGGAGCTGGAGGAGGAGTTGGTGGGGGTGGTGCAGGAGGCATTGGTGGCGGCAGCGGCGGTGGTGGTGGTGGTGGAGGTGGAGGTGGTTTAGGAGGAGGTTCGGGTCAAGGTGGAGGATTTGGAGCTGGTGGTGGTCTAGGTGGAGGAGCTATCGGAGGTGGAGCTGGAGGGGGTGGAGGTGGCGGCCTAGGGGGTGGATCCGGTGGTGGTTTAGGTAGTGGAGGTGGAATTGGTGGTGGTTTGGGAAGTGGCGGTGGAGGAGGTTTAGGAAGTGGCGGTGGAATTGGTGGTGGTGGAGGTGTGGGAATAGGTGTCGGCATTGGAGTGGGTGTGGGAGCAGGAGCTGGCGGTGGCATCGGAGGCGGGGGAAACTAAAAGTTCCATTTTAATGATATTAAATTACATTGTGTCGATGAATTAAATTTATATTGTATCTAAATCTTTTTCTTTTACTTGGATAATTTCACTTAGCGTTTTTGTCGTTACGTCGTGTCTCAAAATAAAGGAGATATGTTATTTGAAATATAATGTAATTAAACATTTATGATCATCAACTAATTAATCTATTATAAAATATATATTGATGAACCATGAAAAAAAATTAATATTAATTTTCAGTAAACCATGAATACTTTAGATAAAAAAAATATATACTTGATTTAGTTAGCGAGCATATTTACAATATCAACGATTATTTGATAATATTTATTACATGAACTTCAAATGCGTACATGTTAATAACGTAGAATCGTTAATCCATAACCATAAATGTAAAGAACTTTTTAGTGCCCTTTTGCTAGAAGTATTTACATTAAAGTGGAGCTTCTTCTTTCCGAAATATCTTAATGCCCTTTTGCTAGAAGTATTTACATTAAAGTGGAGCTTCTTCTTTCCAAAATATCTTAATGCCCTTTTGCTAGCTTGGTTACATAAGTATGTTAACCGGATTACATATATCATATATTCAAAATGAGTTTATATATTGTATTCGTTAGTTGTTACTAGATGCTCTCAACTTTCGTTCAATAATTACTTAACAATCTGTATAGGTACATTAGTACATGTAGGTGTTAGACTTAATTGAAATCCCATAATTTATGAGTACACCCACACGTACTCAATTATAGCCACGAATTTGTATTCAGCAATAGATAGTTCCGAAGGCTCGATCTCTGTCTTGACACACACACTCTACTCGGGTCTCTTTGCAGCGAAACGAACTTCTTCTCGACCATGCTACCAAACTCGAACTAAGACATATTATTCGACTTCGTCGCCCGCTATCCGTCGGATGGATTCACAACCCACCTCAACCAATCGATCATCAAATCTTTATTTCTCTTGTCACCCAATTAAACGTCTTAATTTGGAAGTTGAACAAGAAATCCACCAACGAACCACTCTTTTTTTTCTTTCAAAAATGACCATATTCCTATTTTCCTAAACAAGATATAGCATACACCATACCATCGCCTTCTACCTTTCCGCTCCTTTTGTGCTATTACCCCTTACTCCCCCGGCTTCATTAATGGCTTCCTACGAGTCAATCACGTCTAAATGAACGTTCCACCACCTCCCTATCGACAACCATAGTTTCTTTACCGATTCACAACTATAGAGAGGATGATCGATTGTTTCAACCTCCTTACCACATCTCGGACAAAGTACGTAGCATAGCTCGACTCCTATTTTGTCAAAAATCGAACGTGATGGAATTCATCCCATTTTTTTCCAAAAGATTGTTGTATTGGAGAGAGTTATTAAAGATGAGTTTTGTTAGGCCTTTCGTAGCACACAAATTAAAACCCTCTACCTTTCACTGCCACATCAGCTTTCCACTTTCTTACCCTTAAATCGAAACCTTTCAAAACATGTACCACAAACCTTTCATACCTCATACCCTTAGCCTTTTTTATTTTAAATATAATATATGTAGAGAGTGAAAGAGAGAAGGAGGGAAGAGAGAGAAAGAGCGGGCTACATCGGGTCTGTGAACCCTCAGCCTAACCCGTCGTTGTACCAACTCGTTACCGTAGCACGAGCCCGTGCAAACCGCATGCTCGCACCCGTTGTACCCGCCTCCGTGCTACGGAAGGCCTTATATGAAATTAGTGGAAATCTAATGTGGCATAAGTCAAAAAGTCATTAAATGACTTATGCATTATCGATGTTTTTAGGGATTTTTTGATAATTGCTGAATAGTTTGGTGTTGGATTGTTAAGTGATCATAATGATTAAGAGGCTCTTATGACATAGTGCAAAATGAAAGTATGGTTGTTTGATAATTGTTGACAATGGAGTCAAGACATTGAATTGTTAAGGGAGACCCTACATACAAGATCATATAGAGGGTTTTATCAGAGGTGAGCAAAAACCAAATCGAAAACCAAAAAATCGAAAAAATCGAGAAACCGAAAGAAAAACCGAACCGAAAAACCGAACCAAAAAACCGAATAGTTCGGTTTCGGTTTTGGTCTCAAAATAACCGAACCGAACCGAACCGTTTCTAACGGTTAACCGAAAAACCGAACCAATATTCTATTAATTTAATTTTTTTGATATAGAATATTATATATATAATTACCAAATTTCACCTCATCTTTTAAAAACTTAACACTTCTTCCCATACAAGTTTCTATCTCCTTTTAATTTTAAACGCTAAAACCCTTAAAAATTTTAAACACTTCAAACATATCCATAATCTATTTTTAAACACTTCAAACATTTAACTTCCTATTTTATACTATATATTTAATGAATTTATTTTTAAAAATTTAAACATAATTTTTTGAACAAATTAAAAAAGTTGACAACTTAAAAAGATGGAAAACCGAAGACCGAACCATTTTAACCATCCGGTTTTAAAGCCGAACCGCACCGAAAAAAAAACGAACTACATAAAAAAAACCAAAAATCGAACGGCTTGGATGTCCAAAAATCGAACGACTCAGTTTTCGGTTCAATTTTAACCAAATTCCGCACCGAACTACACCATTCTTACCCCTGGGTTTTATATCTATTAAGAGCCATACATGTTTTTGGTCAAACAAAATTTATCTTTTAAATATTTAAAAAAAAAACTTTTGATAATACTGTTTAAAGATAGATAAACAGCACCTTGATATGTGATCATTTGCATATAATTAATATGTTATCAATCTGAATTTGTAGATTTCTATGTAACATATACTTTTTTTTTTTTAATTTATCAGTTGATGTTTATTTTAAACTTACATATGATTATCTATGATTTATAAAAGAAAGATAAAGCAACTTTTAATTGGTTTGTTCTAGAGACATGCAAAAAACGACTAGCTTATGGTCGTAATTTTTAAAATTTTAATCATATAATAAACTAATGATCAAAGTTTGGTTTTTGTATCTAACGTTTGTTTAGTTTAGCAGTTCTTGTTTCTTAACTTTGTTGAGCAATGTCTTACATAGGACACAAAGTGAACTTGTAATGTGTTTATAAGGGTCGTGGACTACTCCATTCATAGCCAATTAGTTTTGAGTTGGAACCCCACAAACTTACAAACTTTCTTTTAACTAATTTTTGTCTCCAAATTTCAATAATCTTCAACAGTTTTCGTTCTTTTACCAACAAATGTTAATTTTTATTTTTGTAATATTCAGTTTGATAAAAGATATCCTGATCATTTTATTTATTTTCTTATTTTTCTATTAGAAAAAATAAACAAAATACTAATATAATAAATGTTTTAAATGGTCTAAGACATGACATGTCGGTGATATAAAACGGTATGTATTAAGAGTTATGGTGAGACTACAATGTTTTTAAAAGTATGGCCTACCGGTGAGTTTTGAATAATATTATTAAATTGGTTAAATATGATAAAAGAGTTTGAAATTTAATAAAGATAATCAAAATAACAAAAATGTCCTCATTCATAGAGTTTGTAGGAGCAATGGGGTGAGTTGTACTTGAAATCATCCTCTTTTGTCTTTTTTCCTCTAGGAGCTTGGAGGGAAATTCTTAAAAGAACGAAAAATCGACCAAACTCTTTATAGTATTTCATCTGAATCATATATACTTGTGGATAATGACAAATTAAATTGTTTTAGGTTTTTTATGCATAAATGCATATTATAAATTACATCTATGCATAAATGCATAAGTTTCAAAAAGAGGATTATAAGGCTATCAGTATCCAACTCTCTCAATCCTCTCACTTTTTAATTTAACACAACAACACACACAACACACACACACACAACACAGCGGTTTCAATTGAGGAAGGAGCGGCGTGGCTAGAGCGCCACAACCAGAAGCAGCTGAACCCGCCAACCGTGTACCCAACCCGTCGGAAGCCGCTGAACCCGCCGGCCTCCAACCCACCAGCCCTCTTGTCCCGCTACGCATAGCCTAAGCGTGTTCCTTAGTTTTTTTTTTTAAATTTCCCTTGAATCTGACCATCTCTCTCTCTCTCTCTCTATATATATATATATATATATATGCACACTATAACACACACACACATAAAAGTATGTTTTCTAATAGATGATTTCTATCCACACCCCCTTATAGAAGGCTGTGAATGTATGTGAGTGAGATAGGAAGGATTATAATAGGGGTGTGAGTAGGTATATTGCGAGTGTAAGGGGGTAGCAACCCCCTTTCTAATATTACTCAATTATGCATATACTAAAAAGTAAAAAAGTAAGACCCTAAAAAACTCTATTTAATCTATAAGGATACCATATTATATCACATACATACACCACTAAACCGATCATGGACTTGATTTGACACATTGAACTAAAAAGACAAGATCAAAGAAGGTTGGATGGTTTTGCACACTCCGAACAACTAATTTGAAAGTGAAAGGTCGGTCTCCGCTTCTAATTGCCTCTCGAGCCCTCCATCTTGCACATCAGTAGCAACATTTCAAAGAAAAAGGTAAAACAGTGGAATCGATAGATTGACCAAAACCTATCTCATTTAACTAGTTTAACATAAAAAGATAACAATCGTCATATAAAAAGAACCAGATCCAAAAAATTCTGAAAAACATCAAGGACAAATCAGTAACAAAAAAATTGTTTGAAACAAGTTTCGTTAAACTCAAGAAACATTAGGGACTTAAGATTCAAATATTTACCAAATAGGCAAATCAAACGAACCATCGTAATTGTGGTTATAATGAAGAAGTGGACCCCATCAGTCAAAATAGTCAAAAACATCCCCCTCTTGTGGTTTCGTCGGCATAACCATAAATCAACAAAAACCCATTCCCAAAAACCCCCAAATAAATTTCAAAAAACCCTATCTCAACCGCAATCTCGCCGGCCGGCCGGCGATCCATCCATCCATCCATCATCCGTTGATCTCGCCGGCGATTCGCTTACAGCCATGATTTACCTCTTCTTCTCGCTTTTGTTCGTCGAAATGGTGACGATTCTCTTACTTCTGTTCAAAACTCCACTTCGAAAGCTTCTGATCATCGGAATTGATCGTATGAAACGAGGTAGGGCTCCGTTGGTCGTGAAATCCGTCGGAGCCACCGTCTTCGTCATCATGATGTACAACGTTTACAGTGTGACGGAGATCCAGAGCCGGCCGCCGGACGCCGTTAATCCTACCGATCAGATCATACTCGCTTACCACATGCTCGAAGCTTCTCTCATGGGTAATTCGCTTGCAACTGGTGTAAACTATTAGTAGTTTTTTCGAAATTAGTTAATTTGAAATTAGGTTTAGTAATTTATCAGTGATGTTGTGAAGGTGTTTCTAAAATCCTAACATGTTTGCAACTGCTTTAAACTATAGTATTTTTTAATTTTTATTTGAATCAATTGATTGATTTCTAGGTTAAATGAAGTTGTGAGGTTTTTCTAATCCAATTGATGAATAAAATCCTAACATGTTTGCAAATGATCATGTAATAAAGGTTTAGGTCAGATTAGTTTCAGCATTTCTACTTAATATCTACTGTTTTGTGTTAAAATTAATATGCATGGTAGCAATTGGCATTTTTAGGTCCATATGTATTTTATGTCATATCAGCCTTGTTACTGTCTTCTTCTCCATAACGGTGGTTTTGTCGAAAATTGATATTGGTATCATAGAGGGAATTTGTTTTGAGAATCAATACTTTAAAAAGGGTGAACGATCGATCAACGGGTTTTGATGGCGTATATGAATACTTTATGAAATTGCTGTATTGTATTTGTGCTATTCCGTGTCTCTTTGATACACATCCTAATGGATTGCTTGCTGAGAAAGTCTCATACAATTTATGCACTGCATAACTATGCTTTACATGTAGATGAACTCCTGGAAAAGGAGTTTGATCTGCAATTAGTTAGTTTTGATAAACTCCTGGACCTTTTTTTGGGATTTTCGTTCATTGTTTTCAATTGTTCATCTTTTTGGTAAGCCAGGGGTCTTACATAGAATCAACTGCTCTACTATTAGGTTTAGAGCCGTAGAAGACAGTAACAGTAAGAACATTTCTGCCTACATCTTGCCTCACAAACCCTACTTCTGAGCACAACTTACCAAGTGTGTTCTGTTTGGTTTATCTTTTTTTTTTTCTTTTCTGGATGCTTTTTCAATGAAGTAACCCACTGTACCCTGGCAAGAAGGTTTGGGGTAGTATGATTTGTCTCAACCTTCTTGAGGCCCAGGTCGATAAAGAATCCCAATTGATAGTACCTTTTATGATGATTTTTTCGAATGCCTAGTGTTGATTTGTTGCGGATTGGGCATTAAAAATGTTGGAGGCGTATCAACAATAGAAATTATTGTCTCCTTATGAGAATGATGCTGAATTGATGGTAAATCTCAAAATGTACACCTTAGCCCTCTATAATCTGAATGATACACGTTCTCTTAAAAAAGGGTACGACACTACCCTCTGGAGTGGCCCTGCCATACTGGTTCTAGTTTGGTTCGATTAGCGTGTTTTATCTTTGTATTAATTTCACGAACATCATGGGGAGCTATATCCCGTGTCCCAGGGCAAGTGGGGTGGTGTCTATAGTCGAACCCAAGACATCTTACCCATTCTTCAAGAATATCTTCTTCTTACCTGCTAGACTACAGCCGTGGAGACAGCTTTTCGGTTCTTCTTTATGCCCTCTGTTACCATGCTTTAGTATCAAACTGACAGTTGATAAAATAATATTTTTATGGAGACTGAAGGTAGTAAAGGGATTTTTTTTGCATTTCTTGGAGGATTACATGAACAGTTTAACCTGACATATCATATTCGTACTTGGTTTTCGGACTAAATTAATGTAGCGGTGACCATATCTTGGTCAATATCTCGAAACCACAATTAGTGGCGCAATTAACCGAAATCTCGGCATGGTATAAGGTGAAACTGCGGTCCGATATCTCGGTTTTTCTCGGTGGGCCTGTTTTAAAGTACGTTATTAAAAAAAGTTCTTTTTGGACTTTTCTTGGGCTTTTTATAACCTGGGTTTGCAACAGACTTTAATTTAGAAACATGTAGGTCTTTCCATTCTAATCATACAACTTTTTTCATCGATATCTTCCAGTTCCAGCCACTCCACCTTTTTCTTCTTCTTTGATTTTGTTCCAGATTTCCAGAGATGACATGACATCACTTCTGCAATCTGCACTCGTTTCGTATTTTGTTTTCATGTATTGTCAACCTGATGGGGAAACTGTGAATGTTTTTAACCGCTATTTTATATCTCGGTCCTGACCGCGATATTGAATTTTCGCCGCTGTTACAGCATAGCGTACACCATTCTATCTAGCAGAGGTTCTCAACCACGAAATGCAGACTTAGAAACTAGATGTATTACCAACATCTATGCTATGCATACACTTTTGCTTTCAAGTCAAGGTGTGTGTTAACGGTTGGATCAAGTGACCATGGGAGTTGAACCAACTTGGTCCAAAATTCCAACTGAACTTGAAAGGAAAACATTATTACATGGTAAGTTGATATAAACATGTTCATCCCTTATACAGGCTTCTTCAGATGACTATATATACGGCTTATTTGGGCAGTTGATGAATCCTTCTTTTGGATGTATTTTGGTTAAACTTTAATTATTTGATGCAGGATTCTCGCTTTTTCTGTCACTGATGGTGGATAGGCTACATCATTACATAAGAGAACTCCGCATACTTAGAAAGACTGTGGAGGCTGCAAAGAAACAAAACCGAGCAGCTGAAGATGGCAAGAACAAGGGTGCGGATGAGGTCAAAATCCTACACGAAGAAACATCTAGGTTGCAGTCAGAGATCAAAAGGCTGGAATCTGAATATGAAGCAAAGGTAAAAGAGGTGAAATCTGCAGAAGCCAATTCGGTTGCTCTTAAAAATCAATCAGAAGGGTTTCTTCTTGAATACGACCGCCTGCTAGCAGAAAACCAGAGTCTTAGAGACCAACTGCGCTCCATTGATGAATGCTTGTCTCATTCCAACGGAAAGAAGGATACATGATGAGGTAAGAGTTGTCGTTGTAAACGGAGATTTTAGCATTTTACTTTATAGCAATTATGTTTAATATTTGGCTGCTTCATGTCATGGGAGTTTGGCAAAGTTTTCTGCTATAATCTGTGCCCTACCCCTGTCTTCAAATGTTATAATTGCATCTACCTTGCATAAGCTAGTGGTTTTCGTAAAAACAACTGTTTGACCCTTAAGGATGCACATTTTGTCCTAGTGTTTGGTGGGACATTAGACTGGCAGAACATGACTGAGTGGGATAAAAATACATTTTTTTTGGTCCACCAACAAAAGTTAAGGAGATTAGATAATATTAGTAAATTACTAAAACTACCCATGTCAAATTAAAACTTTCACCTACCTACCTAGCTCTCGTTCATCTGTACTAGTCCTGTTCCATCTACATACCAGATGTACCCTTAGGTTACGTTTGGACGTTTGGTACATGGGACAGGGACAGGACAGGACGGGACAGGAACAGGAACTTAGGACAAGGTGGGACAACATGGGACAAAAAAGATTTTTTTTTGTTCCACCAAAATGGGACAAAAATGAGACAAACTAAAATATTACTAATTAATATTTATTTGATATATAACCTTAATATGGTAATTGTTTTAGTGTTTATCACCGCTTGTCTAGTTTTTTTGTTCCTGTCTTAGGCGTACCAAACACCAAGCCGACACTTGTTATGTCAAATCCTGTGCGTTCAGTCCAGTCCCACTCTTTTGTTCTGTCCAGTTATGTCCAATCATGATTGTGTACCAAACGACTTTCCACTCAGCGGAGCTTACCTTGAGTGAGATATAATGGGTTGGTGGGTTAGACTTGGTTTATAGTTGTATGTACATTCACTTTTTTTGTATTTACTTACCCATCCAACTTGTTTGTTTTACTTTTACCATACAGCTTATGCTACTATTATCTCCTAATTTTTAAATTTTATCCAACCAATTTAACCCAATAAGGGGAGTCCAATATTCTCTTATATACCCATTATACATTCGATTCATCTCAACATCAACACACCCATGCAAACAAGTTATCCCCTATCATCATCATCATCATCATCATCTCACTTGTAGCCATTTTTACATCTTTGAGAACCGACCAACTTGAACAAACCTCCATGACCCTTTACTTTCAAGACTATCTTGGTGGACCCAATGCCATCGTTACCTTTTCTGCCGACCCCTGGTCCCTTGAACGATTTGGGACCATTGTTTTGACAATAAGTGTGGGCAGGGACCAAGGCCTTCTTTCGCTTACTTCTATATATTTAATTTAAGTGTCCTATTGGTTACGAAAATGACCTTAGCGAAAACCAATCAAAGGGCTAGGACTTTAGTTTTCTTATAGAACTCCTTTTGATTCCTCGATCTTTTTTGATTTGATGAAAATGATATCACGCAATTTTATGAAGGAGGCTTTTTTGTTTGGACCATTATCGATTTATCGTACTTTCACATATCATCTTTCTCTTTCAACTACGTTGACATGACTTTATTTACCTTCGACTACCTACTTGTGATCGAAACCTTAATAAATTCATTCATGTGAAGGTGTGTGCATTCCTAGTCTGCCTATACACAAAAGTTCCACTTATTTATGAAAATGCTATCTTGTTTTATTTTATTTTTATTTTATTTTTATTTTTTTAAATAAAAATCGTTCTGCTATTTAAAAGTCGTACCCAACTATATATACACCATAATACATTTTTATATGAAAATCTAAACCTGCCTGAAGAGAGTGTAGGATCGTCAGTATATTCAGTTAAGAATTTGGTTGACGGTTCGGAATTGGTGGGGACAAGTTACGGGTTTAATTAAGATCCGTTTTCGTACATCTGTTGGAGCGAGTAGCCTCAATCCGCCATACGATTTTAAATAAGTGCGATTTTGTAGGTGAATAATTTTATGCGCTTTTATGGTAAAGTGTTTGATTAAATACGAAGCAAATGACATTGGAATATTATAGACAACACCACCAGGTCTTCCCTAGTGAGTTTGTATGGCATATCGTTTGTATACTCTATTGTCAATATATAAACCAAACAAATGAGATATACACCACATCCAAAGGTAAGGTATAGGAGGTGGAGATGTACACCAAATCAAACATCTATTCTACCTCAAATAGTAGAACAAAACAACTGTTTTTGTAAAGACTCGGACTTATGAACTTAAGGAAAAAAGATAAATGCATATGAGAATTTTAAAACGTAAAATACATATATAAATCGGTAGAAGGAAAATATATAAGGGTCAAACGACTACACACCCTTAAGCTAAACTAGGGCTATGGTAACGAGCCTTATCTCACTAAACCTGAACCTTATCCGCTACCTTTACCTCTTCGTCTCCCTCCCACTTGTTTGTACGATCCGCACCTAGGGGTGCAAACGTGTTGACATTTTAATGAGTTGTTTGAGCTTGAGCTTAACAATTATCGAGTTCGAGGTGTTCTCAAGCATAAAAAAAGCTCACTTTACCTAACGAGTCGAACTTCATAACAATAATGTTCGATTAGACTCGTTTGACTGCTTGATTAAACTTTATGGGCTGATCCGAGCCATTTGACATATATATTCTCTCATCCCAAATATATTTATATTATATAATCAATATATACAATTCATCGAACTTGAGTAAATAAACGAGTTGATCGAGCTCGAATTTGGGCTCATAACCGAGCATCAAGCCGAACTTTGAAAAGGTTTATCTAGTTCAATCCTAAGTCATGCTTGAAAAGTCTACTACTCTACTCGACTCTGCTCGTTTACACCTCTATGCAATCATATTATGCTATCCTAATCCTCTACGTTTCCAAACTTCTATCCGAAGTCATCCTATGTTGATCATCTCATGTCCTCATTGACTAACCCTTCCTCGACTATCACACGCTCCATTCTCACCGGAGCCCTCATATGCCTTCTATGAAGATGACTAAACCATCGTAAAAACGAGCATTTATTTTAAAAATAAAGCATAAAAAATAGCTAGTAGTCCCTAAGAAAGTGCCAAAATCCCAATCTTCAATCAATTGCCATTTTTTCTCCGACTTTTTTGGGTTCCTTCAATATCACACGAAACTAATATAAAGAATCCCGTTTTACACACTTATTTTGTGAGATAACGTACTTGATCAATGCAAAAATGATGTGTGTATGAAGTAATCAAATCGTTGAAAAAAGGAACACTAGTAATGATTGATCCTTTTTGGATTTAGCATAACGATAAAATAGGTATTTTAATATTATTATTTTATTTCGTTAGCTTTTGTAAAAGTTAATTTGGATTTGATGATTTCATACGTTTATATAATCGACAAACAACTTGATTTGGTTTATGTAATAACATTTTCAATTATGCATGCTAGATAATTCATGCTCATGATACATCAAAAAGCTTGGAAATTAAGAATAAAAAAATTTCTCCAAATATGTATGCTTTTAGAATTCAAAGAATTACTCATTTTGTTTGTTGAAGTATGAAGTAAAAATTAAAGAATGCAAAGTATGTGGAAGACAACTTCTCTAGGATTGCATAGTCTATTTTATTATAGATTTGAAACCACAACAGTGAAAGCTAATAGTTTTTCAAGCATTATAACTGAAATAAATATTAGACCACTTGTCTTTTATGTTAAAGAACACAAATAATATGTTAACAGTCACCATACTAAAATTTCACTTGAACATTAAGAAACCTATCTATTCTACTATTCTAGTGTCTACTATTTTACCTAATCAAGACATTAAAATAAGATCATTGATTATGAATAACAGAGACATAATGATTTAACTAGTTTAACCATTTTCAACTAGTAAGTAAACATATATTAGTTACTAAACAAATACACAAGTATATATGAGTAACATATATGGTTTTAACTTTTAAATCATCATTTAAGTTGCTATCCATCAAATATGAAATAATAATAATAATTTGAAAATAACCACATTTACCACATTATTCTATAATTTGTCCTCTCCTAGGACTGACATCCTAATGTTAAAAATGCCAAAACAACAAAAGCATGAATCTCATTGAAACCATATAAAGAGCACCACCATCTTGAATTTCTTGAGTCAAATAATCATCACTTTATTCTATGGCAACAAATTCACTAGTGTTTTTTATGCTCCTTTTCTTTTGCTCCCAATTTCAGGCCATCCATTCCCACCAAACCACCACCACCACTCCTAACATTCAACATTGGTCCCAACCACTAAACTCCACCTTGGGCCCACCTTCCGCCGGTCTTTTTCCGGTCACCGCCGCTCTTCTTAAGGTTGTCGATGGGGAAACATCGGTCCCAAAGCCTAACCACTTCAAACGCAAGCGATCACCGAAGTTACTTAGAAAACGGTCCAAGTCCAGATTTAGGTCCCAAAAAGTTAGTGAGTTGAAACAACCAGTGTCGTATCACTTTCCAGTGGGTGTGCGTTTGTTTTTCATGTATTTCTTGAAGTTGTTCTTTTGTGCTACAAAGACGTCATTACAAAAGAGTGGTGCAAAACGTGATGGTGTGATACACACAGGTTATTTAGATAAAAAGGTTAAACAAGCGTAATAACCATCTTACTGACACATTCTAACAAGTCGGAAGAAAAATTAAATGGTATAATTGACCGGATAGAGTTAGGTTGTCATTTTTTTGTGATAGATTCACTATACATTTTGGTTGAAAAGTGGTTTGAGTACCTTGCTCTCTAAAATGATGGTTTAAATATTCTTATATGAATTCTCATGTAACAATATGTAACTTTTGATAGAAGATTCTTCTCAAATTAGTATCTTTGAGTTAATAGAGATGTCAAAATCTATCGCTTTTATTTATTCTATATATTTGTATTGTTTGCTCCGAGTGATCTTACGTGCAAGACTTGTCTGGGTGTCGTTGTATATCCATCAAATGATTGACAATGAAATAATGCCGGTGTACATAATATATACACATCTAATTTGCCGTTTTAAAATGTTCTCTAACTATTTGATCCATTACCTTTTTGGATATGTGTTGATTTTTCATATAACTTTTGGTTCATATCATGGATGGAGCTATAATGGTGCCAGCCGTAAGGTAAAAATGTTGAGGTTTGTGAAAAGTGAAACTGTATTTTTTTTAATCTGCAAGCGTATTAGATGTATTTTTTAATCAACAAAAAAAAACTCCTGAAATAATAAAAAACTGTAGGAAAAACTCTTGAAATCAACTAAAAAGTTTCACGAAATTCATTTAAAAAAAACTTAAAAATCTCTATAGGTCATGAAAAATAACTTTAAAAATCCCTCAAGGCGATGGAATTAGGCTAAAACACATTGGCCGATATTGAACATGGTTGAAAAGATGAAAATTTGTAAAAAATTACAAAAAGGATGATTTTTGTAATTATTAATGGTCTATGTTATATAATGCTGCCATATGAAAAAATATCAGGGGTCCGTCCCTGGTTCATATCACATTACACTAGAAGACGTGTTATAATCTTTGCAAAAATGAGATTTGATGAGAATAATTAGGTGAAAGATCGTGTGAGAAAGAATTGCTCCAATGCATTGATTACTTTTAATCTCAATGTGCTTAATAGGAAATTGCTTCGATGCATTGATCACTTATAATCTCAATGTGCTTAATAGGAAATTGCTTCGATGAATCTCATCGTAATGTGCATCCAAGGGTGAAGAGCCTTCTTACCCTTCTCACAATAACTTCGCTTCTCACCGGAGCCCAACCATACACACACACAGAGAGAGAGAGAGAGAGAGAGACACACACACACACACACACATATATAATTGATTGTTGGTAAGAATAGTAATTATTTTGATAAGGTTAAGAAAGGATCTCCACATTTGGATTAATCCTAATTGAAGATCAATTAAAAATCCTTACAAAGCTAATTCATGGGTTATTTTGAAACTTAATTTTAATCATTAGGTCAACACTAATAAAAAGTGATCAACGGTCCAATTCCTTCTTACACTTCTTACCTTAATTCACATTCTCACAGATTGTGAAGTAACGTTCTTACATATATACATACATTTTTTATTGTTCATGTCTAGCCGGTGTAGGACAACAACATTTCTCTTCAAATGGAGGCTAGACTGAGGGGAAAAAGTATGTCGAGTCTGTAGGTGTTGCTAGACTCTAGCTCTAATACCATATATGGACATGTGAAACTTTTGATCCCATATGGTTTCTACAAGATATGATTAACAGTTTGTAGAATGGAAGGGGGTTGAATACAAACACAACAATTTAATATATTTTTTAAATTCTATGTTTATTGATTAATGAAATGAATTTACATTTTTTTATAAGATTGTTGTGGAAATAGATAAGGATAAGCTTAATCATAACAATCTTAAGAAATCATAAAGCTTTTACTTTGCACAAAGTACGCTAAGAAAAAAAAGAACAAAACATTTAAAAGAGATAGAGTAAGGGAGTGACTTTGCACAAGAGAGGTCTTCTGTGATATTTATACTCATCGTATTTAATGCAAATCAGAAAGGCTTTCCACACATGTCATTGGGATATTGTTTGCATGTCACTGTTCAGCTGATGAGCCAGGATGTGCTTTGGGCAATTGCTTTAGGTGGACTCGTATGAGGCGGGTGAGCGCATGGGCGGACCTAGAATTTTTTTTCAACGGTGGCACAATTTGGCTATAAAAAATATATGCATAAGTATTTTTCATAAAATCTTTATTGGGCTAGTGGTTGGTTCCTTCTCAAATGTAAAGTCTTAGGTTCGAGGCTTGTTGCAAGCACTTTTTTTAATAAACACAATAAATGATAAAAACTAAATCTAGTAAAAAATGAGTCTAACAAGACTTGAACCCAAGACCTCAAGTTTAAAAAACAAAGAACTTACCAGTTGGACCTAGGAAAACTTACATTTTAATTACAGTTTTAAAATATATATGGTGGCACACAACAAATTAATACGGTGTCACCTTTCAGGACCTGTAATTTTTTACACTGCGACGAAGGAATGGAACAGTGGCACGTGCCATCGTCTCCAACAAGCTAAGTCCGCCCCTAGGTGAGCGTCCTTTATACAAAAGAGGATACAAAAAAACTTTGAATCTTTTTGTACAAGACTCTAATCAACTAGTTAGATCACTGGGTGGAGTACTCATTGTTAGAAACGAGATGTGATTGATGATGATGAACACACGAGAGAGAGGCCAAAGATTAGCCGTATATTGATTAGAGGAAAAGTATAATATGTGTTACAGAAAGCAAAGGAAACCTAGACTGTAAATAACAAGAGAAACCCTAACCCTAGACTACAGAAAACAGTAAAGGGGCCGAAGGCCCATGGGCTATAATAAACTCTAACAACCCCCCCCCCCCCTCTCTCTCAAGACGAGAGGTTCCTACAAATATATAAAGTTCAATGATTTCTAAGTGGTGTAAGATTCTAATGGTATTATTATATTTGTTCACGATTTTCCTAAAACATATTTATAATAGTATCCACAAAACATGTAGCCTTTTGTGTTTATTACAACTTAAAAACACTGAATACAAACTAACATATATCTGTTTAGTCAATGGTTATTCGGTAAGTGTAACATTCAAACTCGATAATCTTACTCTTTTAATCAAATAATCACAAGCTCACAATCAAACCATACCGACCCGGTTACAAATTCCGTCTATAACACATATTCACAGTTAAAACAGACCCTATCAATATCGATATCCGTACGGGTCACAATAAATAAATAAAAAACCTCCAATCAAAATGAATTAATCACAACGTGTGTTATAAAGAAAAAAAGTGAAACAAAATTAATTGAAAAGGGTGCGGCGGCATCTCTAAGACTAACATTTACAGCTATTCGTATACAACTAACTAACTTTGGTGGCATCTAAACAAAAAAACTACTAACAACAACTCATCATCATCATCTTCACCGCCACTCTCCACCTCCACCTACCGCCACCTGCCACCTGCCACCGCCCCACCACTCCACCACCACTTTTCCATCACCATCTTATTGTAATCCAATCGCTTTCCCCCTTTTCACACCCCCACTTTGGCACCTCTGACTTGCCCGCCAACTGTTTGATTCTTTGCCTCAATGAAAAAGTAGATTCAAAAAACTCATGACTACCCACCGACGAGGATCTTAATGATGTTGTGTTTGATAAAGAAAACGATTCTTCCGTTGAATTCCACACGTCTTGATCGAGTATACTCGTGGGTGAATCGGTACTGATCGTCTTTTCGCAGCTGATTTGTGTCCGTTGGTCGGAAAATCCTCCGAGAAACGGGTGGTTCAGCAGCTCTTTCGCCGTCCACCTCTGTTTCGGATCACGAACTAGACACTTTTTCACGAAATCCTTCGCTTCGTCGGAAACCCCGTCCGGGATTTCCGGGGTTTCGCTGGAATATCCAATTCGGTAAAGAACTGACACCGGATCGCAAACGTTCGACCACGGCGAACCGCCGCCAGTAGCCATCTCGATCACCGTACACCCGACCGCCCATACGTCCGCGGGAAACCCCTGCTCTTCGCCTCGCGCCACCTCCGGCGCCATAAACATCGGCGTCCCACGAATCGGCTCCGCCGCCGAATCGACCCGCTTCGCACATCCCAAATCCCCGATCTTCGCGCCGTTTTCGTCAACCAAAACGTTACGTCCCTTAATGTCGCAATGCACGACTCCGTTCGAGTGAAGATAAACCAACCCTTCGACTATCTGTCTCGTGTATCTCGCAATTTCGACATTCGTCAACCGGAGGCCGTTTTTCCGGTTCAATAAATCGATGATCGAACCACCGGGCATAAACTCGATGAACAAATTATAAACCATCTCACCATCATCTTCTTTACTAACTTGGCACCCTTTATAACCCACCACACAAGAATTTGATAAATTGGACAAAAAATGTTGTTCCTTTTGTAGACTTTCGGATTGCGATAAGGGCGCGGACTTGACCGCGAACCGGTGGCCGGAGGTGGAGGTGGCGGCGGAGACGGTGGCGGAGGAACCACGGCCAAGAACAGAGCCTCTGGTCCACTCCATGATGCTTGTGAATGTTTTTGTGATATTTGGTTGGTTGATTTTTATGAATTGAGAAATTATGTTATTATTGAGTATTTATATATGTATATAGTGGGATGGGTAAAATGGGGATTTGTAAATTTGTTGTTGAAATTGAAAAGGTGTGGTTGGTTGGGTTGACGATTCTTTTAACGGAAGTTTAACGACGTGGCAAAATGTGGTTAGGGAGTGACTCTACTTTTTGGGCAGGCCAAGACGGCAGCTACGTGGCTAGGACACGTGTCGATAACCCTTTGTTACATTTGGAAATTGTATTCCCTAACTTGTGGGACTTGCTTTCATAAGTTTTATGGAAATAATACAATTCTTTTATTGGTTACTTAGGTTTACTATATGAAACAATTGTATTTTGGATATATATACATACATATCAGGCCATCCGTAGTGGAAGCCGGGTAACCTTCGGGTTACCTTCGGCAAACACCAACCCGTCGGCTTCATCACACAACACCGCCGCGCCCCTATTTCGGGTTCCACATTTCGGTTTCACCAAGCCGCTGCAAACCACCCACCCCACCCCACCCCACCCCCTCTTTCTCTCTCTTCTTTGTCTCTATCTCTCACCTCTTTCTCTCTCTTCTTTTATTATTATTTTATTTTATGGGTTAATTAAATGATAGTGGGTTGATAGTGGATGGATTGGGTAGTTTTGGGTAATATAGTGGAAAGCTGATGTGGCGCTGATGTGGCAGCTGAAACCATTGAAGTGCAGTGGGTCGACAGTGGATGGCCTCATGATGAGATGTATTAAAATGAGATTTACTAAGTTGCATTGAATTATCAAAGTACGGATAGTATGTGTCAATATCTAGATCATGGGTCTGCCATATATATTAACCGTCGGATGTCTTTTGATCCCGGATGCCTCGGTAACGTGTGTGTATGTGTTAGCTTTGCGTTCAAAAAGGAAGATGCATCGAATCATTTTTTATCAAACGTAATTCGTATGATAGATTTGAGATTAATAGTGATCAATGATCCATATCCCTTCTTGTCATTCTCACATTGACTATTCTTCTCACACAATCTTTCATCTTATATACGTTTAGTTTGGTCAAAAAATATTAATATAACGATGTTTTGTTGTAGTTAAAATCTAGTATAACGATGAATTTTTTTAGTCTAAGTGGTATATTAAGCATTAATTTTCTTTTTCTAGCTCATATCATTTTGACTATGAACTTGCAAAATGGTATAACTATTAGTTATGTGCATATCAATTTAATAAGTTATATTATATATCTATATGTGAAAATTGTCACATTAAAATAAGTTGATGTATGTAAGTTAGAAACTCATTTATCACGTAAGATAAGTATTAGTTAGGATGAATTGGATATATATTAAACTAAGGAAAAAAATAATTATAAGTTACTGAAATTAAGACAAGTTTTTTGATGCTTTTGTTTTAATTAAATTAATTAACATTCGACAGAAGACAACAATTTAATAGTTTGCAATATGTAATCATGTCATGAGTACATTGTCTTTATGCAATTTAGATATCATAATACGCAAAAGACGAGATGGGATCGTGTAATGATGGGATACGGTATCTTTCTAGTAGGGTCATTAGATAAGGATGTGCAAAATCTTTCAAAGATAAAGAGTTTTGAAATCAAATCCAAAACTTAGGGTTGGATGCCTTATTTTGTATTATTGACTTTGAAAACCAAAGATTTTGGGGGTTTATGGTAAGGTAGGAGAAGGTTGGGATGATGGGTAGAACCACTAAAGTGGTTGGTATAAAGTATTCCATTTTTTGGTGGAATATCCTCTCAAACTTTGAGTAATTTCACATATACTTTTGTCCAAAAATCAAGTCTCTTTGTGCATTTACTCCATTGGTTTATGTTTCAAGTCAAAATAAGTAGGTTTCCTTTTAGAAAATGTGTTTTGCATTTATCATAGGCTTCACAAAAGTTTTTTCTACCTCAGAAATATGTAAAATCTCCGTGTCAAAATAAATCAAAGAGATATAATGACCTATTGATTATCGATATATCTCACATGGGTTTTTTAAAGCACATCATGTAAGACCTTTTGTACCTATCAAACTCGTGTGACAATTACTTTCAATGTTTTTCTTTTTTTCACCGATACATTGATGGGAATTGGACCATCTTTCATTTATGTGGCTATCTTGTAAACACGATGATTACTTGTAATTAAAAACGACGGTAACGATTAATGAAGGTTTGATAGTTATAAATTACATATTTCATCACTCAACATCTTCTAGAAAAAAGTTGGTTTTGGTGGCTTGTGAATGAAGTGTTGGGTGGAAATGATTTGGTTAGTAGATGGGTGGTTATAACTTCTAAATCAAGATTATATATTTATAACGGTCCCCTAAGGATTACAAGCTTACAAAGTAATATAAACGATTTCCCACACTCAATAAAATTACTATTTTATTTCTTTGAATTGGATGTTCCATTTTATTTTTTTTATTTTTTTCTAGAATGAATAGAATATATTTGAGCAATAAAATAATGCAATATATCATGTTAGTAAAAATTCTATGTTTTGTTTATTAATTATAGCTACAGTATACTCAATACATTTGTTTAGTTTAAAAGAAGATATTTTCTTTAAGATGTAAACTAAATATGGTATATTTATATTTTGATAAATAAAGAATTTAGATTTCAAACCACTGTTTGTCTTCTAATGAGTTGTATTCACCATTCAATTAATTAATTAATATATTATTTTCATTAAAAATAAGTAGTTATATTTTTATTTTTTTAAAACTTAAAACAAGTATCAAAACCTAAAAAATAAGTTAAGCTTATACTTTTTCATTGTGTTATTTATTATGAGATGGATAAACTAATTATGAATTTTACTTTTAACAGTAAAACTTTCATTTAGTTGGTCAAAAATAACTTACATTTTTTAAAAAATTTTGTAATAACTTACATTTTTTAAAAATTTGTTTACTCTAGTGTTACCTCATATTGTTATCTAGTTTTCAACAAGTATAACAAAATTATTAGTTTCAATAACTAGTTTTCAACTAACATTTAATTTTATTAGCTAATTCACCAAAATTATTGTATTACTATCAAAAGATTGCATTCATGGTATGCACACGTGAAATCGTTTCAAGAGTAAACTTTAATTGTTGCCCTTGAAGTTAAGTGAAAAGTCTAAAAGTAATACCTAAACTTTGATAAATTTAAAATCCTTCCTGTAATTTGCATTTTGATCTACAAATGATCCTCACTTACTAACTCTACTAATAATTTCCGTCACAGTAAGGTATAATTTTGTTATTGTACTATGCATTTCTTAAGTTTCTTTTAAGAAACTAAGCATTGGAGTAAACTATAAATTTGGTCCCCTTCCCACCCTGCATCTAAAACTCCCTGCAAGCTTTCCCCCAGTCCTTTCACCACAAATGCCAACCTCGTCATTGGCTACCAACAGAACATGCAACTCCGCTTGCAACTAATGGAAAGTATAAATGAAAGATAAAACACTAACTTATCACTCAATCTAATGAAGTATTTTAAAAGAGTTACTGACCATGTACCACTCTCAAATCAAAATGCAAATTACAAATTTATCAAAGTTTTAGTTTTACTTTCAAACTTTTCACTAAATTTTTCACAGACCAAAATAAAAGTCAACTCTTATTTCAATGAGCATATGGTGAAAGTTTTATACCCTTGAGTATGTTGTGTGTATGTGTGTGTGATATCCTCTTGATTCCATGATAATCAATATTCTTTATAGTAAAAAGTTATTTGATTATTGATCATATTACCAATAGTACCTTTTTACTAAAGATAAATATGAAAATTACTCGTATGAAATTGTCAAGGTTAAAAAAAGAATAATGTTACTAATGATTGTAAAGAATATGTTTGAAACAGAAACACAATTAAATAATGAGGAAAGTTCAAGTGATAACAACAATTGAAACAAAAGAATATAAAAAACGATCAAACCACGTGTGAAATCAGCAATGATTTTACATTAACGGTTAACAGAAGAGTGTGCTAATGATGTGGCACACGACCTATTAATATGAATCACATATGACTTTATATATAATTTGAATGAAAAGTCATATATAATTTAACTATTTTCTTAATCTCTTATTTAATTATTGTTTCAAATAAACATAAATCTAAAGTAATTACATTTATATATTAAAAAGAAGTTGCATAAGTAAAACCTTAGAAGGAGGACTTGGCCGTGAAGTTAGTTGGATTAGTTGGAGGGACGTAAAGCATATTTTGTATATATATTATTTTCCAAATATATATATGTATCTATATTTCATTCTTTCTCTATTTGTTTAATTATAATTGATTGTGTTGCTTATTTGGTGGCTGTTAACTTTAGCCACACTCCACGCACGTGTCCTTTCACTCCTTCACACATCCTCATCTCAACTTTAAGCAAAACAATCCTTTTATCGTTTTATATGTAAATAATCAATTTGTTTTATATCGATCAACCAAATTCTAGAACATGTTTCATTTTATGTATATGTAAAAACAATTTAATATCATATATGATTGGTTGTAGTAAAAAAGATGTTCTTGTTTTTATTTGAAATAAAAGATATTTTTGTTCTAATTCTTTCTTATATATATATGTATGTATATACCAGATTCCTATGCAACGACGCAAAACATCTTAAGTTATGAAACACTTCAATAAATAATATCGTTTCATGTATGTTTTATTTTTTATTACTCAATTTCAGTTTTATGGTTTTAAAAGTTTCTAAATAAATCAATTCGTATTTTTTATATGCAATGTAAAAATTAACTTGAACAGTTCAAATTGAATAAGTAAATCTTGTTTTTGATAATTTACTAAATTAGTGGGATTTATGAAATAAAAGATTATGTGTCAACGACATAAGTGTAAATGAACTGAGAGTGTAAGAGAGAGAGAGAGAGAGAGAGAGAGAGAGAGAGAGAGAGAGAGAGAGAGAGATTTTGAACTTGAACTATAAGGCTATGTGTAACGGTGGCAACGGGCTGGCAGGTTGAAGCCGACGGGCTGGGCGGGTGGCGGTACGCCCTCCAGCAGGTTGGGCGGCTTCGGCTTCCCACGGGTTCCACACACCACCCAAAGATTGAAGGTTTGGTAAAATAAAATAAAACTTATTTTTTTTAAATGTCGTTATTAAACAGTAAAAAAAATTTAAAAATTCCAATTTATTATATCCTAACTTATATTTTCACATTAATTTCATCTTTCTCTCTCAAATGTGCTTCTATCCTAACTTATATTTTCTCTAAATCATGAATCCAAACAGTAGATCTTCATCCCGTCGGTCAAGACTCAAACGTCTGGGTCCATCTCAACAAAACCCCGGTTTTGCTCTCGAAGTTTCGTATACCGGTTTTGATCCACAATCTCCACCCAATTATGCTCTCCAAGTTTCTCCCACTGGTTTTACTATCCAAGTTTCTCAAACCGGGGTGTCTCCACAAGCTCCTCAAATCGGGGTGTCTCCACAAGCTCCTCAAATCGAGGTGTCTCCACAAGCTCTTCAAGCCGTTTGGGCTCCAAAATTTTATCAATGCGATTTTGCTCTCCAACCTGATCAAACCAATTTTCCTATATCTTTTGAGTCTGACCACTTTGATTCAAGCGATTCACCTCCAAGAGGTGTGGGTCGATTGATCGTGCTCGTTGACCTCCCAACCCTCGGCGTCCACCGGTAAATCCGCGTCGATCGAGACGTTATTGTCGACCGGTAACTGAATTTAATGTAGACATGGAGTTTTACACAACCCCGCATGACCACCTTCAGCGTACCGAATTGCATGAGGTTTTGCTAGAAAAGCAAAGATCAAAGAAAAGTATAACTTGTAGTTTTTTTTTTTTAGTTTTATGAATTTTAATAATTTATGCTGTTTTTATTTTAGTTATTTATGTCATTTTTATTTTTAATTAATTATGTAATGTTTATTTTTAATATTGTGAATTTTATTTTTAATTATTAAAAAGTGAGAGGGTTGTGAGAGTTCGGGTACTAATCAGAGAAGGTTCCAGAGGGTTAATTGTGGGGTTGGGGAAAAGCTGATGTAAAAGCTAATGTGGCAGTGGGGTTAGGAGGGTTAGAAGGGTTGGGTACACATAGCCTAAACATATGCATATTAACCAAGTATAGACCTGGGTGGTGCATGTGGTGGCACGAGCCATTGTTTTATTCCTCTGTCGTAATGTAAAAAGTTATAGAAGTGTAAAAAGTATAAGTTTATTAATTTGTTGTATGTCAGTTTATATATTTTGAAACTAGAATGATGATATAAGTTGTTTAAAAATAACTAATTTTAAGTATACAAGTATTTAAATTTTAACTGATAAATATTTTTATTAAGGTATCTAACAATAATGATATCATCAACTTTATTTGAAACATACGAAAACTAAAGAAAAAAAGTATGAATAAATGGTACAATAAATATAATTGATGGATTGAAATAAAGCTGGGTAGTAATGAAAATATTAAAATTCATATATTAATAACCATGCATATTATCTACCAATTTTAATACAAACAAAAGTCAAATCAACCATGCTTCACATACTTGGTTATGAAGGGTTCCACACTTCCCATAAGTTTTTGCTACTACGCTTTTATCATTATATTTTTTCTTTTCATATTTAATACCATATATCATTTATGCACATTAATGAAGATTAATACCTATTTTTGTTTTCTCCTTAAATTATTGAAAATTTTAATCTACTGAATTTAGACTTAATGGATCTAAAATATTTTGATCGTTAGATTAAAACTATAACCAAACCAAACCAAAAACGAATCAACAATCATGATTGAAGTAAACCGACGAAGTCATCTCACATAGACCTAAAATGATTAACTCAAGAAACTGAACCATTCATGTTGCTAGTTGCTACCACAACCAAAATCCGAACCAAAGCCATGAAAAAACCAATTGTACAAGATACTCAATTAGCAGTTGGATCAAATGTGCTTGTGCTTGCTCTAAATACAAAGGCGCATCTACTGTAAACCACATTGTCTGTCATGACTCTCCACTGCAACACCATTAGACTTTTTGTCATTGTAGCTCTCAAAGTATCCTCACTTGCATAATACCATTGTACAAGGCCAAAATTGTAACTTATCTTTTGATATGGATATAGGGGTGTGCATGGTTCGGTTTGGTTCGGTTTTGAGGTAAAACCGAAACCAAACCGAAAATTTCGGTTTTTAGAAAAACCAAAACCAATCGGTTTTTCGGTTTTTGGTTTTCGGTTTTAAGTTCGGTTTTTGGTTTTTAATTCGGTTTTTGGTTTTTGGTTTTCGGATTTCAATTTTGTCCAAAAATCAAAATCCAAGATCATCAATTCCTGTTTATCGCATCTGAATGTTTAAAAGATAGAGTTGGTGTTTTATAGAACTATGACTTCAAATTAATATTGACTAATTTACATTATTAATCGTTATCATCATCATAGAATGACTTCAATTTATTATTTGTTTCATTATTTTTTTAATATAAATGTTTTCTATGTGATGTCAAGTCATTCATGGACTCAAGTAATTATGAGAAGGAGAATGCAAAGGGTAAAATTATTAATTCGTTAAAAACAAAAAGAAAATTAGCAGAGCACTAGAGATAAATAAGAACTCATAAACAAGAAAATTATTAGAGAACCGGAGATAAATAAGAACTCAACAAAATCTTCCAGTATTTACTAAATAACTAGAGTAAAACTAAAAGAAGTATTTATTCGGTTCGGTTCGGTTTTTTCGGTTTGGTTTTGAATCATAAAACCGAACCAAACCGAAAAAGTCGGTTTTTGAAATTTTAAAAACCAAAACCAATGGTTTTGGTATTGGTTCGGTTTTTTCGGTTTGGTTTTTTCAGTTTTTTCGGTTTTGGTTCGGTTTCGGTTTTTTCCTGCTCACCCCTATATGGATATGTATGTAGGACTTTTATATGGACTTTCCAAGGTGGTATGTAAGAATTTTATTTTATCTTTGTTGTATGCATTTTTGGATGTATATTGTAATGTTAGCCTAGCAGTTTAATGAATATTGATAATATTTATTTTGGTCTTTGGCATGCCAGAAGTAAATAAAATCCTAGAAGGCAAAGCTTGCAACGCCACTGACCTACCATCAATAGTGTTGGAAATAGTGTCAAAATTATTAACTGCTGATGGTATTTTAATAATGGCAGGGTCCTTTTGGGTTGCCCTTAAGACCCAAATAAACAATCAGGAAATTAGAGGGGGTGAAAGTGATTAATTTATTTATCAGTTGAGGATAAATATAATCAATTAGATAATATCCAAAATATAATTAATTGGATTAATTATATATAAAGGATAATAACTTGATAATAATTAAAATAGTTTTAATTGGTTTATCAGTTTGTGTAGGATTAGGAAGCCTCAATCAAGAGATTATAAATAAATGCTTTGGGATCAAACCCAATTGATAAATTCATTCATTATCTCTTCTGTTTGTGGCATCCTCCTCTTTCCCTCTCCAAATCATCAAAAGGTTTGAGCGTTCTTGGTTGTTAGTATTTGGTGATCTTAAGTGTGAGCCACTAGAGGGATTCATACTATTGGTCCTTGACATCCAAGAGGCAAGATCAAATGTTTGATTTTTCCGTCGAGTTCTTCAACAATCGCTATCAAGTAAGTTTTCTTGATCATTCTTTTGTAGTTAAGTTTCTAAGAACATGTGCATCCTTAAAGATTATTAATTTGTTGTTACCATAGTTTTTTTAATATGCTTCCGTTGCTTGAATGTGGTAATAGATTTGATTAAAACCTAACAGTGGTATCAGAGCCATTGTTTTTGAATTTTAACTCAAAAGATGTGTCAATTTAATTTGCAAATCTGTTTGTGTTGATGAGGCTTTCGAAATCTAGGCAAGCTATAAAAAAATTGTTTTTTATTAGCAACTGTGTTTTGAGGGATAAAATAGTTTTTGGAAACTTTGACAAAAATTGTTTTTGAAAACGTTTTTAAAACTTGCGTAAAAAGTTTACATATTATTAGCAATTGTTTTCTTGCCTATTAAGTTTTGATTTCTTCATAGTGAATGATGAGTTTTATGCAATATTAATTCCTAATTAATTGTTGGTAACAGTTTTAATTGATTACAAAAGGTGTTTGTATGAAAACGTATTTACCAAAAGGAATTTAAATGGATTTGCAAAAGTGTTGTATTTGCAAAAGGATAGGTGTTTTGTATTATTAAAAAAATCGATTTCCTTTTTGATTTTAAGGATAAATATCAATTTTTTAATTATGGAAACTTTTTTTGCATAAAAAAAATCTATTAATAATATTATTGTTTATGTTATCTATAAATTTTGATTTTAGTAGGTATTAACAATATTATAGATGTTTATTTATGCAATGTTTATCCCCAATTGTTTTGGCTAGTTTCCTAACTTGCTATAAGTCAAAATTTTGAGTTTTTTCAATTGTTGAAAAGATAAACCCAAAACTATTTTGGCTAGTTTCCTAACTTGCTAAAATACCAAATTTAAAATTTGGATAATATAGTAAGATAAATATTGATATTATTTATATAGTGAATATAAATTGGATATATCTAAAATTAATTATTAGCATGTGTCCTCACATGTTTAAATTGGAATTAATTATGGAATCGATTAATTAATTATTAAATGTGTCATCACATAGTTAATTAGATAATCACAATTTTAAATGCTTTAAAGTTCAATCCAATTCTATATATATAAATACAATATATCTTAATTATATGTATAAAACTAAATTATGCATTGATAGTCAAATCGAGGGGCGTACTCACTATAAACACTTTAAGGGGTTTAAGGAGGTTGCCTATAAAATGGTAGTCAAATGAGAATTGTTTTTTTAAATGCCTTGGCGTTACTGTTCTCACCGCCTCTTGTGTGGACTAGTGGAATTACCGAGAGGTTTGATAGGTCAATGTAACAAGTTAAAAGTATTAACTATAAAGTATAAAACAAAATCTCGTTTTAGATACACTAAGAAATGTGAAAGTCATATGCTACCCATGTAAATAACACACATGATCTTATAATTTGTTAACGGAGCGTGTGCGGTTAGTCGGCACGTTAATTTGAAATTATAGTAGAAAATGATATGGCGCTCGTGATTCTCAAGCGTACTTGAGCCGAGGGGTCCATGTGTTTTTACATGGTCGATTCACTATCTAGTTTGTGATCCTCGGCATCCCAGTCACAAATGGAAGATAAGCATAATCGAGATTAACATGCCATTGACATAAGTCGATGAATCTCAAAAGAACTAGGAGTTTCATAGTGAATGAAATTAAACAAGAGTATTGTTTACCTAAACAACTTTGTGATGTGATTACGGCATCCCTTTTCGCATCATAAAGTGAAATATGGATCCTAGCCTTTTAAATAATCTTAGGGTAATTATTTTTAAGGATTAAATATCAAATTAACTAAAACTATATCTACAGATGGCTGAAAATCTTCCTCCTCCTCCTACCCACTCAACATCCAACCCTACGTTACTCTCTATCCTAAATAAAGATAAACTCATTGGGCCAAACTACTTGGATTGGATTCGTGCCTTGAGAGTTGCCTTGAGGTACGAAGACAAAGAGTACTTGCTCAATGAGGACCTTCCTATACTCGATGATGGAGCAAGCCCTGAGGCAATAGCCAAATATGATAAGCATGACATGTTGAGATCTGCTGAAGCAAGTATGGGTAAGACCCAAAGTGCTTACTCAACTGCTCCCGTCCTAGCCATTAGGGAAGGTGGTTGTAAGAAGAAGAAAGTTTCTCATCCCAAAGGGAAGGGAAAGGCTAAAGTTGTTCCTCGCAACCAAGGCCTTAAGAGAAAAGCTGAAACTTCTAACATATTACCAACGAGTGACCCTAAAGAGGCCATATGCTTCTACTGTCAAGAAAAGGGTTATTGGAAGAGAAGTTGCCCAAAATATCTAGAGGTCTTAAAAGTGAACAAAGCTAAGGAGTGTGGCACCTCAGGTATTTTTATGATTGAACTCCATAGTACTTCAGTTTCTAACTCTTGGGTCCTTGATACGGGATGTGGTACTCACATTTGCTCCAATTCTCAAGGACTAAAGGAAAGTAGAACATTAAAGCATGGGGAGCTGAATCTGATCATGGGAAACAGGATGACTGCTGCTGTTACCAAGATTGGAGATTTAGAACTAGTGCTTAGTAGTGGTCTTTCAATAAAGTTATTAGATTGTTGCTACTCGCCAGAAATGGCTCGAAATATTATCTCTTTTCATGCATTATACAAGGATGGTTTTAAATTTAAATTTGATAATGATAATGGTTGCATTTTGGTTTATAAAAATGATTGTTTTTATTTTAAAGCTACTCCTTGTAATGGTGTGTATGAAAGTGTGATTTGTGTTGGTAGAGATAATAATAACTTAACTCTAAATGTTGGTTCCTCCAATAGTGAATTGGATAAATCATCGTTGTGGCATCATCGTCTTGGCCACATAAACAAGAAGCGCATCGCCAAGCTCCAATCGGACGGGATCTTGGAATCGTTTAACTTAAAGTCGGATGAAGAATGTGAGTCTTGCTTACTTGGCAAGATGACTAAATCACCTTTCAAAGGAAAAATGGAAAGGGGTAAGGATCTGTTGGACTTAATCCACACAGATGTATGTGGACCATTCAGATCCGCCACAAGACACGGTGAGAGATACTTTGTTACTTTTACTGATGATTTCAGTAGATATGGATTTATCTATTTGATGAAAAACAAATCAGACACCTTTGAAGTGTTCAAGGGATTTAAGAACGAAGTAGAAAACCAACTGGGCAAGAAAATCAAGATGCTCCGATCCGATAGGGGTGGAGAATACTTGAGTCATGAATTCTACGACTATCTAAGGGATTGTGGAATAGTTTCACAATTATCTCCTCCTAGAACACCACAACTTAATGGTGTTGCTGAGAGAAGAAATCGAACGCTACTTGATATGGTTCGATCCATGATGAGTCGTGCTACACTTCCAACAAGCGTCTCGTAGCTGGAATCTTTGTTTTCATGAAAAGGTTAAAGAGTTTGGATTTTCTCGAAGCGAAGATGAGTCCTGTGTATATGTTAAAGCTAGTGGGAGTAATGTTGTATTCCTAGTCTTATATGTTGATGACATACTACTCATAGGAAACAATGTTCCGATGTTGCAAGATGTAAAAATCTGGCTCGGGAAATGTTTCGCTATGAAAGATCTGGGAAATGCAGCATACATACTAGGAATAAGAATCTATCGAGATAGAACCAAGCGTTTAATTGGACTTAGCCAAAGTACATACTTGGATAAGATATTGAAGAAATTTAATATGAGTGAATCCAAGAAAGGGTATTTGCCCTTGCAACATGGCATACGATTGAGTAAAAATCAATGTCCCAGTACTAGTGAGGAACTGGACAGAATGAGTCGAATTCCATATGCATCTGCTATTGGATCGATCATGTATGCCATGACATGTGCTAGACCAGATGTCTCATTTGCTTTAAGCATGGTGAGTAGATATCAAGGGAACCCAGGCGAAAATCATTGGACGGCTGTAAAGAACATTCTTAAATATCTTCGAAGAACTAAAGATGTGTTCTTGGTCTATGGTGGAAAGGATGAACTACGAGTAACAGGTTATACTGATGCGAGTTTCCAGACAGATCGGGATGATTCCCGCTCACAGTCAGGGTGGGTATTCTTGTTGAATGGTGGGGCTGTAACTTGGAAAAGTTCCAAACAGGACACGGTGGCTGACTCCACATGTGAATCAGAATATATTGCAGCTAGTGAAGCAGCAAAAGAGGCCGCATGGTTGAAGAATTTCATAGGTGATCTGGGTGTCGTACCAAGCATCAGTGAACCCATTGAAATTTTCTGTGACAACGAAGGTGCAGTCGCATTGACTAAAGAACCTAAAGACCATGGGAAATCAAAGCACATAGAAAGGAAGTATCATTTTGTGCGACACAAGGTTGAGGAAAAACAGATCGTGGTGAGTAGAGTACCGACTGAAGAGAATCCGGCGGATCCTTTCACGAAAGCCTTAACTCGACCCAAACATGAGTATCATACTGAAGCCATAGGTGTTAGAAATATCAATATATCTTGAATGTTTTAGTTTTTTGGTTTGATGTATTAAAACGATAATAAATTGTATTTGACTTGGAGATTATTATATGGAGATTATAATATATGCTGGATTGCGTCCATTTACATTTAATTTATTATAGTGTTTTCATTTTGCATGTTTAGAACCAACTTCCTAAGTATTAGTTTACTTAAACCTCCACAGTCAGTCATACTCCTGGAAGTAAGTAGTGATTCAAGACTGTCATGGAGTGTTAGAAGCATAGAGAATGCAACTAACACTCATGAGTACTTAATAGTGATTTGAGTATTGGAACAAACCGCACTCAAAAGTTTACTTCATGGATTAAGTCAGAGTAATTTTGAGATGATAATATTTTATGTTCTTCAAGCGGAGATACATAGAGTTTTGCTCTATGATACTGTTATGCTTTGGTGTACTCCAACGTTGACCGTAACTGGCAGCTATACAGGGTATGTTCAGGTATGATATGATGAGTAGAAATGAACTGTGTAGTCAAAGTTTATTTGTTCCTTCTACCTAAACAGGAGAAGCGATATCCATGGGCCCCTCGATGATTTGGTGTTGACATTAAGTGTTTGGCCAAACCCTGACTAGAATTGATGAGTTCGATTGAGTAGTCTGATGAATTCAACACATATCGGAAATCGGGAAACACAATTTTGATCCATGAGATAGACTATTATCCATGTCTCAGGTTCATATGATATCTTGTAGAACAAAGGAACATTAAATCACTTATCTTAGGACCGAATCTTTATCAGAGTTCGGCAGCTTCATTGGATGGTTTGCTCTCTGCTAGTTATTTAAAAGTATTGAACCAGACAAAGTTAATAACTTGTCCAAGTGGGAGACTGTTGGAAATAGTGTCCAAATTATTAACTGCTGATGGTATTTTAATAATGGCAGGGTCTTTTTGGGTTGCCCTTAAGACCCAAATAAACAATCAGGAAATTAGAGGGGGTGAAAGTGATTAATTTATTTATCAGTTGAGGATAAATATAATCAATTAGATAATATCCAAAATATAATTAATTGGATTAATTATATATAAAGGATAATAACTTGATAATAATTAAAATAGTTTTAATTGGTTTATCAGTTTGTGTAGGATTGGGAAGCCTCGATCAAGAGATTATAAATAAATGCTTTGGGATCAAACCCAATTGATAAATTCATTCATTATCTCTTCTGTTTGTGGCATCCTCCTCTTTCCCTCTCCAAATCATCAAAAGGTTTGAGCGTTCTTGGTTGTTAGTATTTGGTGATCTTAGGTGTGAGCCACTAGAGGGATTCATACTATTGGTCCTTGACATCCAAGAGGCAAGATCAAAGGTTTGATTTTTCCGTCGAGTTCTTCAACAATCGCTATCAAGTAAGTTTTCTTGATCATTCTTTTGTAGTTAAGTTTCTAAGAACATGTGCATCCTTAAAGATTATTAATTTGTTGTTACCATAGTTTTTTTAATATGCTTCCGTTGCTTGAATGTGGTAATAGATTTGATTAAAACCTAACAAATAGATAGAAAACAAAACATAGTAGCTGATAATTGTAAAACCAATGAATGAAAACTTTGAGTGAAATCAATGATAAAGATGATTAACGAAGACAATGATAGAATGCAACCACAGTACAGTACCATTGCATTGTACACATCAACTCAATGTCATTGTTGCTACCTTCATAGGTATATCACCGAACTTTATTAATGAAATAAAAAAGACGGATCTTAATTGGAAAACCACCTAAAACTTTCATTGATCACCCGTATTGTTGATAAAACATGAAAAAAAAGACTACTCTAGCAACACGATTGTTTAATAAAACATGACTTAATGATTAGCACTAAAAAAATAGCGTTCTCTAGAAAGCTGAAAAAACCTCCTCCATCTAATTTTCATCCAAATCAACTAGACAAAAGCCAGTGATCAAGATTGATGTATCTATAACATATAAATATAAAAAAAAACATTTGCTTGTTTAACTAACACATTTGCTAGTGATAATTTGGGATTCTATATAATTTTGTAAGATTATAGTGGAACTTCTTTAGAAGTTCGGATGACTCTCTAAAATGTTTTTGGTAGATAAAAGAGGTTCACCAAAACGAAAGTGATTGTTTCAACTTGATGAGTGAATGATCCAACATGGCCCTCCAACAAATGCTAGATGGAGACACCGCCCCTAGAATGTCAATTCATAGAAAATGATAGGACTTTGAGAAGTACAAGAAGAGTTATATCTTTAGGGGTGAAACTACAGCCAAGGCTGAGGGGTCTAGTGCACCCGCTCAACCTAAAATTGTAAGAATAATTTTCTTTGGGTATAAAAGATGCATATGCTTAAGTTTGGAAGGTGCTCCAACGTACTTGAAGAGAGTATTAAAGGTACACACATTAAAAAAACTTTGAGTTTTACATCTTGAAATGACACAAATGGACCAATAATGTAAATATCCAATAGATAATAACTAAAAAAGTTAGAAGCCTTCCTCCCTTATAATACATGTGGGTAAGCCTATTTTGAATGGCCAAATCTGAAATCAACCTCATTTCCCTGTTAGCACATAAACGCCCAGTAGAAAGCATCTAGCACTTCGGTTATTGATTTATAATTTTTCGAAATTTGATATTTGTCATTTTGCTAAATTGGTTAGCTATAAATTTATAATGTCATACAACCATCAATTACGTTTATTGATTTCATTGTTTTAATACATGATTTACTGTTTGCCATAAATTTGATATTAGTGGATAGTCACTTGCCCTATGTGATTTGAGTCTTTGTCTTAAATTGATTAGTTATAATGTTATACGTTTTATTAATACATGAGTTCATTGATTATTTACATGATTTATTTGTTTGTCATAAATTTGATATTTGTCATTTACCTTAAAGTTTTATTTTAATCTTTACCGTAAATTGATTAGTTATAATGTCATATGATATGATTATATTTACATGATTCATTGATTTGTTTACATAATTCATATGATTATATTAAATTTGGATGATTTCACCAAAAAATTCTTATGAAATCAATTAAAAAAAACAGAAAACTCTTTCAAATCAACCAAAAAGTCCCTCGAAATCACCCACACACTTAAAAGTTCATCAAAATCAACCAAAAAACTTAAAGATCTCCCAAAAACACATCGAACGACTTCTCTAGCCTTTAAAGGTGTAGTTGTTTAACAAAAATCTTACGTCTGCTACTAGTTCTATACTAAATCACATATGATCTACAACACGTTTAAAAGCATTGATCAGCTATATATTGTACATGCACTTTTATACATATAGTAAATCACATATAATATACATGGCCATATTATTCTATGCTAAGACTCAACACATCATTTGGGTGATTCATAAAATTATAAAGGCCAAAGTAATGATTATATCAAAAGAAACTTCAAGAAAAGGATACATTTGTTTGTTTATGTAAAATCATTTTGCATTAAAATGAAAGGGTGATCATGTTAATGTCATAATGACATATATATTTAAATAAATAAATAAATAAAAATGGAAATAGATGATAGAGAAGTAGAACACGTAGTTTTGGTGGTTAGGGTGAGTGAGGTGGGACCATTAACATGATGATTATAATCACGTTTTTTAAATTCCAAGTTCAAACGTGTTGCTTTTTGGCCACTTGTATGCGGCGGTGGTGGTTTAAATGCAATGCAACATTTCCCATCCTAATTCACTGGCATAAGGTCCACTCCACTCTGTATTTTTCTTTAAAAGTAAACTATTAAATTTAGACTATATACCGTAAAAATAAACCGGCTGATAAGCAAGTATATGTTTATAAGTTGGCTTATTGAAACGTTAGTTGAAGTAGCATTTCAAGAGCTTTTTATAGCTTTTTCTAATTATACCCTAATTAATATTAATATACCATTTTTGGTTATTTTACATGCATACTTATAATCTAGTTTTTACCAAACATGATTTATTCATAATCTAGCTTATCAACTACTAGCTAGCTTGTTAGTTAATAGTTAAATTATCAGCTATCAGCTACCAGCTAGTTTGCCAAACACAGCCTATGTCTATTGGCTTATGTGAATCTTTAAAAATGGTCATTGGACTTAAATAACTACAATTATTATTCTTATTATTTACATTTTGTTTAGAAAATGATCATTGATTATTAACTTGATTAAATATTTTCGTTAAGAGGTGTTTACGCTTTTTTTAATCATTTTTTATATTTATTCAGAGGAAGAAAATTATAGTTTACTTGCTTTATTTACTCAAATGACTAAATAGGTGAGATAAAAAAAGAATAAAAAAAACATATATCCCTCTTACTTAATGGAGATATTTAACAAAGTTAACGATCAAAGACCATTTTAAAGCAAAATGTAAATAGTAGAAACGATAATTGTAGTTATTAAAGTTTATTGACCATTTTCAGAGATTCATGTAAACCACATGGATCGAAATTGTAGCTTACTCTTCCTTTTAAAACGTGTTGTATAAATTGTATTGGACGATGGAATTACAAAATTTCAAGATACTATATGTTATAACAAAAAACGTTAAAAATAATAAATATAGAATAAATAATTCTTTAATGTCATTTCCAGTTAGAAGGTTCTTTAAAAAGTCAAAATAACTCAAATATAGAATAAATAATTCTTTTCTAGCACTTATACGTCTCTAATCATTTCTTGTAAATATCTAAATAGAGTTTTAGAGACATTGAGAGAGGGATATTAGTGACAGAATCATAGAGTTCTCCTAATTTTACCAACATTCTTGTTTGCTTATCTTGTTTGGCATTCTTAGAGTTTAATTGACTTAGTTTGAGAACTAAAGCCGCATACGAGTTTGTAATGAGAACGCTGTGACATAATGTTTTGTGAACATATTGTAACAAAGAAACATAGGTAAGATTAAAATGATTAGATATGTTAAGAGGTAACATTGAAAGCCATAACAAGTTTATTTAGTTGCTTGTTTGTACTACCAGGAGCGGAAGTGACGAATGGTTGATCAACGAAAAAGCTCATGCAACGTGCAAAGCGTCTAAGAAACCGGGAATAGGCTAACCATTGTAAAGAGGGGTATTTTGGGGAGTTTGCTATAGTAAGGAATGAAAGAGGGAAGTGGCTGTGCTAGAGTTTAAATATATAAATATAGAGTTTAAATCATGTACCTGCTCCATAACTCATATAAATGTCATACATTTATTGCCACATTACTTACATAAAACAAGTAGTATTACTAGTAGTAGGCTGATAATGATCTCAAGCTGCTTTCGCGAACCCAATTTGTAAGTTACCATAGTCGAACACCGTATGGTATTGACCCATAAAAACATCTCCCAAGATCCTGCATCAGACATCCATAACATCCTTCAAATCCCATTAAAAAAACAAAAGAAAAGGAAATGCCAAAAAGCAAGCGATGATGATGATGATGGTACCATAGAGGTCCACGAGGAGGTGCCACATCCATGGCCGTGAATCCGCTTATGCATTGTGATGTTGGTCCTTCCCCAACCTTCAAGACATACTGATCAACCAAAACGCATATTTGTTAGTGTCCCGTCTACCTTTTTTTCTCGTATATATCCCCAAATACTCTTTTAGAGAGTAATTTCGTGGTAAAAGTCTATGACATATTGGAAGGTGTCTCACATCAGCTAGACTTTGACCATTTCTTTCCAATATATGTTGGAGCCTCTCTCTCCCCTCAGTTTAAGAGAGTACGCATATTCTCAAAATACTAATTCAAACTATATAAAATTACCCTCGAACAAAAAGGCTAAATGATAAAAACGCAATATGAATCAGATTAATTCAAAATGTAAAATTACCTGTTCGGGGGAGAGGTCAAAGGTTTTACCACCGATAGTAAAGGCAATATTGGGCATCGAGGAAAGACTGCTACAGTTGACTGCAGACTCTCCCATTGGACTTGGCAACCGCTCACACAGCTGAAATTTCAAATAGAAATGCTTATATATTTCTTTTGGTTTCTAATTTTGCTTATTCGATTCTCAAGTTACTTCACCTTATCAACATATTTAATTATGTTTTCTTCGGTCTCGTTTTGCCTGATCTGGTTTCGCATCCAAATAACTGCCATCTCGCAGAAGGTACACATCTCATCGTGTGCACCAGAAGATTTGCCCTTATTCTTGTCAACCACACTCTCAATTATCATGCTGTCAAAACATAATTATTACGCACTTGTTATATATAAACAAACAACATCAATGTATATTTAGTATATACTAATATACTATACCTAGAAATAGAGATGGAAACTGCAAGAAACTCTATGCTCATAAATGTGTTTCATTCTCGTTGTTTATTTATATCTCGTATCATGATGAAAATGCAAACTAGAATACCCAACTGACCTAGTATCATGAGAACCATCAAAAGTACATAACTTCATTTGGGAGCAGACTTTTTCAGGTTGCTCCTACAGAACAACAAATTGAATGATGCAGTAAGTCTCTAAGATAAACTCCGTAAAAGTGAGCACCACTTACCAAATGCCCATTTATAGCACATGGGAAAGAAAAACAGTAACTTTCAGAAACGAGAGAATAGAAAGAACCAAGTTCAGCTACCTCAGATAAGAGCATCTCAATGATAGCCTTCCCATACTGATCAACCAATGACTTGCATTGTTCGCTCATAACCCCCGCAGCGCCAATGGCTTCATTGATTTGAGCAACAACCGTCTAAAAAGAGTTGAAACAAATATAAACATTGAAACAAAGATAAATCCAGTTAGACATTTGATGCCAGTAGAATGTATATTTGAATATAAAACCAGGTGACAAGAGTGACAAGGCCAGTAAAATGTTCATTTTTCTCACTGCGAGACTAAAATTAGTAAGGAAATGCTTAAATGAGAAATAAGTTTTTTTTTTCTTTCTGAAATGAGTAAGGCCTCTTCTACGATGAATGTTTAGGTCTTATATATGACCGTTCACCCAAACGTAACAAAAGAAACAAGAAGGAGAAATATTAAAAGGAAATTGATTTAAACAAAATCAAAGCATTCGCCATCTTAATTGGAAACTATGATCTTTAAGGTGGTAATGCCATCATGCTTCCTTACTGAAAGCAAAATGGCATCTGAGGGTGTGATCAGGAAAATTTTTAAAAATAAAGTATTGTCCTACATCACACATGATTAGTGTTCACTTATTGGTACTATTAACTTAATTGCCAACTCCTGAGCTTGATAATATTAAATTAACTAGTCACTCCAGAGCTTGGTAACACTAAATTAACAGTGTTGTATAACTCAAATATATTATCCAGTTTACTTGCGTAGAATCCTATAATTGTGACAATGTATACATACCGTGGGGCCAGCCAACAAAGAGGTTCCAGAATCAGCAATTGCTGCACAACCATTCTCGCAAAATCCTGAAATAGAAATGCTGAACTCATAAACCCTCTAAACCCGGAACAATGTCTCAAAAAGATAAATCCACAACGTTCCCAGTTCAAAAATATAAAAACCGAGTTCCATAAAAATTACCAGTTGTTTTGTCACCAATCAGGACATCACCCATATTAAACTATAACAAGAGAAACAACTAAATCAGTAACATTAGCACCATCACAATGAAGTAAATGATTAACCATATCTATCAATTGAGATATAAATACAAAAAAAATTCACCTGCCAATAGCCCTTTTGAGTCACGGGGACATATGTGTGTTCGCCCTTGAAATGATTAGGATCAACCCCACCAAACACAAGTTCACCCCCTTCCTGCTGATGAGTATTGCGGTTAAGCCAAAATGAAAATACAGGGTCTTGAACAAGACCTTGGTTCACCATCGAGTACCTAACAACGTATGCAAAATGGAAAAATGCTCAATTATATGAAACTTCAAAACAAAAGATTCGTAGTTCAACGACAGGTGATAAGTGAACTACCAAACAGGGACGGCACCGCCAACAGAGATCTCTTGAAACCCAAGGCCAAGTATACCATCAAATTTGGCTGCCAAGAAAGTGACGCCAGGCTCTTTGGTTGCCTCTATAAAATCCTGGAGACAGTGAAATGTCAATGGTGAAAAGTGAAAAGATTGCACTTATTACACCCAGATGCACTTAATCTTTACCTGCTCTTTAACGACAAGATCACCAAGTTTGACAGAATCTTGGCTATAGAAACCAGAGATAGAGCCAGTTCCATATTGAATTGCAGCGGATGTCCCTGAATGAGACGAAGATATTAACAATTTTATGTTCTCAAATAACAGTGGAAATCAGAGCCAATATAAGAAACAGAAGAAGACACCATACCATTTTTCTTATAGGTCCTTGAATGGCTAGACTTATATTTGGAGTGAAAAAAGCAAGCAACCTGCATTCATACCAAGAGTGATAAACCCATGCTAAAAAAAAAAACTCAAATCAATTCAATGAAAGAAAATAGACCACATGACAACCAGAAGAAGCGACACTCACCGAGAAGTAGCACTTTGTAGAAGGCACCCACAGATTAGAACTTCCGGTGTCGAAAATCACAGTGAACTTTTGGGGTGGAGTGCCAATACCAATCTCACCAAAGTACTGAGCATCCATGTAGTTCTTTAGAGCAATAACATCACCGTGTGAATCCCTGAAATTGCCACGTAGACCATAACTTCTTCTAGAATGTTCACCAGGTTGGTTCAGTATATTGAGACTCCTCTTTTTAAGTCCAACTCTAAACAATCCACCAGTAGAAGCCGAATATGCGGTAGGCGAGAGAAGGAACAACAAGAGCAAGCTCACTTTGAACATGGTGCCCATGCCTAACACTGCAATCAGAGTTGAAGTTTTCTCTTAGATACTGCTCAAATAAATGAATTTTAATATCATCATATTTCATTTCATAAACAAAAACTCAAAGAAAATGAATAAAAGTATCAGTGTACTTTCACACTTTTCAATCACATTCTCAAGAAAAAGGGTTTTTAACAATCAAACCATTTCTTGTTTCACAACATATCAATGTCATCACCAAACCGATCAAACCACCCACTCCACACCGCAACAAGCGGTTTAGAACTGTCTTGGTGCAGTTTGGCGTTTGCCGTTTGCATTCGTTTACCAAACAGCACTTCTTGGTGCGGTTTTTGGTTTTGAATCATCAAACTGCGGTTCAAAAGGCACCACACTACACATTTTTATATACTTTTAAAATTAATATTGTACATATGTTACCATTAATTAACTGAAAAAAACTAATACATTATTGATTAATTCAGTTTCCATAATAAGTTTTAAGGAACAGATTTCTTATTTGAGTTATTTCTTTTGCCTTTTCTTAAGCACCATTTACAATTTATTTTGAGTTTCATCTTTTAGATGTATTTGGATTGATTACGGAACTCTTTAGTTTGTCTTACAGCATATTTACTTACAATCTCGGATGTACATGTACCGGAACATTCTATTGTATGGAATATGTCTTCTTCAAATTTGTTTTCACGTTATAATTTAATAATTACTAGATTGAAATGTGTTAGGTATAAACCGCATAAACCACACCACATATACCACATATCGCGGTGTAGTGTCTTGCGGTTTGAAGCAAACGCACTGCGGTTTACGGTTTGAAGCAAACGCACATGCGGTGTCGTTTGCAGTTTGGCCTAAACCATAAACCGATGTGTGTTTGCCACTATCTGTCGAATGATCACAAAGACATCTGGCAAAAAGAACCTATCAACAAGCCTCCATTCCACAATCAGATCTATATTTTCAGCAACATAACTGAATCATAAACTAAACGATATAATGATCACTTTACAGAAATTATATCAAACAAACATGAATTAAAGCAATCAAAACAATTGAATTAAAGCAATCAAAACAATGAATTCATACATATAATGGTAAAAATGGAGTGATCGAAGAAGATTGATGATGGCAGAATTAGAGGACTCACCTGAGTTACTGCTTCTGAGAGGAACAATGCGAAAAGTGTGAATCAATATGATGAACAAAAGGACTACTGAATGAGACAGTTCCCACACTCTTTGAATTCAGTTATGGATCTTTATATGTGTCTTAATAGGCCCCTAGAGTTGTATGTATTATCAATTAGGTTCCTACTTTTTGCTTCTTTTCCAAATAAGTTTTTATTTTTTGAAACAACAAAAGAAGACCCGAGAGAAAAGTAGCTTTAGCAAGGCCATCACCCCCTCCAAACAAGCCGAAGAGAACAAAGCAACACAAAAACAAAGCGACTAGCGAGAAGCAAGACACGGAATCTAAGAAATACAAATGGAGGGCATGCAAGACCAATTAGCCTAAATAAACGCAAGATGTCTACTCTTATGCTTAAAGACTTTGAACCCGGCAAAACTGGGTCATCAGACAACCAGAGGAAATACCGCGAAACTGTTGGATTGTGTGTATAATAAAAACCATACAAATCAAAATAATAATATAAAGAGGAAGCAAAACAAACACAGACAATCTTCCAGAGATCTAGTTATAATCAGAATACAAGTAACAAAATAAATTAATACAAGAGGGGTTAAGAAAGACCTTTTGAAGACTGTGAAGAATCCAAAAGTAGGATTCTCTCTATTAGGAGCATACACGTAAATAACGAAATCTCCTTCTTCCCTTTGTAATCACCAAGAAAAAACACTTCTTTTGTTTCGAAAACCAAAACAACTAAAAGAAAACCAAAGCACTCTACACTTTTTCTTTGGTTTTTGTTTTCTGCCGTGGAGAAAAAAACCCCAAAAACAAAAGAAAACTTTTCTTTTCTTTTATTGTTTTGTTGGTGGTCATCCAAAGATAGGAGAGATTAGTTATATAGATAATTTTAGAGTTTATCTGTTATCATAATATCTAACTTAGTCTAACAATTATCTAGACTATTAGATATTATCTAATAACAAGTTAGCATTAATTACGAGTTAGTCCCTCTAATATTATTTCTCGTATTTCACGTATCCGAACTATATGTGCGATCTAATAAGCACATATAATTTAATAATATTACCATCGATGTGATAATGGGTATATCTCTAACAGAAACACATTGTCATTACGAACCTTCTAGATACCCAGAAGAAGGAAAAAACCACTACCATAAGGCGGTGATTGCCTTATTTTTCTTTTGGGCTAATTGTTATTTTTCAAAGAAGTTACCAATTATTATTTTTCTTTACCAATAGGTTAATTAATTAAAAAAACAAACAAAAGGCAAATGTATTGGTTGTTATTCTTTAGTTTGCCCAAAGATGGTGTGACCTTTAACCAAGTTGATGTATATTTATTCTAGAATTTACATCTAAAGACATAACTGATTAGAGGGTTTGACCATATTTGTTTTCGTATTTGGCAAAAATAAATTAGCTTATAAGCTTGTACATGTTTGGATGCATCATAAACTAGCTTATTAAAACGCTAGTTAGAGTAGTGTTTTTGGAGCTTTTTGTAGTTTTTTCGAATTATACCCTTATTAATATTAACTATTATACCCCAAAAGGTTCTTTTTGATCATTTGACATACTGTTAAGCTAATTTTTATCAAACATAATTTACTCATAAACTAGCTTATCAACTACTAGCTAGCTTATTAGTTAACAGCTAGCTTATCACCTAGTTTGCCAAACACAGCCTTACAACATATGGTGGCACATGCAACCAGCGTTTCTCCGTTGTGATGTGAAGAATTATAAAAAAAGAACAAATATTATTAGAAACACTACAAGAAAAATGGATTTAGTGAGGAAAAGTTTTAGTGAGGACAAACTTTCCTCACAATAAGTCACTAAAAGACAAAAAAAACTAGTCTTGCGGGTAGAATATTTTGACTTAGCCTATTGTGAGGACATGTCCTTTATCTACGTATTTTCATTTTAACTTTCGATTTTTCTTTCCCCACAAAAATTACAACAGTTACCTTTATTGACTTTTTTTCTTTGACTTATATTAATAGAGGACACGTCCTCACCATAGGTTATCACCAAAACTATTTCTCTTGACTTTTTTCCTTTGATCAAATTCACACTAAAAAAAATATAGGTTTTCAAAATTTTAATTTCTTATATAAATAAAATAACCTATTCAAAAGATTAATAAAATGAGGAGTAAGTTTAGGAAAGGACATGTCCTCACCCTATATTTTTTTCATTTCCCCCCAACCCCTAACTCAAATTCCCACCAAATAAAATACATATTTTGAAATTTTGATTTTCCCACTAATACCTAATTAAATGGCGGGTTACTTGTGGTGAGGACACGTCCTTACTATAGGGTTTTATCTTTTGTTTTTATTTTATTTTACTTTTTTAGTTCCATAAATTAATTTATATTAAATATTGATTAGTTATTAGATTTTGTATATGTTTATTTTATATGTTATTTTATACTAAATATGCATTAATAAAAAAATAAAATAATCTTTTTATTAGTTTTAAATTATGTTTATAATTAGGATTGGAATTTGCTCAATACATTACGTTAGTATTTATCGTTGTTAATCATGAACTTTTTGGGTGATATCTGACATTATTCTATAAAGTTTTTTTTAAATTAAGGTTTTGATTTCAATGTAAAAGAAGTCATACGTATTTGTAACGGTTGATTGTAAGTCATCATTAGCCGGGATAAATGATATGTGGTTGTAACAGTTGATTGTTGGTCAACACTTGTAGTAGAAAGTCATAAGTGTTCGTAATGGTCGGTTTTGTACGCTGTATAATTTGTGTATTAAAACCGATTAAGTTAGTATGATCAAGTTTATCAAGAGTCTCAAAAATCTCGTTATGTTGATATATTATTCACTATCCATCTTTCATAAACATCTTATGCATGTAGGTTAACTCCTAATCTATATAGGCCTAGCTAACATAGTTCAATTATGCTAGGCCTTATTCGGTGTTATTTGGAGTTAGTCGATGTTATAGCTCATTAAGAGTCATAAGAACTTCTTATACTGTAATACATTTCACTATCGATCATTCACATCCAATGCATGCAGGTCAATTCATTATAATATATATACGTATGTAGACAACCCAAATGCGTAACAACACAGATCACCAAGGGCACTAAAAGCCTGTGAAGGCCTAATACACACCATTAAGTTGTAATCAGATCTACAAAGGTGGTGGCGTACTGACAAAAGACCTAGCGGATGTGGTGGAATATCCCATCCACTCGTGTTCGAGCCCAGGCGTGCACATCTTTTAGTTGGGTTTATTGGGCCTAATTTGGTCCAATCATGCTTTATTGGACTTTAGTTGGGTTTATTGGGCTCTAGATGGGCTTATTGGGCCTAATTCGGTCCAAGCAGGCTTTATTGGGATTTAGTTAGGTTTATTGGGCCTATTTCGGTCAAAACATGCTTTATTGGGCTCTAGGTAGGCTTATTGGGCATCATTCGGTCCAAGTATGCTTTATTGGGCTCTAGGTGGGCTTCTTGGGCCTAATTCGGTCCAAGCAGGCTTTATTGGGATTTAGTTAGGTTTATTGGGCCTATTTCGGTCGAAACATGCTTTATTGGGCTCTAGGTAGGCTTATTGGGCATAATTCGGTCCAAGTATGCTTTATTGGGCTCTAGGTGGGCTTATTGGGCCTAATTCGGTCCAAGTATGCTTTATTGGGCTCTAGGTGGGATTATTGGGCCTAATTCGGTCCAAGCAGGCTTTATTGGGATTTAGTTGGGCTTATTGGGCCTAATTCGGTCCAAGCAGGCTTTATTGGGATTTAGTTGGGTTTATTGGGCCTAATTCGGTCCAAGTGGGCCTTATTGGGCCTAATTCGATCCAAGGGGGCCTTATTGGGCCTAATTCGATCCAAGGGGGCCTTATTGGGCCTAATTCGATCCAAGTGGGCCTTATTGGGCCTAATTTAATCCAAGTGAGCTTTCTTTGATATATTTGTGTTGCAATAGAGTAGGTTTGTAAATTAATCGAACAAACATCTACGTAGCAAACCCCAATGGTCCAAGCATGTTAGTGTTCGTTTTTTAAGTTTAAAAGAACACGGATGCTTAACCGAACAAAATATCATGTAACAATAGAGCACCTTTGCACACAAATGCTTAACTTGTCTTCCTGCCAAACAAATTCACAAACGGCTAATTAACGAAGGTTCTTTTAATTTACACGTCTACAATTAGAGCACATTTGGAGAGGACATGTCTTCACTATAATCTTTACACCATGTAACCATAGGTGTTTGAGTTTTAATTTCCCACTTATAAACAATTAAGTTACCTACCAAAAATAAATAAAATTACGGTTTACATATAGAAAGGACATGTCCTCACTATAGGTTTTTAAGCTTGCTATTGTGGGAGACGAAAAAATGATAAACATTCAGTGAGGATATGTCCTCACTAAAGAGACGCAAAGACACAAAAAAATTGATGGAAACAGGAGCTTTTGAAGCTCTTTTTGAACAATTTTTAAAAGATGAGGGTGTCGGGTGAAAAATTCTATTATATGAAGAAAACCCCTAATTTAGTCCTATTCCTTCTCAATTCGTTTCCAAAACCCTCGATTTGGCTTCATCTGAGACTCTCCATATCACTCTCCCACCAACGATTTCACTCGCCTCTTCCCCCGTCTCCGGCCGATTTCTGAAGCGCTGCTGCTGTCGATTTCTCTACTCCGGCCGGTGCTGCTGCTGCTGTCTACTCCGGCCGGCGCTGCTCCTCTCGAAGTTTGGCTGTAGACTCTCGATTTCTCTTATCTCTGTAAGTTCTACCCATATTTTTTAAGTAGCAATGTTTGGTATAAATATGATTTGTTAGTGATAAATTGTTTACTTTTTGGCTCTAGATATGCTCTTGTGATATGCTCTTGTGATATGCTTGTTCATTTAGCACACAAACTCTTTTGAGTTAAATATGATTTGTTAGTGATAAATTGTTTACTTTTTGGCTCTAGATATGCTCTTGTGATATGCTCTTGTGATATGCTTGTTCATTTAGCACACAAACTCTTTTGAGTTAAATATGATTTGTTAGTGATAAATTGTTTACTTTTTGGCTCTAGATATGCTCTTGTGATATGCTCTTGTGATATGCTCTTGTGATATGCTTGTTCATTTAGCACACAAACTCTTTTGAGTTATGTTTTAAATATGATTTGTTAGTGATAAATTGTTTACTTTTTGGATTGTTTTGATAATTAATCGTTGTAAACACAGTTATGACGATTGATAAGGGTTGGACTTTATTACACAAAAATTCTATTGAATTTTGGAATGGTCTACAAACATTTCTTTCGAGGTGTAAGGACCACTTGAACTTTGAAAGTAAATGTCGTTGCCCATGTCGTAAATGTAACAACGTTGTGTTTGGTACAATTGGCTCACTTGAACGTCACATACATTCAAACGGGTTTAGTAGGGCTTATACGACATGGGTTTATCACGGTGAACCATTAGTTTCGACAACCGCACCTTGCTCACCTCAAACGGCAAATGAGATGTGTGATGCCCTCAACGACGTTCTTCAAGAGAATATTGGCAATGATCAGGACACAAATACCAATGAGACTAATAATGAGCCAGTTGAAGGAGTGAATGCTACGGATCTTGATGACTTATTTGCGTTGGCCAACACCGAGCTATACCCCGGTTGTGATTGGATGTCTTCGTTAGACTTCTTGGCGAAGATTTCACACATGAAGGCCATGAATCATTGGACTGATACTTCATTTGACCAATTGCTAGAATTTTTCAAATTCACGTTGCCAAAAGACAATAAAGTCCCCAAGTCACATTATGAAACTAAAAAGTTGATGAAAAAAGTCGGGTTAGGATACGAATCTATCCACGCTTGTAAAAATGACTGTTGTTTGTTTTGGAAGGAGAACAAAGACATGCAAAGTTGTCCAATATGTCATGAGAGTAGATGGAAAGACAAAGATACCAAAGGATTGAAAGTTGCTAACAAGGTGTTGCGTTACTTTCCTTTGACTTCTAGACTAAAACGCATGTACAGTTGCAGACACACTGCAGAGTCTATGACTTGGCATGCTACTGGAAAGTGTATGGAGGATGGTAGGATGCGTCACCCGGTTGATGGTACATCATGGAAAGAATTTGATCAAAGGTATCCAGATTTCGCAAGAGAAACTAGAAACGTTAGACTGGGGTTGGCTGCTGATGGTTTCAATCCATATGGAAACATGAGTTTGTCTTACAGCATGTGGCCGGTGATATTGACAACATACAATATGCCCCCATGGTTATGTATGAAAGAGTCTTCGTTGATGTTGACGTTGTTAATTCCCGGCCCCAAATCACCTGGGAAGGACATTGATGTTTATTTTAGGCCGTTGGTTGATGAATTGAAGAGTTTATGGTCTTATGGAGTCCAAACGAGAGATGTTGCTACAAACTCTGTCTTCCAAATGCGTGCAATGCTTTTATGGACCATCAATGATTTTCCGGCTCGCCATTATTTGTCTGGATGGAGTGGTCAAGGATACTTAGCGTGCCCTACATGTAATGTCGACACTCCATCTACTCGTGTGTTAGGGAAAACCGCTTATGTTGGTCATAGAAGATTCCTTCCCCAGAACCATAAATGGAGAAAGGACAAGAAGTTCAATGGTAATGTCGAAACTAGAAGTCGTCCTAGAAATTTTGATGAAGCGGAAATCTTAGAGCAACTTAATAATTTGCCGCTACGTACGCCGGGGAAACATCCTAGTTATGGGGGTAGTAAGGCTTCAAAGAGAAAGCGTGAACCAAATGAATTGAATTGGAGTAAACGATCAATATTCTTCGAGCTTGAGTATTGGTCTTCTCTTCAATTAAAACACAATTTGGATGTCATGCATATCGAAAAAAACGTATGTGAGAGCTTGCTTGGTACCTTGTTAATGAATGATAAATCCAAAGACACTACCAATGCAAGAAAAGACTTGGAAAAGTTGATGATTCGAGAAGACTTGTGGCTCAAAGAAGAAAATGGTAAGCTTTTAAAGCCTCATCCCAAGTTCTCTTTCACACGTGAACATAGAAGACTTTTTTGTAAATTCATTAAGGGAGTTAAGCTACCTGATGGATTTGGATCAAACTTTAAGCGGAAAGTCTCTGATACGGAGGACAACATAATGGGAATGAAGTCTCATGACTATCATATAATGATGCAACGACTGATGCCGCTTGGAGTTCGAGGGTACTTAGATCCAACTATTTCAACACCGATAATCGAGCTCTGTTCATTCTTTAAGCAAATTTGTGCTCGAAGCCTAATGACACGTGACATGGAGGATGCTAAAGAGCAGTTGATCAAGATCCTGTGTACTTTCGAGCAAATTTTTCCTCCGGCATTTTTTGACATAATGATTCATTTGGTTATGCATCTACCCGAAGAGGCTATTCAAGGTGGTCCTGTTTACATGAGGTGGATGTATCCTTTTGAAAGATACATGAAGAAGTTAAAAAATTATGTCAGAAATAAAGCTAGGCCCGAAGGTTCTATAGCGGAGGGGTATGTTGCAGAAGAAGCGTTAACTTTCTGTTCGATGTATCTTCACGATGTATCAACGAGATTTAATCGTCCGGACAGAAATGAGGATGCTCCATTTCCAACACGTGAGTTGCATGTGTTTCGATCCGTATGCACACCAATTAGTAAAAGTGTACCTACGGAGCTAACTCACATACTTCGGGCGAAAGTACAATGGTTTGTACTTCACAACAGTCCTGAGATCGACGAATACATGACGTGAGTGTTTTTATTGCAAAATATGTTTTCATAAGTTATTCTTTTTATGCTTATACTAATATCAATAACATTTACAGTGAATTTACTACTGTCATGCCTGGGAATGATTCACAAACAACATTTCCTGATTGGTTTAAAGATAAGGTAAACTCTTTGTATATACTTCCTAATTAAAATAAAATAACGATTATTAATCAATCTTATATATTTTTTGTATATAGTTCCTAGTTAAAATAAAATAACGATTATTAATCAATCTTATATATTTTTGTCTTTTCATAGATCAATCAGCTTAGAGTAGTCGATGAATCACGTTGTGGTTTTGAATTACATGCTTTAGCTAATGGACCAATGTTTGCAAACACGTACACTGCTTGCATAGTTAATGGTGTGAGGTTTGTGGTTCACAGTCGCGATACAAGACGTACAACTCAAAACAGTGGAGTTTCAACTCCTGGGCCCGAAGGAAAATTGTATTATGGTTTGCTTGAAGAAATTCTAGAGCTAGTCTATTTAAGTGGTTGTAAGGTTGTGTTGTTTCGATGTAAATGGTTCAGAACCGATAACCATCGTTGTGTCATAAAGAATAACATAACTAGTATTTCTACTCAGAATGAATGGTATAAAGAAGACCAATACATCCTTGCAACACAAGCAAACCAAGTTTTTTACCTTCAAGACCCGTCTAAAAGCCAAGATTATTGGAAGGTCGTTCAAGAGGTGAATCATCGAAAGATCTGGGACAGGGATATAATTGCAGAAGTCGCTGAAGAAGATGTTATACATGACAATAATTCCAATGATGTTGCATTGTCTGCTAATTTGGATGGTCTAACCTATACTAGTTTGAGTATAGGTGAAGCAACCGAAGTTGAAGAAATTCCTACTCTTGCATGCGAGGATGATGATGATTTTGTTGATGATGATTTTGTTGATGATGCAGACGAGGATCTCCATAGGGATACTTCCGATGATGAAATTGTTGCATGCACTATTTCTAGTGATGAATCTGATTGAATTGAAATTATGTTTGTAAAAAGACACTAATTTTAATTAATGTATTTGTATTGATCTTATAATCAAGCATTTTATGCTAATTTTGTTGGATCGTATTCTTGTATTTGATTTTTCAGATGGCAGCTGTGGCACATGGTGGGGATGGCGGTGCTGATCCTCCACCAGTAGGATCACAACCGGTTATAGGTTGTGCGGCTAGTGGTAAGAAATTGTTACATGCACTTGAACATTCTTTACTTGTATTAATTTAACCTTTTTCTTTGAATTTGTAGGCTCAAAAAAAACTCGTGGTGTGACCACAAATGCCAAGCTCCATAAGATGTGGGAAGCGAACAATTTTAAGAAATTGCCTATCATCTTTGACTTAGATGACCAAGAGACAAGTCGTCCCGTTGATACTTATGCTAAAGATTTCAAAAACTTGCTTGGGGTAACTGTGAGGAAAGACGTGCCTTACACTTATGATTTTTGGGAGGAGGTCCCTGCAAAGTTTAAGACCGCCATATGGCCCCAAATCGAGGTTGCGATTGTCTTATATACTTAAATTGTAAAAAAAAAATACTACATTGCTTATTATTTCTTATAAATTGCAGATGTACTTTGACATGGGACCGTACTTGGATGGTGACAAAGCAGTGGCTACAAAAGTTGTGACGGGGGTGTCGACGTTATGTGCCAAAATTTATTCAAACAGCAAGAATAAATTTAAGGAACGCTATTTTACCAAGAGAGGGGGGCTTGAATGTGTGGAAGCACTTCGCCAACAACCACCACCGAACATGACTAGTGAAAAATGGAATCTCCTTCTTGATTATTACACAAAGGAAAATACCGTTCATAGATCGAAGGTGAATTCGGCTAATAAAGCCAAGCAACCATACCCAAGTTACCAAGGTAGCAAGTCGTTTGCTGAGATGCGATTTGAACGGGTAAGTCGTTTATATATCTAAATCAAGGGGTTGTTTTAATAAGGGCTGTTTACGGGGCTGTTTTACGGGGCTGTTTCGTAGGGCTGTTTTTTATGCATTTTTATGAGTTTGTAGGGCTGTTTTTTATGAGTTTGTAGGGCTGTTTTACGGGGCTGTTTATAGGGCTGTTTTTTATGCATTTATATATGTTTAAGGGGCTGCTTTAAGGCTGTGTTTTTTGCGTTTTTAAGGGGTGTTTTAAGGGGTTGTTCTTGTTTAGTTTATGAAATATGATATAATGTTTAAGTGGCTGTTTTATTTGAGTTTTTTTTATAAGTTTTTGCTGTGTTTTTAAGCATGATGTGTATTTTTATGACTCATCACTATGAGTTTTATGAGTTTGTGATACAAGGCTTCATATAAGTGTTTTTTCACTATATTAGTGTTATATATATGTATGTTAATCGATGTTTATTTTAATTTGTTTTATAGCGCAAAGTTGAGGGTGCATTTCCAAGCCTTATTGACAGTTTTCGTCAATATCATACACGAAATGGAAACTTTCCCGTTGGTAGTCTTGCTCAAAGTCAATACGTAAGTAATTTCTTTTACTTAATGTATAGAATTACATAAAACATACTCATATCAATTATTTTTGTTTTGTAACTAAATAGGAACAAATGATGGCATTAAAAGCGGCCCAAGTTGATCTTCCCAACCCTTTGACCGAGGACCAAATCATGGATCAAGTGTTGGGAACGCGTCGTGGGCACAAGCGAGGACGCGGGCAAACTCTACGTCGTGCCGATTCTGCATCAATTGTATTAGCCGAGCGACCTAGGCCAACTGAAGAACGTTTTTACACGCAAGCCGAGGTTGATGCGATGATGGCCAAGTCAAATGCGCAATCGGAGGCTAAATTCAGGGCTCTCATACGCTGTTTGAAAGATAACAACATTGTAATTGAGAGCGACGAAGAGGACGAGATTGAGAGCGAGAACGAGAGCGAGAACGAGAGCGAGGGTTGAAGAGGCGTTTCTAGTATAGTGATGATCTTTTGGTGACTCTAGGATGTGATCTTTTGGTGACTCTAGGATGTTGTTGAAACTAAATATTGCTACTTTAACACTTTTTTTGGTGACTTTTGGTTATATATATTGATGATCTTTTGGTTATATTGATGATTTATGGGAATTCTGGAACTGTGAAAAAAGGTAAATATAGCCCAGAAAATGGGCTGGAAATACCAAAAACAGCAGGGTGCTGTTAAAATTAAAATTAGGATATTGTGAGGACTTGTCCTCACTATAGGTAAATACACTTTTGTTCATTAAAAATTTATATAGTGAAGACATGTCCTCACTATAGGTAAATATATTCTTTTTAATTTAAAAATATCTGGAGACGAGATTTCCTCACAAAAGCAAATTAAATTATTCTCACCATAGGTATTTTAATTACCATAATTAGGTAATTATTTCAATTAGACATAATTATATTAAATTAGCTATGGTGAGGACATATGCTCACTATAGGTGATTAAATTCTAATTATTATAATTGGTTATAGCGAGGACATGTCCTTCCGATAAAGAATAGTAATTTCATTTCCATTTAATTTATAGCAGATGAATGTCCTCACCGTAGAAGCCAAATGGTCCTCACTAGTTACTTTTAGAGTCGGGCGTGTAGTGAGGAACCTACGGTGAGTACATGTCCTCACTATAGGGATTTAGTGAGGACATTTTGACATTTGGTGAGGACTTTTGCTTCTCACTAAAGCCCATTTTTCTTGTAGTGAAAGAGCCAAAAGCTAGCAAGATGCTAGATGGATTACAAAAAAAATTAAAACAAAGCTAACGAATTATAACACCATGAGGGCCAATCTAAATTCTAACGCTATACACTTGCTCTATATTTTACCCAGGTAAAAAGCAAAGCTTGCAATTCGATCATTACAGTTGAAGCAGAAAAAATTTTATGGTTAAAAAACCAAGTTGTTGCAAGAAGCCCAAATCAACTAGAAGACCAAACCCACAAATGCTTCCAGAAATCTCCGCTTCCTTGAAGATACTCCTCCATCACTTATTTTAAAAAGCAGCTGATCTATAGAATTGATCCGACCCAACTCGAAGCCGCACCAATTTGATACCCAATCCCAAACATCGGACACAATGGGGCAAGAATAGAACACATTAACTTCGGTCTCTTTTTCGTTATTGCAAAGAGAACAATACCTCGCAAAAGAAGAATTTGGTTTAGTTGGGATCCTATTCAATAAAAGTCTCCAAACGAAACAAATTACCTGAGGTGGTTGCCATTTATTGCAAAAAAAAAATACCCCGCAAAAGAAGAATTTGACACATTTTCGATTATGATTCTCAAATATTTTACCGAAAAAACACCGCTTGATTTCGCTTGTTTTGAATGTTTGTGTCGTCTAATAAATGTACTTAACATGTAAATGAAGTATTACTAAAGAAAATAAACGTAAATTTTTGTATATTGCTTGTTTGTCTATGAATGTTTGTGTTGTCTAATAAATTATAGAAAGTTTTATCTAATTAATTCTAAATCATGATGGATAAATATGTGTGTAATGCGCAAATATATCGGTAGGCATCAAATTACAATATTTGATTTAAACTAATTAAATATTAGGATAATATCAAGAAAATATCTTGTGCACGTATGATTGAATAGGTCAAATGTTACTTAAACTGATCGATTAATTATAAAAGAGAACTTTCAAGAATATCTTAAGAGCATATTTGGAGTTTTTGTCTTTATAAAGTTGTCTAAAATAGAATCTCTAAATCTTCTTTTGAAAGAAAACAAAAAATTTATCCATTAACTATGGTTTTTATACCATGGATGAGTATTCAATCTGCATTAATTAGCTTTCTTTTACTTTTTTTATATGAGAGTGTGAGAAAGATACAAGTCATACAACTTTACTAAAACTAGTTTGTTTTTTTTTATATTGCAGTAACAAATTAACAATTGTCCTATCTTAACTTTTAAAACAAAGAATTATGAATGAAATATTTAATATAGAGCATTCTTTAAATATTTAAATAATAAAATTAATGATGAAATTTTTAAAAAAAAAATCTAAAGTTAAATGTAATTTATTTCTAAAAGATTTTAATTTTAAAAAGTTTGCTAGGAATGTGATAAGATTTTAACTTTTGTTATTTTTACTCCAAAGTTTTTTAGATAATGTTAAAGAAATTCTCTTACATGAGAAACACAATTATTATAGCGTTGACTCTCATTGACCTCTCTTTTTGTCTTGAATACATTCATTAATCACAGCAATTATTTTATTAATAATTATCATTAATTTATTACATATCCACATGGGTTAATTAATCTTAACTACCCCCAATTAAACCAAATAAAAAAAAGAAACTCAGATTTTTTCATTTTCTTATTGATCAAGTTTTAGGATAATATAAATAATAGCAGGATAGTAAATCATGATTTTCGTTTAACAAACCATCCATAACAACAGAAATAAATATCAAAAATTTTCTATTTTTATAATAATTAATTATTGTATAAATAGTAAGAAAAAAAAATAAACTCCCTTATTCAAACCTTAAAGAATGAAAAAATCTAACTTAACCCCAACTATTTCCTTTTTTATAAAATAAAAAAAACACCCAAAAAAACAAATAAAAAAACATGTGTGTGTAAATTAATGACCAAATAATTTAAAAAGGTAAAAGAGAAAAAAAAACTAAACCCATTTAATTATGGTTAATTAATTGCCTTGAAAACTTGAGTTGTTGACTTTATTGTTGCCATGGCTATTATTGTTGCTAGTGGTTGCGCTGCCATTGTTGTTGCTGTTGGTGGCCGTGACGTTCCCATTATTGGGCTGAGACCCGCCACCGCCACCGCCAGCACCGAAAACGGAAGAAATAGCTGCCGCTAGAGCGGCAGAAAAGTTCGGATCAGCGGTCAGGGCGGTGACCGTGTCTGCCAAGGCGGCCGGTGAGGCCCCTTGGTGGTGCAACGGTGGAACACCCCCGCCCTCCGTATCCTGCGACATTTGCAGGCCGGAGAATTTGGACTGGTTGTATAAAGCCTGGCCGAAGATCTGCGGGAGGAGGGCGGCGTTCGGGCCGGTGAAGTTTTGTTGTTGCGGGTTGTTGGAGAATGGGACCTGGAACTGACCCGGCCCGCGCTGGAACTGTAACGGGTTCGGAGTTTGGGTCAGGTCTAGGGAGACGGTGGGGAAGGGGGCGGAGGCGGAGATGGTGGCCATGCTTGAAGAGCAAGAAAGGAAAGTTCTCGCTAAGAAGTTGGAATTCATTAGGCCGTCGGAGCTCGGCATGGATCCGGATAGCAGCATCCTGGCGGCGGAGGAGGTGGTGGAGGCCATAGCCATGGCGGCCGGTGGTAGAGGGTGGTTGTGATTGCCTTCATAAGTGGTGATCAAGATTGTTCTATCTTCTGCACATCTTTGTACCTGTTTCCAAATTGCACCATAATTACTAAAATATCACAAAATCTCAAAAGTCAAAAATTAAACTACATATCAACATCGTATATTCATAATCATTGTTCTTATTGAATCTGGAAAACCTTACTTGTTTCCTAACCGGGCAACCGGCAGCCATGGTGCATCGATAATACGCTCGTGGACATGGATTTCCTTTCGCCATTTTTTGTCCGTATTTTCTCCATTGACAACCATCTGCAATCTAAATTAATTTCGATCTCAATCAGAATTTACGAAATTAATCAAGTTCAAATCAATATTTGGATCGATGATCAATAAGTTTATACCATTGGAGCTTCTGATCTAGCTCGAACAGAAACCCTAGCTTTTCGAATAGTTGCTTCGGTAGCTTGATCGATATTAGTCGTATTATTATTCTTCGAAGAACTCAACCGCTGAACCTTATTTGATCCACTCCTTATCACCTGAGATCCTTGTTCCGAACCTTCTTCCATTTGACCGATGTTCGTATGAAGCGGTGGCGATCGCGAATCCTCGTCATTCCCTTCGGACGACGACTGTGAATTCTCGTCGGTTTCAACTGCGGTCGGAGCTGCTGCTAAACCTAGATCCATAAACGGTCTCGGTACGATCATAACTTCACCGCCTTCGTTACCGGTTTTATGATGATCATCGGTAGATTGTTGTTGTTCGTCTCTTTGTTTCTGTTGCATCATCGTCACGAGATGCGATTGTAGCGTGTTGTAATTCACCGTCAATTGATTCAAAGCCTCCCTCAATCTCTGATTCTCCGTGTTCATCTTCTCCAGTTGAGCTTGAGCCACTGCTAACTACACATCAAAATCATTCCAAATTTCAAATTCTCAAATTATACATATACATATATATATATATATCACATCAATACGATTCAACACAGAAATGAAATTCAGAAATTTAGGTCAAATCTCAATTATGAAAAAATATTACTATCTGGTAAGGTACGGACCTCATTTTTAGCTCGTTTATCTTCAGAATTCGGAGAAATTCCGTCATCGACTAACGACTGATCGCTGCTCGTGTTTCCGGTGACGAGATGTAATCCGGTCTGTACGTATCAAATTCAATCAAAAACAATTGGAAAAAGAAAAAAAAAACCATCTATGGATCAATTTTATTTTTTTCATTCCATATATTAATTAACAGAAGGAGATTCAGCGAAAACAAAAGGTGATATAATCAATCAATCAATCGAGACAGACAAACATACGTTGATGTTAAAATCCAATTCGGTGATGGGAGCGGCCGGATCGGAGGTGGAGACCGGCAACCTCGATAAGCGATTATCGTCGTCGTCGTTGTTGTCGTTGTCATCGTTTTTCTTATCGGCGAAGAAATCCATCTCGCTTATTCTTTTATGTGGATCGATATCGTGATGATGATTGCAGTTGAGGTTGAGTGGAAATTGTATGGTTGTAGGCGGTGGCGAAGAGGTGTGGCCGGCGGCATCCATATTATTATTAATAAGTGTGGTGTGGTGGTGGTTGTGGTTGTGGTTGTCGGAAAAGGAGTTGATGGCGGTGGTTTTGTGTGGAATTAGCAATGTGATGGGATCTGAATCAAAGGAGAGTCCACTGGCCATTTATCGAAAGATAGAGAGAGAAATCAAGTCTCTAAACAGGCAGTGGACTCGGCAATAAAAAGGGGAACTTGAGACTAGAGACTTGAAGAATCAAATATTAATTTTATTAACTTTTTTCTATATTTACTTATCTTAAAAATGTTTTTTTTTTTTTTTTTTGAAATAGTTTGTAGTAAAGTGGAAGGTTGAATTTGGCAAACTAACTGATAGCTGATAAGTTAACTGTCAACTAAGGTTGTGTTTGACAAAAATACTGTTAACTAAGGTTGTGTTTGACAAAAATAAGCTAGTCCATGCTTGGATGAACCATAAGCTAGCTTATTGAAAAGTTAGTTGGACTAGTATTCCAGGAGATTTTTGTAGGTTTTTCAGTTATACTTTTATTAATATTAATTATTATATCCTAAGATATCCTTTTTGGTTATTTTATATACTCGTAAGCTATTTTTTTTATCAAATATAATATATTCATAAGGTAGCTTATCAGCTACTAGGTAGACTTTATCAAACCTAATATATTCATAAGCTAGCTTATCAGCTACTAGCTAGTTTTTATGAAACATAATATATTCATAAGCTAGCTTATCAGCTACTAGTTAGTTTATTAGTTAACTGTTAGCTTGTTAGCTATCGACTAGCTTCAACTAGTTTGCCAAACACAACCTTATAAGCTTGTTAGTAGTTGATAAGTTAGGTTAAAGGTAAATTACGTTTGATAAAAACTAGCTTATTAGTATGTAAAATGACCAAGAAAGATAACTTGGGTATAATAATCAATATTAATAAGAGTATAATTAAAAAAGGCTACGAAAACTTATAAAACGCTACTTAAACTAGCGTTTCAATAAGCTAACTTATATTTGCTAAACATAACCTTAAACAAAACACAAAATTCCACAATTGGTTTGAGATTTTCTTTCATGAGAAACTAATGGGATTTGATTTTGTTTTATTTGTTTTGTGGAAACTTTTTGTTAATGTTTAAGTCAGCATTAGACCATAAATTTCAATTTAAATAAAACAAAAATTGAAAATGTAAGGAAACTAAGGAGAAAGAAAAGGGCAAAAAAATGAAAATTGACCACACGATTTGGAAGTAATCGTTTTATTCAACGCGATAGCCAATAGGACCGGAGTATAGTTGCGGTCTTACTATATAAAGACGAAAACTAATTATTATTTATTTCAATTTTTTTATTTAGTCATCTTAACTTTTACTATTTCGGATATTTTTTTTTTTAATTTTCTACCAAAACTGTATATAAGTTTTTTTCACACATAAGAAATGGTAAATTTTTCTATGTGTGGTTCTTTAAATTACATATTTCAAGTAAATGAGAGAAATCTTATTTTAGATATATTTGAAAATAAATATGGGAATTGATTTATATCAATGCCATCGTAGTAAACTTTTTTAGTAGTTTGTTTATAATTAGGATAATAATCATGAATTTAATAAATTATTGCTATTTGGTTTATTGATTTATTGGTTTACTTCCAATAATAAAAATGTTCATATATTTATTATTTGAAAGTGACTTGTAGTATCTAAAATTAGATTGAATAACATGACCTTGAAAGTATTTCAATTCTGCATTAGCAATAAAACTTTATTTCAATAACCTTAGTGATTAAAAATTATTTTCGAAAATGAAATATTTTTATGGTTCTGAACAAAACTAAATGTTTTTGTCTTTTAAACCGTAAAAGAATATTTATAATTAACTCTAATTTATTTAACATGATATTATATTATTACGTATGTAATATAAAATGAAAGTAAATAGACTTCTGATAAACGATTTAACGCCAATTATTGGATAATCGATTTTTCAGATTTAATCTAATAGACTATGTAGAAGTTTATTCTAGATTATTATATCAACATTTTGTGAATTTAAAGGGTAAAAATAGAATAAGAGAAAAAGGGAGGGTTAAGATTTAAGATAAGGAAATAGAGAAAATGACATTAATTACGTTTGATATTTGTCAAGGATGAGATTGACGCGTTCCCAAAAAAATTCACTGCCCCAAGTGATCCGGCACTTCCTCGTGACAACGAGTTACTTTCATACATTTTTATTTTCAACCCCTAAAACTTTACTTAATGTACATTTTTCACCTGAAATGGCCAACCTACTCTTCTAAATGATCTAAAGGAGTACAATATAAAATAAAGCTTTATCATTCTAGAAAAACCAAAGAGGTCAAGCTTAAACTTTTTGATATCATAACTCATAGTTTTCCACATATTTATTGATAATTGGTGGTAAGGTCTAGGGTCGTACAAAAACTTGACCCATTTATTCAACTTGAAAGTCTAATTGATATATAAAATGCTTAAACCATCATATTTAGATTGGAATTAGACCAACAGCTAACACCCAAAAATTGCATATTCTTGATTTTAAGTATTTTCATCGTAAATCTTAAAACTTTTACTTAGTATTCTAGCCACTTTAATATCTACTATTGACTTTTCATTGTCTATCCTTTTTTTTTGTTCTTATTTTGCGGCTTCAACCTTCAAACTTTTATTTGTCGCATTGAGCCATTAAATGTTGTTTGGCTTTGAGTCCACTAGAGTTCAACAAATAACAAGTTTGTAATGATCGAATCAGGACTTGTTCAAGTTTTGGTATATTGTGTATAATTTGTTTGTATCTTTGAATCCATGTATATGAAATTTTTGTGGTCCATTGGGTTCCATCATTTTTATAGTATCTTATATGATGAATTTTATCTTTATTTTGCATAAATATCATTTTTATTCAGTTTCATATGTTCCCTTGTTTTATTGTGTATGATTTTAGTTGTGTTCAAAGCAATCAAAGGTTATATACATGTATAACATGTGTTAAACGTGTTAGGTTAAAGTGCTTAAGTTTCAATATTATATGTTGCTTGATCGCTAGTATTCCATTACACAATTGACTCACGATAAACATTTTCTAGACTAGGTTTTTTAGCTATAGATGGGTGTGTGATTGTATTAATCGTTTTGTCCTTTTTTATTCTAATGCCATTAAAAATTGCATTAAATGACTCTGCAATTTTGTATCAACTTCACAAAACGCGACTAACACTTGAGACATACCATTAAATGACTCTGCAATTACCTCCAATGCTTAGTTTCCTTTATATACTTTGTGTGTACCTTTGAATCTATGTTAGTTATTTATGTTCTCATTTGAAGTGTTGAGATATTACGAATTATAATATTTGGTCATTAATTTGTCAATATCTTAATCACCTTATATGCTTTATACATATTTGTCACACAACAAATATGTAACAAACATGTAATGCAGACCAAAGCATAACCGGCCTCATAGGGTGCAAAATTTGAGCATTAGTTGGCAATAATGTACAACTTTTATTCAAGTTTGATTGTTTATACCTTACTGCATATTATATTTAGAAATTACGAACGATGAACATTTATATTTCTAAATACTTCTCTCCTTGTTATATTATTGATGTACAATGTTTGTGCATAAACACCCTTTTTCATTTTTGGAGTTAGAACCAAAAATATCAATGAATTATAGGCCAGCTTGCTTGCATCTTGACGTATCTTACGAGCTATTAGAGAACAAATAGCAAAATAACAAGGGACCTTTTGGTGAACAATTGAAGTTTCATTTGAAAAACTAGAAAAGAACAAATGTATAAGGGGGGTAAAGAGCAATATTGACCAAAAAAGAAAAACAAAAAAGAAAAGAAAGATAAGTAGTCATTTGGTTGTAGGTGGAATGGCAGCCACGAGTCAACGAATTAAATGGACCCGAGGGGACCGGCTCCTTCAAAAGAGTGGGGCCCAGTGACGACTTTGTGGGGCCCTTTCGACCTTAAGACCTTGCCACGTAAGATTGATGGACCGCCTCTTCCTCCTTCAAGCGGTCGTCGGTCACTTCGTTGACTCGCTCTTCCATTTGGACCGGGTTCCTTGCTCTCAAACTTACTTGAAAGAATATCCTTTTTTCTCCTTTTACTCATTTTAAATTATAATCTTAAAATTTTAATCATTTTTTTTCGAACGATAGATAACACACATTATTCAAACGGGTACCGACTAATCTTCTGCATCTATGAACCGGCTCTATGCACCGACCCATAAACTCGACCCTGACTGTTCCAAAAGCTTGGTACTGCAGAAGTCGTCCCTTGCAGGATTCGAACCTTGACCAACCAAAGATACCATCTAAGAAAAACACAAGGATATTATCTCCACCCACTAAGCTACTAGGCCTTCTTTGGTTTTAAAATTTTAGTTATTAAAACGTCACCAACATTTCTTTTTAGAGATGTCCTCAAAATGCCAAAATCTTTAAAAGAAAAGAAAATTCCCCAATGTAAAACTATAAGACAGAATGGAACCTTTTATAAATTTGGATTTTTTTCTTCTTAAAAAACTCTATTTTGCTATTCTAAGACAAACACCAAAAACAACCATTTAAATGGTTAAAGGGAGGAAAATGAATTTTGCTTATAGCGTTGAACATTCTAGATTATAGTTGTCATTAAAATCTTTTAAATAGATAAACGTTTTAACTTTATTTATTAAGTATTTGTGAAAAATCATTAAAAGTTGAGCTAAAAAAAAAAAAAAAAATACTTGCATGTATCTTGCCAATTCTCGACTTATTTCACAGAAGATTTACACACTATTTTCGTCTAATTTAATTTATATTTTTCTAATTATAAAGTTTATTTTACATATAATTGGGTAGAACTTAGAACGTATAAATAGAAATAAAAAAATATTTAAGAATCTTAACAGAAAAACTAAGTAAAGGTTGATTTGGTACGATATCAAATTTTTTTTAACACCATGTACCAACCAATTGCATTTAATATGTAAAAATCTTATATAGGCTTTACATAAAATAGTTGCCTCTTTTAATAATTTTGTTGTTATTTTTTGTATTATTTAATATTTTTTATAATTAAACTTTAATTGTTAATCTTTAGGGTTGAGGTTTGTTAATTGATGTCTAATTATTAAGAGTAAACTACAAATTTCGTCCCTGAAGTTTACCCAAATCTGTACGTTTCGTCCTTAAACTTTAAAAACTACAAAAAGCGTACCCAAAGTTCCATTTTTACAACACGTTTCGTCCCTACTCACTAATGACGTTAGAACTCAGTTAAGTGAGGGGGTTATTTTGCTAAAATTAAAGACAAGGGGTTAAATGGTAACTTTTCTCTCTCTTTCCCTCTCTCTTTTTATCATCTTCATCATCTCCATCTAACCAAACCACCACCCACCACCACTACAATCACCAACACCCACCACCCACCCACACCCACACCCACACCCACCACTCACCAACACCATCACCAACATCACCACTACCACCCAACACCCACCACTAACCACCACCACTAACCACCACCCACCCACAACCTCCAAACCATCACCACTCTACCACCTGCAAACCACCACCACCGCCACTACCACCACCAAACGGACACCACCACAGCAACCAAACTACCATCACCATAGCCACCACCACATCCATCACCTCCAAACCATGACCACCACCGCCACCACCATCTCCACCTCCAAACCATCACCATTTCCATCAAAAACCAACCCAGATTTGTAGATCGAGAACCTAAATTTCGTTCGACCAGATCTGAAATTGGGTTCAGATTATATCCCCAAATTTTGTCAGATCTAGGTTTGGGGAAGGGGGACGTTCTGCAGGCGGTGGGTGGAGAGATCAGAGTGGTGGTGTGATCAGATAATAAGAGGGAGGAAGGGGAGGGAGGGAGGAACGATGGTGGTATGACTAGAGTAGAAGAGGGAGGAAGTTGAGGAGATGGTGTGGTGGTGGGTGTGGGTGTGGTGGTGGTGTGGATGTGGTAGAGATGGTGGTGTGGTGGTGGTGGTAAGGTCGTGGTGTTGGTGTTGCTGTGGTGGTGGTGGGGTGTTGGTGGTGTTGGTGAATGTTGGTGGAGAGAGAGGGGGGGAGATGGTGGAGGTGTTTGTAGGTGGGTGTAGTGGTGTTGGGTAGATGATGAAGATGATAAAGAGAGAGAGGGGGAGAGAGAGATATAAAGTTACAATTTGGTCCTTATTCTTTCACTTTGGCAAAATAACTCCCTCACTTAACTGAGTTCTAACGTCGTTAGTGAGTAGGGACGAAACGTGTTGCAAAATGGAACTTTGGGTATGCTTTTTGTAGTTTTTAAAGTTTAAGGACGAAACGTGCAGATTTGGGTAAACTTCAGGGACGAAATTTGTAGTTTACTCAATTATTAATATTTTTTTTTATTGTTAACGATTATAGTTGAGTTGAGCGAGTTTATCTCGAAAATTAAAGCAAGCTCAACTGTTATAATTTTTTAATGTTCAAGCTCAATGATCATTTAACAATTTTTAGTTATACACTATACCAAATATTCAAGCTTTGCAAATTTCTTTATGGGTTCAAACTTAAAATTGGTTTACTTGCTTATTGACTCAACCTCGATAATTTACTAATCTTTTTGTATTTCACTAAAAAAATTGAACTACTTTTGAAAAATGTATCAAAATCCAGACACCCGCGGTATTCACAAGTTTTATATCTTTATCTATATTTTATAGTATATAAACTCCGACCCCATTATCACGATTTCCAAGTCCGTTAGTGGTTGTTACATACATTTTTTTTGGAAGGGTGCCCAGGCTAAAGCCCCGATAATTTTGGGGGCTAAACAAGGTCCCAATTAAATGTCCTCAAACATGTACACGAGAAAACTCGAACTCGGTTAGGATACTATAAACCCCACGAGCAATAAGTAATCCGCACCGAAAGAAAGTTGTTACATATGTTACTCGATTTGATACAAATTATCACCCTTCTTATCATGTAGTATTTTTTTTTTCCTTGCAAAGTCAAGAAATACCTACCTAAATATAGGAAATTTAATGGTCAATAACGGGGTCATGAAAGGACTTCTGTATACGGTTGCCACTTTTTAACTTGTGCATTTAATAAAAACGTATAAATAAATTTATATTCTCAAAACTAAAAAATGAATATTCAGGTTATAAAGTTTCATCAATAAAAATGTTATTTAATAATTTCATATTTTAAAATAGATATTCCTATATTGAATTTTTTTGGTCACTGGTCAGAGTCATAAATATGGTTGATCCCGGGCTATTTGCAAGTTTCTTGTGACCCTCTTTAATTTCGATAGCTACATTTTGTGTGTTTTTAACTTCTTATTGAAATTTGATGAACTATAAATGCAGGGATATTTGTTACTGGGAACGTGGTAAAATATGTATAAACTGTATTTTATTATGTGGTGTTTGTTTACCTCATAACAGTTCCATTAAAAGTGCTCTGAATCGTTAAGAGTTGAATCTTGTTTGGCAAAAAAAAGGGTTGTCTGTTAATGGTTCAAAAACCCTCTATCTCTTAACCATTCAGTCCTGATTTCATGCTCAACAATTACCAAACCACCGTATCTCATTTTGCACCATATCGTAAGAGCCTATTAATCATTCTAACCACTTAATCATCTAGCACCGAATCGTTCAACAACTGCCCAAACAGTCCAAACTACCTTTATCTGTGATGTTGAGCAATTTTAATATCACTAAAAACTAAACGAGTTTATCTAAAAAAGAAAAAGATTTATTTACACATAAATTGACTTGGTTAATTTATTTTTTTAATCTTAAAAGGTTGATATGTGTTGGTTTTTTTATTTGTTGATATTAGATTTTTAAAATTAAGTTTTATTTTCTTAAAAATATAACTTTAACAAAAATATTATAAAATTAAAAATATAGCAAAATTCATATTTTCAAATTCATTACAAATAGATATTAATATTGATACGTTTTCGCCTCGTCAATCTTTCTATCTATTTCAATATTCTTTTATCTTCAAAAAGTTCAAACTTCATTTTTTCTACTTTTATTTGTAACTTATTTTATTTATTTTCAACGTAAGTTTCTTTTTTATAATTATGTTTTATAATATTAAATAATTTTTTATCTACTTTTTATATTAAGAATAATAACGAAAATACTATCTACATAATACTATGTTATATATATTTATAAATAGATTGAACTTGATGTTATATAGGTTAAATAGATAAATGAACTTTTAAATATAGATTGGATTAGATTGTATTGGATTGGATTGTTAATAAATATAGTCTTAGAGGTTGTTTACTTGTTTCTTATTTGTTTTTATGGAGTAAGAAACTCTAATCACAATAAAAGATGAGGTGTTTACTAATAACTTATCATGGAAAGATGCTTTAACCCTCTTACTTCGGTTAACAATTGTCCCCAGTTACAAGATTATTATTATAAGAACATCCACAATGGACATCTTCACGAGATTCTTCTTGGAGTCTTTACAAGAACATCTACTCTGGGAAAAAGATTTTTGTCTACTCACAAATTTTTATTGGAACTCACGTGTTTGACAAGAACCCGAATTCTTGTAATCCTTTCCTTTTCTGTTATTATTTTATTTTGTTTTTATTTTCTCTTAACCATTTTTTCTTTTAATAAATCTATAATACATATATATTGTGCATTAAAATAAAATAAAAATTATTATAAAACATCTTTTTGCTTTTTTGTTTCTTATAAATTCTTATACAAATTTTGTAAGTTTTTTTAATAAGTTTGATTTTTAGTTATTTCATTAATTTATTATGTTTAGATTATTTTTAAATATTTTTCTACATTTAATCAAAATTAAATGATGAATCGTATATTAATATTATATAATATGATTGTTGAGGATGGAGATGACATGATGATCAATTGGATTGATGAAAAGGTAGATAACTCGACACATATATTTCAAGGTTCCATCCATGAATTCCAAGAATATATTCAAAGAAATTCCGAGATACACTTAAATGGAGTTCATCATCAACTCTGCTCCGATTTGGTTGAACATATTTGTTAGAGTCCCACATCGGCTAGACTTGGACCAAATCTTCACTATATATGTTGGAACCCCCCTTCTCTCCTCAAGGGTCTTTTGGAGATTAATCTTGGGGTTCCACATATTCTCATGGTATCAGAGCCAAGGTCTACCACTCTACGGACTCACATGCCGGCACTCTCGTGACCCTCTCCTGGTCCTCTCGTGACCCTCCTAGGCTCTCTATCTAGCCTCTGATGGAGGGGGCGTGTTAGAGTCCCACCTCTCCTGGTCCTCTCGTGACCCTTCTAGGCTCTCTATCTAGCCTCTGTTGGAGGGGGCGTGTTAGAATCCCACATCGGCTAGACTTGGACCAAATCTTCACTATATATGTTGGAACCCCCTTCTCTGCTCAAGGGCTCTTTTGGAGATTAATCTTGGGGTTCCACATATTCTAACAATATTTGGTCGAATCGGGATTGCGAGTGATCTATATTACAACAATCCATTAGTCGTACTTTTTTTAAGATTATTTTTGTAACATTGCACCTTTTTTAATTTGTAGTATTATATTATATTTGTAATTTAATTGTTTTTTATATATGTTAATAAAATATATAGATTGAAAAATTAAAATTAATAGAAAGTGAAAATAATAAATTATATTTGATTTTTTTTATTATGTATGCATATATTAAATTTATATAATAATTGATACATAAGAAAAGGAAATGAGGTTTTTATAAGAACATCTATTGTAGAGTTTTAAGGAGCTTATTACTTTGTTGAGGTAACAATGATGTGACAAGAAAAAAATATGACAATTGAGGTTCTTAGGCTATCAGTACCCAACCCCACTGTCACATTAGTTTTTTTTCCAACCCTCCCATTAACCCTTAGGAACCCCTTCTGATTAGTACCCAACTCTCTCAACCCTCTCACACACATAACCCTCTCTTTATCCTATCGGTTTCAGCAACCCGTAGATTGCTTCAACCCGCCTAAGCCACCGGCGGCGTATCCATACCCGCCCAGGCCACCAGGCCGACGGCTTCGAAGCCGCTAGCAGTACGCATAGCCTTAGAGATTCCACCATTCTGGATGCCCTAAGTTTTTCATTTTTTATTTGCCATTGCTTCTAATCCATCATAATCAATAATACCCAACTAAAAACTTACCTGAAGTTCTTTGATACTCTTTTGGTCTCTTTATCCTTCTTTCACTTTGTTTTCATTTGCGTTATTATCTTCTCATCGTGTCACATTTTTGCTGATGAAGAAAATATTGCAAAACCTATTCTCATTTGCGTTGTTTACTCCCTATGTGGAGGACGAAAAAGAGAATGAATTTAAAGCAAAAGACATGAAGGTACAGGTTTTGCAATATTTTCTTCATTAGCAAAAACATGGCATAATGAGAAGATAACAACGCAAATATGAACAAAGTGAAATAAGGATTAAGAGACTAAGAAAGTATTAAAGAACTTTCGGTAAGTTTTGAATTTGGAGTATTATTGATTATGATGGACATAAGAGGCACCGGAGGATAAAAAGAGAAAAAACTTATAACAACAACAACAACAACAACAACAACAACAACAACAATAATAATCTCTTACTATAGTAGGTGGAAGAACAATTGCTGACCGAATTTGAGCTAGTAGGGTCGGTCAAAGCCACTTTCCATGATAAGTTATTAGTAAATATCTTATTTCTTATTGTGATAAGAGCTTCTTACTTAATAAGAGCCAATAAAAAGCAAGTAAACAACACCTTAGTTACAAGATTTGCAAGAAATAAAAAAGAACCATCACCCTATAAAAAAAGTCACTATAACAAAGCAATAAGAAAATTACGAGAATAAAAAGGACCAAACCAACAAGACCTTTGCCTCCCACACCAATCAACTGAAGAGATGGAATTTTTCGCATGATTTGAGATCCAATGGAGAGAGAGAAGTTTTACTATGAAATTTTTTTGAAACTATTAAGTCACCATCAAACAGTGAAAAATGTCATCTACCCGAGTAAAACTTTAGGCACTACCAAAGCTCTTGTAACCGATCATGGAGTTTTCACCTATGATGAGTCCAAACCATTCATGGACCATGGAGTGTTCACCTTAATGAGGGTTATAATTCAAAAAGGTGACAAAAAAACAATGTTTTAAAAAACTCGTTATGGCACACCATAACGTCGAGGCGCAGCCTTGCCGCCACGTTAAGGCCCGTGGCGCGACTCTGAGACGTGGCTTGCAGTATGGCGCCTTATGGGGGTTATGGCAAGTTATAAAGCGTGAATAGTTTTTTAATATCTAATTTATGGTTTATAAACTTTGTATATTTTATCAAATAATCAATGGATGAATCTTCTTTTGTTTATAGTTTTAAATGAATTTTAATCATTATTGTTCAGTACACTGAGACACAAGGACATCTATATACACACTATGTATATATATATAGATTTGCCGCCTTAAGTCACGCCTTGAAAAACGCTATGTCTCACCGTAACTCGCAAGCCTTGAGGCTTAACCTCGCCGCCACGCCTCGCCTCGCCTCACGCCATTTAGAACCTTGCAAAAAAATCATAAAAACTACTCCAACTAGCTTATCAATAAATAAGCTTATATCGTATACTTAAAAAATAAGTTAGCTTATGTTTACCACGCAATACGTTAATGTTAAAAGGTCTAAAACTTTTTGTTCATTTTATGATGTGATTTCATCCATGCATGTGTATGTATGGAAAGGTATTGAAATAGGCATTTCTAGTTGGTATATAAGAGCATCTATAACAACTTATTTAAAATGGAGAAAATAAAAGACATGAGGACTTTGGATTAATATTTTACTTCAACAATTTCTTCAAAACTACCACTGAAATGGAGAAAGTTGAAAAAAGAAATTGTTTTCTCTAAATATGAAGATAACTAAATGAAAGAACCAAGGAAAAACTTTAAAAATAAATTTTATTGAGTGACATCGTTTTCTATTAGATAAAATATTTTAATGTTAAAATTAATATTAAAATCTCAAAAATAAGAAAGTTACTGAAAATAAATGCAAATTTTTATTGATAGTTTTGATTTTTATAAAACACATGTTGAAAAATGCTATCGCTAGCAAGTGTAACTTTCTTTGAAAGGTGTATTGATTTGAAAAGAATGTATGGAGCACAAAAGGTGTTAGGATGTTGTCAAAAGTTATTTGGATGATATAAATTGATTATGTTAAAAGAAATATTGGATGATATAAATTGATTAGTATTTTGTTTCCATTTTTATTTTGAAAAAAAATATTCTAGATGCTCTGTTTTAAGAGCATTCTATATCTTCGTTGCTACAAAAACAATTTTATCATGTCTTTTATAGAATTAAATTAACATATTTTAACTTGGTGAATGAAAAAATATAGTAAATGGATGTTTTCGGATTGTTTATCTAAAATAACTTATGTTTTTTTGTAAAAGTATTTATCAACTTATGTGGTGTGAAAAAAGAGTTTCATAAAAATTATTTGGATTAACTTATTATTATACTAAAAAGTGATATGTTGATAAGTTGTTTTTTAAGGAGAATGAAATACCTATACTGCTGGAGAGGGGAGTGCTAATAGAGGTGGTGGGGTGTTGATATATTCTATTTCAGGATGTTCTTTTCTACCAGTAGCATGAACTAAACAATTTGTGGTTAGGGGACATATAGATTTTGGATTTTCACTAATGAATATATGATTATTGAATTTATTTAGTTATTACATCTTATTGGTGGAGTCTGGTTTTTTCTTGTTTTGCTAGATTAGCTATCTTGCTAACTTTATGGTTGTATTTTCCTTAGAAAAATTGGTTTACAACTAGAGTAAAGATGTTTGAACCTAGGGTGAGCTATTAGATAGAGATATACCAAGTGAACCCTAGTTATATGTTAATGCAATTCTTATGCTTAATGTGTTGAATGATTTATGCTTATTTATCGAGAGTATTCAATATACATTACATGATACATTCTTCCCATTTCTGGAGAATGGTGGCGAATAATTGAGGAATTGTCATATTCAATCTTGGGTCTTGATTTGTAAAAGTGTGAATTTGATGGTTAATGGAATCCTAACCGACTTCTAGCCTTTTGCTAATCAATTAAGTAATTCCTTGTGGTATTTGAATCACTGTCCGAACCACTGTTTCGCTCTTTTCTATAGTCTTAAATAAGTTTATATTTACTAGTCATAACCCAAATCACTTTATCTATAGTCCACTTAGAAATTGTAGTAATTTGTGGTACCTAAACCCATAGTCCCTTGCATCGATACTCACACTTTATACATATTTTTTTAGAAGGTTTAACTGGGCTTTGCCCAAACTACATCCTTTTGCAATTTTTACTGAGAGCTAAGACATGCTCCCTTGGGATTAATACTCAGTCATGGACGGACCTCAAGGGGTGGCCGCGGTGGCACGGGCCACCGTATAATTTGTGTGCCGAAGGGTAAAATTTTAGAATTTTATGAAGGTGCAACCGTATTATTTTGACGGGTGCCACCGTATCCTTTTCGAAACTTAAAGGTGTGCACCTAAAAACCAAAAACTTCTATCGGAATCAACCAAAAAACCAGAAAATTCACTCGAAATCAACCAAAAAACCGAAAATTTCTCTTGAAATCAACAAAAAAAATCTAAAAATTCTCTCGAAATCAACAAAAAAACCGAAAAGTTCTCTCGCAATCAATTAAACAACCCAAAAAATCTTTCGATGCAACAAAAAACGCCTATCGAAGTCAACCAAAAAATGGGAAAAAAATCCTCTCGAAATCAACCAAAAACTTAATTACATGGTGCCACCGTTTAAAAATTGCTCTAGGTCCGTCCCTGTACTCAGTGGCCACCAATTGCGCACGCATGGATTTGAACCCGGGTATGAGCTACCACCCTTTAGGAACTTACAACTACGCCACACCTTGATGGTTCACACTTTATACATATTACTTGATTGACAATGTACACTTCTAGTTGATTTAGAGTGTTTTATAAACCTTTTATCAGAGCGTCTATGTGATACTTCATAAATTATTTTACACAATTATTTTCAGATAGTGAAGGATCTATAAGGAGAGTAATTGATCTTGTCTCGCTAAAGGTTTCTAATTCGGATAATGCATCTTTGTGTCATATTTACTAAAAAAGAGTTCAAAAGGGCTCTTCTTCAAATGCACCGTTATAAATCCGCAACCCTTGCTGGTTTTGCTCCGAGCTTTTTCCAAAAGTTTACGCCGCCTTTAAGTGACCAAATTTTTGTTGCAAATGTTAGATGGTTAAATCAAGGTAAGTTTCCATGTGGATTAAATTCGTTACTTTAATCCCTAAGTGCAATAAAGGTAACACTATGAATGATCTATGTCCTATTGCACTTTGTAATGTGGTGCTTGAAGTGGCACTAAGTTTTTTGCGTATCAATCCGCTTTTATTAAGAACTTTGATTACCGATAATTGCATACTGCATGTGAGATATTTCATAGTATGAAGATGAATATTAGGAAGAACAAAAGAAAAAGTGTCTTTGAAAATTGTTATCAACAAGGCATTGGTTTTTTTTCCGAGAAGAGAGTGGCTGGAGATGGCAGATTTGTAAGGCTCAAACGCAGAGATGTCATATGTGTATGTGTGTTTGTGTATGCATATGTGTGTGTATGTGTGTGTATGTTTGTTAATATATTATGTAACACCCCAAAATTAGGACAAACAAAATCTTCCCATGAAATGGAAATGTGGTATATAATGCCAAAGCATGAACCTCCCAAATATGGGAATTAAAATTACGTATGTTTAACTGCAAGTTTGTAATGTAACATGAAATAAAAATGACAACTACCTAATCTAATTCCTAAATAGAAATAAGATTACGAAAAGGGTGTCATTTTTACTCATCAAATGATCTCTCAAAGTCGGTGTCCCAAAACGTGCCTTCGCCTACGCTCACACTATGACCGCCTACGCCTTCTTAGAGACGTCACCACTAGAACCTGACATACACATCGATACCAAACAAGTGTTAGGCTAAAAATTCTAGTAAATTTGAATCGGTATACGCAACAATATATATATATATAGCATATATATCACTTTGTCAAATAAATGTATCCATATTTGTAGTTAATGGAGCAAGTCCATAGCACTAATCAAGTGTTCCACCTACAGAGACAATACACCTCCTTAGTGTCAAGCTACTATGAGGGACAACAAAAAAGGTTCGACACACCCAAGGACTACAACCATGACATTACCTCGAACGACGTAAGTCTAGGTACATACCTTCATGGTTTCACCTAAGACAATATCCTCCTAGTGTCTACTTGACTTAAGCCATAAAGTATTACAATCCATGTGAAATGTATACGACAACATCATAGGCAACTTGTGGTTTAAATACCAGCAATAACATTTTAGAATTTCACATGATATTTCAACATGCATACTATAACTAAAGGCTTACATCACCACATAGTTGTGTTTAAGATATGAAGCTACATTTTCATCTTTAACGACATAATAGCAAGGTATAAAGCCATTTACAAATATTAGTGCATTTTAAGGGGTCAATCTCCAAGTTAGGTCAAAACCTTAATATATTGGTATTTTCATCGTGAGACAAATATTTTTATATTTTACAATTAAGTATCTACATACTCATCAAGACACCATTTATAACATCCTTATTCGAAAGACTCATATTTTCTTAAAGTAAGGAGGAACACATATTTTAGCAAATGTGAAGGGTTTTCACCAAGGTTATATGAAATGACAACACATGACATATAATGACGCGTTTCTAGTTTTTACAAAAGTTTAGGAACTCACCACCTAGGTTTTTAGAGGATAACCTAGAAACTTGAAAACCCTAGAAAGGTAGGAAGTAAGACTTGGATGTTGGAGAGCTTGAATCTTCACGCAAATTAGCTTCAAGATGCCTTCAATGCACCGTAAATACACCCACTATCCACTTAGGTTGGAATTTAGTGAAGTGGGAGAATGGAGGGATAAAAGTGACATCAAAGCTTCCAAAACTGTAGACCAAAAGAAGAAGTAGAAGATAAGAAATGGCAAGAAAACCCGACTGTAACATTTTTATAGCCAAAATAGTCGCGAGAACAATGTGAGGCTACATTGCCATTATGGCATTGTCCCTGGGAAATGTCGCCACCCTCCCTTGTGCTCTGGAAACCTCACACGACTGTGATGCCTGCCATGGTCGTTGGCAATGTCGCCATGAGCCCCGAATGACCTGAAATTACCCACAAAACATTGATTTAGTGTCTAGAATGAGTTTTTGAGTTAAAGGTCTAATCTCGATGAATCCCTCAAGCTTAACCACGTAATTACTGACAAGAAATGAGGAAAAGGCTCTTGATTTACTTACCGATATTTCTGAGCATTATATATTAGATTAGATAATATTGAAAACAAATTATTTATTTATTTTTATTAAAGAAAGTCAAAATAATGATAATGACCAAAATACCTCTTTGATTTAACTGAGTTAACTGACTTTGTTAGAGGGAGGGATAAAAAACTTGCGAAAATACAAACTAGGAGTCTGACTTGTGTTTTTATTTTGATTTTAGGACCAGTATAAGTAGAAAGTGTAAACCATAAGGACCAAACCCGCAATTTACTCTCTTTTTTACCTTTTAAATAGAAATAAATGAATTCCACCGCTAATTTGTCGCTATTTAGCGATGAACATCGTCGCTTATCCATGGCGAATTGGGCCCATTGCTAATTTTAGTCATTGATACATCTTTTTCTAATGCTATAATGATCTATTAATCCGTTTCATTGGATTTTCAAATCATTTATCCTATACAATGTTCTAAAAAACGCGTTATGGCGGCGTTATGGCTCGCCATAATGTCGAGGCGCAACCTTACCGCCACGTTAAGGCCCGTGGCGCGACTCTGAGACGTGGCTGAAGTATCTTTATGCTCAAGATTCTTTGTTAAATGATATTTGCTAATAACATATGATCCTATAGGGTCACACCTAAAAGCAAGTAGATACTAATTGATTATTTATTAGAATTTGATTACTAATAAATATTATCAACTCTTGTATATAATTGGAGAATTATTATTTTATGGAAATAATAACATCAAGAGAGAAATCAATTAATTACTCATAAGGTATGTTTTATATGTTGTGTACATATTATCAAGTCCTGTATTAAAATGGAGATATATTATTTTATAAAAATAATATTTTAGAGAGTATAAATAGTTATGTATTAATTATATAAATAGTACAAATCACAAAATTGGTTTTGTCTTTTTTTTTTTACTTTCTATATATCATAAATAATTGAGGAAGACATGATAGAGTTGTTGGACTAACTTATGTGAACTCCATACTTCTCTTACACTAAGCATGCATACAAGACATGGTGGTTGTAAGAAAGTATGTAGCATGACATACTTAAGTGAAGATACATAAAAATGTATAATGACTCTTTTTAGACTTCACTTGATCATCCAAAATCACCAATTTTTCCTTCCTTCTTCTCTCATCTTTGTTCTTGAGAAGAACATCACATTTTGAAGAAAATACAAGTATATCTCCTTAAGACCTAATTTAGATTTGTTCTTAATGGCTTAAGAAGCTTGTTTACAAGAGAGGAATAGCATCCAAGGTGTCTAAAACTTGTTGGTAAATATAGAGGAATTCTACTTTGGGTTCTTGCCATCTTCATCAAACATCTAGCCTCCCCTTGAGGATTCAAAGTTTACAAAGGTTGTATTTCTTTTATATCTTATTAGTTGTTTTAATCTTTCCAATGTATTGCAAGATGATCCTTGGTGGGAAATAAAATGGTTTATTGTTATACATTTATAAAATGCTTATGTTGTCTATTTTAAGTTTTTGGAAACTTATTTTGTATAAAATCCCAACAGTGGCTTGCAGTGTGGTGCGTTATGTTGGGTTATGGCGTGTTACGAAGGGTTATGGCGCGTTACGGCGGGTTATAAAGTGGATTATGGTGAGTTATAAGGCGTGAATAGTTTTTAGTTTTTATTTTATTTTTATATCTAATTTATGATTTATAAGTTTTGTATATTGTATCAAATAATCAATGCATGGATCTTCTTTTGTTTATAGTTTTAAATGAAATCTAATTAGTGTTGTTCAATACACTGAAACACAAGGACATCTATACACACACTATATATATAAAGATTTGCCGTCTTAAGTCACATCTTGAAAAACGCCATGGTCTCACCGTAACTCGTAAGGCTTGAGGCCATGACCTCGCTGCGATGCCACACCTCACACCATTTAGAACCTTGATCCTATAAAGATACATATATACGTAAACATATCGACTAGCACTCAGCTTATTTTGGAAAGGATGTATGGGCATTTACTTGTTTGTTCACGTCCATGTATCATAGCTAAACATCATCAAATAACGATATTGGAGAAGAAATTTGAAAAATTATCTGACAAAAGTGTCTCCAATTTAATGTTGTATCATGATGGATGAGTTTACGTCAAATATAGTTGGGTCATTAAGAATAAAGATGTAATCAAGTTGAATCGAGTTGAGCTAGATATTTATCGAGTCGGGATTGTTTAGGCTTTTTTAAGCTCGTTTAGAGCTCATGATGTTGAGCTCAAGCTCGGCTCGTTAAAAATTTATGAAGCTCGAGCTCGGCTTGTTTAAGCTAGGCTTGTTTAGGCTCAAATATTATTTTTGATATTTTTATTATAATGATATATATATAATATTATATTATATATTGAGCTCGTTTTGGCTTGCGCACTTAAACGAGCCCTCTCTATAGAGGTCGAGCTTGGGTCGCCTATTAAATGAGCTTTAATCTAGGCTATAGCTCGGGCTCGTTTAGAGTTTTTAATGATCCGAGCTCGAGTAGCTCGGCTCATTTAGGTCCCTAATTAAGAAGAATAAAATATGGGGAAAGATTTTCCATGTAAACTATAAAGTATACAAAAGAATATGTAAATCCAATTAGAATATTAAAAACAAAAAATCTGAAATAATTAACTTTAAGAAGAATATGTAGTTTTTCCATGAAAAGAAACATGGTTGAACATCAAAATTTACATTGATCATGAAAGGCATGTTCCAGAGGATTTAGCCATTATTTAGAATCCACCATCAATGAAAGTGACAAAATTAATAATTTAGTTATAATTTATTGGATAAATTTTATCAAAAGTAACATCTAAAATTTCTTTTACAATCATATTTTCAAAAGATAAATTTAAATGTTTATAATTATATGACTTGACTCAAAACTAAGTTAAACACTTCTGTTTATGATAAATTTTATAGCTTATTGCATTTAAGTCAAGTACATATTAGTGATTATTAATTCAGTTTAATCATTTGTATTTGTTGTATCTTTAACCCACATGATCTATGTTAACAACATGATATTTTTATATTAAAAAATTAGACGTACGAAATGTTTTAAAATAAAAATATAAAATAATACAATAGGAAATCCACTTAATGGATATAAAATCTCACTTGTTACATATTTTAATGGTACGATTAACGTTTTGGGTACGATTAAATATTAAAAAGAATATGATAGGTGCCACTATGCCACGAATCACTTCTTCTAGAACCAAGCTCCCCCATATTACTTCATTTAGAGTAAATTATGATTTGATCCCCGTAGTTTGCTACTTCTACGGAATTCATCCTTATAATTTACTTATTATGAATTTGGTCTATGTGGTATGCATATATTGTTGGATTGTCGAAAGAGTGTCTAATAGGTCCATTAGAGTCATGGACATAAGAGTGTATTTGCATGTTTCATTTTCTTAGACATTTTAATTAACCTTTATAAGTTAGGGAATAAAATGTACATAATTAAAAGTCAATGGGCCAAATACAAATAAAAAATCCTTTTCGTCTCCTACCTTCGTCCTTTCGATCGATAACCTTTCGGCTATAACGTTATTTTTGGCGAGAATGTTTCCCGAAAAAGAACCATTTTTCCCGCTAAAATCCCTCTCCCTCTATCTCCTGCATGAACATTGACGAAAAGATTCACGTTCCCCCTCCTCCGATCAATATCCCTCATTGAAACATGTAATTTTGTTCCATGTGTGTCTGGTGGCTAAAACAGTGAGTGATGTGCGTGTGTGTTGCGGTGTGTGTAGGTGTCAGTGATGGGTGGCTTAGGCTGGTGAAAAGGGGCCGAGTATGGTGTTCTATTATCTATGTGTGTATGTGTGTAGGTACTGGAGATGGTGGCTCATACCTGTGAAACGATGTCGACCACGAAATACAACTTAGGAAACAAAGATGCAAGCCAAAGACAAAGATGCAAGTTGAAGATGGGTGACACAAACTGAGGGTGATCGAAGATGGGGGTGGTGTGTACATGTGTATATGTTGAGACCGGGTGTTTGGGGCTAAATGAAGTATGTGTACAGTGATGTAAGAGATGTTGAAAGGATTTGTTGATACAAATGTCATAGAAATAGAAAGGGTAAGAGTTATATCGACCCTATAACTGGTTGTGTGTTAGTTGGTGTTACAAGTTGGTAGTTAACAATGATGACCTCGCTAGTAGGTACAATTAAGCAGTCACAAAGAAAGCAGTTAAGAGTGAAGGTTGAGTTAGAGTTAGAGTTACCAGTTGGAAGTAAGAGCATGCAACGAAGGATTTGAGTACAAGATTAGTTGTACTCTCAGGAATCAATATATCTTATGGGAGATAGTGGACAGATTTACCGTCAGATTTAAAGTTAGCATGTGAGATGAAGTGCTTTAGAAGGTGTCACCATGGAAAGAGGTGATACCCTTCCAGAAGCATGGCAAGTGGGTCTGAGATTCATTGGACCGTTCAAGATAGTCGCACGTGTAGGGAAGGTTGCGTATCGGCCTGAGTTACCGGCAGAACACAGTCAGATACACAACATTTCCCATGTTTCGCAGCTTCGGTAGTGCTTAGCAGATGAGTCAGCTCACATACCAATTGATGACACTCAGGTAGATGAGCGGCTTATCTACGTGGAGAGACCGATAGCAGTCTTGGAGAGAAGGACCAAGACTTTGAGGAACGAGAGATCGGAATCGTGAAAGTTCAATGAGAGCACGGAAAGGGCCCAGATTGGATTTGGGAACCCGATGATGAGATGCGAAGGAATTATCCAGAGTTGTTCCAAGCCTAGATGATTTCGGGGACGAAATCCTGGTAAGTGGGGGAGAATTGTAACGCCCCGTTTTCAGTTAGTCATTATCGGGGTTCGTTAACCTTGTTTAACCTAGCTAACCGTGTTTGTAGGAGTGCAAGGACCAAAGTGTTAGATGTGGAAACTAGAGGGGATAATTGTAGAGGTGTATATAGTGGGGGAGGGAGAACCCTAACTCCCTTTAGAGCAGTTTCCAGAGTACGGGAGAAGGAAAAAGAGACCGAATTGGAGAGAAGTCAAGGAGAGCAATTGAAGGTCTTTGAGAAGCAATTGGCCTAGGATTGTCACCAATTGGTGTTAAGGTATGTTTCCTATGTTCAAGAAGTGTTTAATTGATGTCAATTCCTAGTAGGGTTGTGGGTTTTGGTTGTAAGTCGAATTGGATGATCAATTGATTATCTTGTTGTATGAAGTTGGGAAATTGATGTGGAATTGTGATCCTACAACCACCAATTGATGTAGTTTGGGTCAATCCAATCACACATAAGTGTTGATTATCGACCCTAGTTGAGGTAGAATCATATGTGGGAATTGGATAGTCAAAAATTGAGTTTTGGCACGATTTTCGAAGCAAAAAGTCGCGATTTTTGGCCATCAGGAAAACCCCGCGACCTGGCCTGCGACCTGAGGTCTCGGGGCCAGGTGGCGCAACTTTCTGTTTCAATTTCAACATTTTTCGTTTGCGGCCCTTTTCGGGATTTGGCTTTGGGCTTCTCTTAGGGATGTTATGAGATGACTATAGGTGGATTTTGAGGACAATTGGACTAGTCTAGCTATGGCTACGACGCGTATTTCGGTATCGAGTGTCTAGTGTCCCGGTTGATCATGTTTTGATATGTATGTGTATGTGATGATGATTAGGTGTTACGAGCCGAGTATTGTACTTGCAAAAAGGCTTATTGTGAGCATTGCTAAGGTGAGTTCACTACCTAACTATGTATTATTGTATGGATATGATGATGATGCATGTGATTGTGTTTATAATGATATGTTTCCCTTCGGGGATATGGTTTCCCTTCGGGATATGTTTTCCCTTCGGGGATAGGCGGATCTAAGGTGGTAGTAATACCCCTAGGAAAGTCGTGGTTTTCTTCCTGTTTCGGGTTTAGCCGAAGGGAAGATAGTGCAAGAGGCACGTACGTGATTATGTGTATACATTATTGTGGACGTATGATGGTAGATGGTTTAGGTGTGTACTCACTAAGCTTTATGCTTACCCCGTTGTTGTTTACCCTTTTTAGATGCAGGTACTTCCCGTAAGGGAAAAGAGAAAGCTTGAAGCTCCGGCAAGATTCCAGTTCAGTCTCGGTAGAAAGTTTCGGAAACGATGAAATGGGAATGTTGGACTATTTTCTCATGATGTTACAAAACTTGAGTTGTTATTTTTAAAACATTTGTTATGGTTTTCTATCACTTTGGATCTTAATTTCAAAGACACATCATATGAAGCTATGCAACTTATTTCTAGTTCATGGATTTGGACAAGCTTCCGCATTTCTTTAAAAGGATGGTTACTTTTCTTATTGAATTGTGTTTGAAATTTTGGGTGTTACAATTAACCATCCTAAAAAGCATATCGCCTCCCTATCCGATGGTCATTACCATAATCTTTAGAACCCTTAAGTAGGTGTGAATCCGCTTGTCTCATTGTATCATCAAGAACATAAACGCGCTTGCTTACTTTGAGGAGCTTCATGGCAACATCTAATGAAGTCAGGGATCAACGTGACAAACTTAGTTTCATATAAAACAGCATTTTTGTATGAAATCACTTCCTTCTTGAACTCTATGATCACGAGGTGAGAGCAATAATGTCCTATTGACTAGTATGTCACATTTCACGTTAATGATAGGACGCCCCAATTGGTTGATTGATATTGATGTAAGTTATTGATATGTTTTTTTCTTTTCTTTTATTACGTTGTTCTCTGGTTGACAATATCATGAATGATTTGTTTATGGCGTTTTCATGATGATACCTAGGAACTAGGGAAGTATAAACGAGGTAACCTTGAAATTGATCACTAAAACCTATCAATTAAGTCAAACTTTGAAAAATTGACGTACCAACAAACAATCCTTTCATAACAAATAAATTAAGAAAATAACTGAATAAATTGCTAAACTAAAATCAAGATAATACATTCACATGGTTTGATGAGATTGATTATGATATTTTTTTTCTGAAAACAAATTATTAAGGTTTGATTTAGTTTGAATAAAAGAATTATTCAATAAACCATATTAAATTTTAATTCTTACAGCATCTCCAACAACATCCCTATTTTAGAGAAAAATTATTTTTTTGTTCTATAAAATGCTCCAAGAAAATCCCTAGTTCATTCTCTAAAATAGAGATTTATGAGAAAATCTCCAAATATGGATGAGAGGAGAGAGAAATCATTTTTTTAACCAATCCACCAACGAGAATTGAATTGATATTCTTTTTACATAAAAAAATTTAAAAAATTTATTGGGACTATAAAATTAGTGAATATTTAAATAATCTATACTACTTTAATAAGCAAATTTTCCAAAAGTCTTAAATACAAGCTTTTCAAGCACAAGGTACAACATACATATGCACAAAGTCTTAAAAGTCTTAAACTCTTAAAATTTGCCATCGTTACCCCCATCCACTCTTTTACATATTTCAAAAAGAAAAAAAATTAACAGCTCATAATAACCCTTTTACATAATTGTTTGTTTGGAAACAAAGAGTCACCGTCCTGCTCTCCATAATTCAAAAATCGACGGTTCATTCTCCAAGAAGGGGGTTTTTTATCAGCTTAATCTCACCTTCTTTGTTAGTTGGATCGACTTTTTCAGGTATCAATTACTATTCAATGTTTGATTCGATTTCTTCTTTCTTCTTTCTTCTTCGATTTCAATTCCCTCTTGAATGTTTGCTTTGCTTTCGATTACCTGATTTTCGACTTATTGCTTATCTATTTGTTATTTTAATTTTCTTGCTTACCTACTTAAAATGTTTCACAGGTAGTTTTCTTTTGGTTTCTTTTTAACCCACTGAGTTTTGCTTGAAGTAGTTTTGTGAAGAAAAGAAATGTATGTTTTTGTATGCTTACTTTTTTGTATTTGATAAGCATGTCTAAATATCATATTTACGTATGTGAAAAGAAGTATAAATATCTTCATATACTAAGCGCTCGCTTTTCATTCGTTGGATATAGAGCCAATTTGTCAAGTTTTTGTATTCTTTGGAATTTTGTTTTCCCCCTCCTGGTGGTATCAATCGGAATTCTCTTTCTGTCAAGCGAAGATATATTTCTAACCCCTCAGTAACTAATAATCAAGCACAATTAGTAAGCTGGATTTATTGTCATAACCTGCATTTTCCAACAAAAGCGATCAATTTGAAAAATTTCTTTCGGATGGACTGTCCCCGAAAACGGTTTTCTCTAATGGGGTCATCAAATCTTACACTAAACATCCAAATGGTGTAAATGTTATTATTCACATCTTCAATGGGGTCACTACTTTTCACACTAAATTTAGTGTGATGAATAGTATAACACTAAATTTGGTGTAACACTATTTTTCACACTACTTTTTTTGGGGTAAAAAATAGTGTTACCCATTGGAGAAGATTTAGTGGTAACACTAAATCTTACACTACTTTCTACACTATTTTGGACATTTGGTGTAAAAAATAGTCTTGCCCATTGGAGATGCTCTTAAGATTGATTGAGCTTTTATTACGATTTTGGTGCTCTTGTGTAGGTGGTTTTTACAGTGAAACAATGTTTTTTTGCTTATGTCAACAGATTCTTTATTCTACTTCTTTTTTAGATCATTGAAGGTACTTTTTTATGTTGTTTGCATTTGTTCCGTAATTGTTTTTAAGACGAGCATGTTGGGCAACCTGATTTCATTATTAGTATATGAGGATTTCTTGCAAAACCAGGATTGGGTTGGAGATCCCTGTTTTATTATTAGTGTATAAGCATTGTCACATGTTTTGATTTTTAAATGTGCATATTAACTGTTTGATAAAATGTGTCAATGAAAACCACACCTCTTTGAAGATCTTGATTAAGGTAAAAACCAATATTTATTTCTAAATGTTTGTCATGTGGCTTTGTATAATGATTATATTTTATTTTGCAGTTCCTGATAGATTTAGATCAATATGATTGAAGGGAGAGCGGTTGAAGAAGACTTTTACTTGAAAAGGTTTGGGCATGGTTTATAACATTAGTGGTGATTGTACTAAATTATCATTGTTTTTGCCAGATCATGATGTTCTTGTCAAAGTCTGATGAAGACACCACCTCTTGTAGAAAGCTTGCTAAGGAGTTGGTCGACAAATGGGTTAGTTAAGAAATTTATATTTGACTTCATTTCATTTTTTAAAGATATCATATGTGCATGTTGAGATCCATATGTTCCCACAGTCTAACAAATGGATTGTGATAAAAAACTTCGGATAGTGAAGGATGATTGTGTTGGTAACATTTTTTAGATATAAATTCTATTAGGTCTTTGATCACCTTCTCTTCATTCTTCATTATCTCATATGAGTTTTGTGGATATCTGCAGTTGAAATTAATTGATTGCATTTGGGTTAGACATTGTCATCTAGCTAATCCTTCGCTAACTTATCTCATATATGCTTCAGGGATGCCGTCCCGAGATGATGGCATGGATTTGGCTTAATGTTCCCGGGAAGTTGTTCCGTTGGGTGTAAGCGAGTCGAGCTTTTAACGAGCTACTCGAGCTTGAGCTCATTTATCTCGAGCTCGAGCTTAATAATACTCGAGCTCGAGTCGATCTCGAACACATAATCGAGCTCGTTTAAATTAACGAGTCGAGCTTTATAACACCATTGTTTGAGACTCGACTCGTTCAAAAACTCGATTAAATTTTTTGAGTCGAGTCGAACCGAGCCATTCGAGAATACCTTTTTTCGAGCCAAACATAATATATAAAAATTATCGAGCTCAGGTAGATAAACGAGTTAATCGTTTGCGAGTTCGAACTCATAAACGAGCTTCGAGCTCGAGCCCGATAATTCAAAAAATATTCGAGCTCGAGCTCGAGCCCTACATTGAAAAAGCTAATCGAGCTCGAGTCGAGCTTGAGCCCAACAATATTTTTTGAGCTCGGCTCGATTAACTCACTACTCGACTCGGCTCGGCTCGTTTACATCCCTATCCGTTATATATCGTCCACTGTCAAGCATTTATTGGTACATACTTCCTCCTTCCCATATTTACACATTTTCAATCTCACCAACTAAATGGTGATTTTACCCCTAATAATAGGAAGAGTAATGAACTTCTGTATCTCATGTCATTTTTGTTTTTTGTTTGATATTTTCGTGGTCAATGTAGGGAACAAAAGTCTGAAATTCATCTAATAGATTACAATGTTACATTCATCAAGTCCTAAACCAATGCTACTAGATTTTGTGGTGCGTCTGCAATTTTAAGATTCGACCCAGATTAAGTTAGAGCATGAGCTAAAGAAGTTGTGCAAGATCAAGCCTTAAATGAAGGCATTCCTGTGTTTTTTATTTACTTTAACTGTTGAAATAAGAGCACCAGTTAAACACGTTGTACATGAGGCTGTAAGAATCAAGCTAAGACGCGTAGCATGGAAGGTCAAGTACTTCTAAACCAGAATAGAGTCAGCAGAGTAATTGTTGGTTGAATGTAAAGTATTTGATGATTTATATGGTGTGTTTTACCGGATATAAATCCTCAAAAACCATCTTTTGCTACCTTTTTTTTGTATTTTATGCTACAATTACGCGTTTAAATGGATTTTTTGATGGTTAAAATTCCTATATTTCTTAGTGCATGTATAGAAACAATCGATTATAAGAAAAAATAGTTGGGTATTTTCAATTGCTTGGAGTTGCTTAAGTTGTGCTTTATAATTTTAACAAAAAGGTGGTAAGATGAAAATACAGTCAATTGGTTTGAGTCGCTTAACTTGTAGATATGTTGTTTGAATGATAATATTTGATATCTTAAATAAGGTAAATGATAATGATAAGGTTTTATTTTGGTAAATTTTTAGTAAACAACCCATAAGGCAGGGTGTTTACAAGATAAAGTTAATATTAGCTTACTTTACCGGGTAAGATTGTAGTACATCAGTGCTGTGACGGATTGGTTATCGTTTAAGGGTTCATAGCATCTTAACCGAGTTCGAATTTTTCCGTGTGCATGATTGAGAACATTTAAGTAGGGCCATGTATGGCCCCTAAAATTGCCAGGAATTAGTCGGCCTTTGGCCCAAACATCCTTCCAAAAGAAAGATTGTAGTACATCAAATCAATATTGTATGCAATAATTTACTCGGTAAGTACTTAGTTAACTTTTGTGAAATGATTCCACGGGGTTCATCCAATTCTAATGATCGTAGAATATCATTGAGAAATAGGATCTATTGCCACTGTGACTTATCAAGTAAGATTCTTCATTCTTACCGTTGCTCTTACTGTGTTAGATTCCAAGACCCTTGCCAAGTTCACCTTATAAAGTAAATGACCTGGTAAGCGATTAGTAGACAAAACCACAAAAACTTCAAATCGTTTATATTTATGGCTCCCGCTGCATTGCGCGGGTACACTACTAGTATAATTAATATTGAAATTTTTAAAATAGAGAATCTGTTAGATTGAATGTAACTTATTTTATGGATTTTGACTTTTAATTTTTTATTTTTAAAAATGTTTTAGACAATCTATTGGGATACTGTTAACTGAAAACTCATAATAGTTAAATAAATAATAAGTTAATTAATTAAATGTTACAAGACACTTCATCTTCTTTTCCAAGTGCGAGTTGGTATATCGTGGTCGAGACTTCCTTACCTTATTTTATTTCTTTTATATTTTATTTGGTCAATGTTATTCCTTTTCTCCGTTATAAATTAGTTTCTTTTTTCAATTCGAAATAAAAATTTTCCATCTTTAGCATTAATATGTATAGTTTTTATACATACATGAATACAAATGAATACATTTTACAAACCTAAAAGTGATTTGTTCTTTTAGAAAATATTTCTTAAAATCTCTTAAGTCTAAAAATTAAAAGATTTAGAGACCTATAACTATTTATTTTTATTTTTAAGAAAAGGTCAAAATCTCTTACCGTCCTTTAAAGTTTTAAGAGGTGCATCCATATAAACTCAGTCATTTTTCAAAAAAATTCAAATAATAAAGGTTACTTAATCAGAATGACATGAAACAGTTTCATCAAGAATATATAAGGTTGATTAATCAATAATATATGAAAACGAGTTTTATCAAAATGAAAAATACATAAAATAATTATATTTTTACATAGAAACAAAAATATATAAAAGAATTTTTCATCAAGAAAATAACTATGCATGTAACATCCACAAATCTAAAATATCTACCACATACCAATTGTTCATAGGCAAGTACAATTATAAGTTTAAGGTTAACAACTCAAATCTATTTCATGGATCATGTAGAAAGATAAAATAATATCGCTTAGACTTGCTACAAGAAAAGAAACTAGTTAACTTAACTTTTTATGATTTTCACTTTAATTCTTTTACTCATAAGATCATTTCTCTTTCTCTATATATATTTATAAATGATCAAAACATTAGTAGCCAGTGGTCGATAACATTTTTTGGAGAGACAACGGATGACATCCCCTATACCCAGGTTCGACTCATGGCGTGAGAATGTGGTGATACGTACCCTGAACATGGGTCGGCTTTCGGATCGGTCCACGATTACCATGAATTAGTCGGGTGTCCATATGAATCTCGGATGCCTCGTCAATTTCATGTCGAGACATATGCATAATATGTTATGTGCCTTTCAAAAAAAATATATTTTATAAATGATAGCAAGTAAACTATATAAGAAAAAGAAGGCAATTGTTTTTAAAGGATTGGATTGATTTGAGTAGGTTGTGTTTGTTAAAAGGGGGATCCCTTGGGTTTCATAACTCATTGTCGGCCCAACCACAGACTTGTCCCTCATTTTCCTCCGTCACAAACTTATCTCCTCATCTTCACCTTTTATTTTTAAATGATAACCCAAAAGCCATAAATAAATAAATCCCATCATTTAATTTTGTAGATAATATATATACTAATTTTTACATTCTACTCATGTGTTGTACGATATTACTATTAGTATTATGAGAATGAGCAATAAGGTTTATATATGAAACCTTTTAGTTGAATTTTATTTTGTAAAACATCGTTATTATTCATATGTGAACGTAAAATGCGATAGACATGTTTTGTTTCATGTTGCTTCACACCCGAATGAACAATAACTTGTGTATATATATATATATATATATATATATATATATAAAAATAATTTCCTTTTTTTACATTACCATTATTATTCACGTGTGTAGCAATAGGCAATAGCAACAACCCAAAAGTATACAACCTAAAAACTTAAAATCTTATAAATCTTATAAATCTACCTCTTAACTATATACATTTTACTCCCTCATGATAACCGTGGGACCGGAGCAGTGAGGGCGCTCCAGAGGGTGGCGTATACCCAATTCTAGAGAGCGATTTCGGTTGTGTTTGGCAAACTAGCTAATAAGCTAAACTTGGAAGAAAGGTTTATTTGGTATTGATTTCTCCCTAAACGTACAAGCACCATAAAGCAAGTTACAAATGAAAATTGCTAAACTTTTAGAGACCTCCTCCCACTCTCTTTCATTTATACAAAAAAAATCGAAAATCCTTCTCATTGTTCTCAACATGGATAGTTCATCTCATACACATGTATGGCTAACACTTCCCTATTTCCAGGTTTCTCTTCTTTTTTATTGGTAGACGACATGACTTTTCTTGCAAGCGTTTTGATCGCAAGATCATTCGGAGTCGCAATTTCCATCCCGATCTCCATCAAGGAGTCAAAGATCTTTTCCCGATTTAAACAATTGAATTTTTTAAAGTAACGTTTACACATTATGTATATAAATGGCAATTTTATGTTTAAACAACATAAAATGCTATAATATTAAGCGTCCAAATTTTAACGTTAGCAAAATAGTAACATTAAAAAACTTATTTCAAACACAAATATATCAATTACGGTATTTAATAATTGAAATTTTATACAATATACTACGTAGTTGTATCTACATAAGTTTCTCACACACAACCAATTCAACAAGTTTTCATTATAGAAAACCGATTGTATTTATAAACTAATTTGATTTATCATATTATCATATACATAAGCGAGTTCAAATAAAAACTCATTTTTCATTGTGAACGTTATGATAACCAAGATTATGACACGTGTCCCATTCAATCTGAATAATACATGATTATTCAGATTGAATGTTCATGCATTATTCAAGTTGAATGGTATATTATCCGTCATGAATAATGCATGAGCATTTAGAATAATTATGTATTGAATGAGACATGTGTCGCGCTCTCGGATGTCCTCGCGTTTGCAATAAAAGATGAGTTTTCTACCAAAGTTTCGTCCCCCCCCCCTCTCTCTCTCTCTCTATATATATATATATAGAGGAAAGTTCAAATGTGAACCACTTTTTGGTTGTGAACGTGAGGACAACCGAGAATGTGACACGTGGCGGCTTTGAGTGTGGTCCCCCACTTTATTTCAATGCCCTCCCATGAATCGCGTCTAGTCATCCGCCGTGGCGCCTAGTCA